>LPNX011004592.1:552846-590207 GCA_001517045.1 Pseudotsuga menziesii | reverse complement strand
TGTTACAAATTAGTTCCTCCTAAGACATTATATTAGAAGATAAAATACTAATTAGAATAGATAGCAATAGTAAATAATAAATATCACATCCATGAACAATTCAAAATGATAATACCAAAACAAAATAGAAAATCAGATATAATAAAAGCCATATATCCAACTACTCCAACTACTTTATACTTGAAATGAAGCAACTACACGAAAACACTGACCAATATTCTTGTACAATTCCCCTTGGACAAATCATCAAGAAGATTGAATTTGAGTCTTTTCCCAATTATTTCGACATTTTACACTCCAATCATAACCAGAGAGATTCACCTCAATACACACCAAGACAGTCATTTTAAAGGCACATCAAAGAGATTCACCTCAATACAGACCAACACAGTCATTTAAAGGCACAGCAGAATACGGGAACTAAGATGGAGAGTATTCCCGTATGTGTATAGATAAAAAGATACATGGATGGATGGGTATAAATGTTATGTATGTATAAGCTACAGTAAAACATAAGCATCCAACCAAATATGACTACTTGCAGAAAGTTAATACATTCATGAAAAGAAATTTGCAACTATAGATGAAGGAGGAAACATTGGGCACTACATATGCATTGAAGACACAAAGATCATCTCAAAGATAGACCACTATGGAGAAAGGAAGATATGGGAGGCTATAGAGACTGAACTGAATCATAATAATATTGACAGAGATGAGGGATGGAAAAATAGAGAAGCTTGAAAGCTTATTAAAACATGAAATATAATAAATGATAATTGACTCCAACAATGAGCATTAAGGTCAGCCTATAGGGTTTGATTATTACATGTTGGATTTATTATTAATATGAGGACTAAACAACATTATATTCTGAGCCTATTTGACTCCTGAAGATGGTCCCAGCTTTGGGATTGAAACGTCAAGAATTTTCTTAACATCTTAAAGCAGTTTTCCTTCTTTCTTTCCAAATATTGGCTGCATATAATGAACAACCTGAAGGAAACCTCTTGTTGAACTATCATATTATGTGGACAAAAGAGAACATAGAAAATTAGATGGTGCAGTTACCTTAAAATCACTGTTGACCAATATCTCTTGTATCTTGGATACAAGCTCATATGATATTATGTTGAAAACACCATCAAGCTGAATAGTCTGTTTACCAGATGTCTATACAACATTGAAGTTCCCAATTTTTGATCTTGACCATTGTGACATCACAACCTAGACATCAATGTGCCCTGTTAGATCAAGATAATATAATACCAAATCCAGAGAAAATGCTAAAAGAGACGTAGAAAAATAATGAGCGGTTCAAATCTTCAATGATCACATGTTCTAAACATTAAAACTGATTATGAACAAAAATACAGACACATTTGAACAATCGCACCAATTTTTTGTGTTATATCAATAAAATATTAAAAAATTATAATGAGATTCCTAATGATCTCAAACATGGAAATAAATTCTAGCCCAAACTCAATTTGTCTATTCTGAAATGAAAGTTGATCCAGAAATAATTTAATAAACCTTCATCTTTTTGGATCCAACTCTTAGTACACCACGTTACATATATAAGCATGCTTTAACCTTCATTTTCACAAAGCATGCTTTAACTTGTTACATGAACTTGTTATGAGGCGTGCCTTATCCATCGAACTTGAAGAACACCTAGTAAATCAAGTTCTGAAGGTAGAGGATGGGAGGTTTGCTTATACTGATGATGCTCTTGTTCTTGTAGCTCGCATTCTTATTATAAGGACATCCACAGGGTCTAGTTTGGTAGATGACTCCTTAAGACTCAAAATCTGCAAAGGCTACGCTGGTTTTATTGTTGAGAAAGTGAAAGCTACATATTTAGGGTGCTTAAATATCCAAGAAGTTTGTGCAAGTCTTCCATCCCTATTTCATTTGGAAGTTCTTCTCATGCCTTTTCATTCTTCAAATGCATTTGAAAAAATTAAAATGGCAGAGAATATTTTTTCTACCCTTAGCAATGTAAGTTGTCCTCCAGTGGAACTTAACAGCACACAATTGGTTTGCTGGTCTTTGCTAATTTCAAGACTGATGTTGATTCTTCGGCACATGATTCTCCACTCTACAACCTTCCCATCCTGGTTGATGTTCAATATAAGAATTAAGTTAATACAGATTACACAAGGAGGAACTTTTCAGCTTCCCACAGGAACAAGCTATTTAGAATCATGGGTATATCATGTGGTACAAAGTGTTATAAATGTGAATGAGGGAGTCATAGAAGAGCATGGAATGGCTGATCTATTTCAGCAACTGATTGACGTTAGTGGGGTTCATAACTGGGGTATTGTAGAACACAAAGTTCTTCAAGAGAGGACACATTTTGGATAGAGCAGACATCTAAATATACTTCATTACTCACACTTTGTGATCAGTTAGTTTTTTGTGTATTGAAGGATGGGCAATCAAGTGTTTTGCTGAAAATATTGACATCCATTTTGAGCATTCATGTCAGGGCACTGCGAAAAGCTATGATTTTTGTTCTTGATGGAAAAGAATGCGAAGATGATGCACTGTTTTCACTAAATTTGCTGCTTCAAGCAGGTTATGACAAGTCAAAGCAGGTTACAACATTATGTTTTTATTTTGAGTTGGCCAATTAAGGAAAGATATAAAACTTGAATGAGTTGGTGGTGAAATGATTATGATCTTCTAGAAGGGCCCTGTAGTCCTCGCAAAGCATAATGGGCATATACTCAGCACATGGATGTTCGGGGCCATAATGGTGTTTGTGGGCTATTTATTTCTGTCTGGCTGGGTTACTTTTCAGGTGTTTATCCCTCCCTTGAACATATGTACATAGATAGATAGAAAAACCACCACAGAGGAGAGTGAAAATATAAGATATTATCATTGACAGATTTTATATTGTTTTGATTACAGGCTCCAGTGCTGAGTAAATATCCAGCTCAACTCTCATTAACAGCAATCATGTTATTCCAAGGAACAGTGCTGTCATTTTTTGTGGCTTTAATCTTTGAGCCAAAGGCCTCTGCTTGGAGGTTAAAGTGGGACATTGGGCTTCTCAGCATTCTCTTCTCTGTGAGAGTCTAGTCATTGTAGTTATTGCTTAAACATATTTTCTAGTCCCATTTGTTGAAATCCTGATAAATGCCAAGTTTTAAATCGTGTTCACTCTGGTACAGGGATTATGTACCAGTTTTGGATACTTTGTACAGATCTACTGTATCCGTATAAAGGGACCAATATTTGTTGCATTGTTTCACCCCACAACAACAATAATGATTACAATCTTGGAACATGCCATCCTTCACATAAAATTTTATCTCGGAAGGTCAGCAGGCATATCTTTCCCTTTTATATTTATCATTTGAAGTTGGATGCCGTTTGAAATTTTGTTAACAACTTTGCTTCATCTGCAGTTTATTGGGATCAATTTTTATCATCACAGGTCTTTTTACCGTACTGTGGGGAAAAGCAAAAGAAAACAACCTAGACAGAGATGGATCGATCAACAGGAGCGATATTAAGCAATCCTTATTACAAGATGAAACCTCTCATAGACCCCAGGGTGTCTAATCTGGGAGCAAATTTCCCTTCACAAGATGGAATCAACTATTTCCATATAGAAAGTCATGGTTTTGATGGATATAATTCATGTTGAGTAACTCAAAATTAGATAGAAACCCTCTAGAAGCATTGTTCCAATGGAGACACAACTTGGATTTTGATGCAGGGTCTCCTTCTTCCTGTAGTTTGTGTAAATGATTTAAACTCTGTGTTCTAATTTCTAACTAGACTGGGCTTCAATCATGAACGGATATCTAAATGCATATCATCAGCCATTTTATTGCTCCATCCAGAACTAAATATTCATGGCTATACTGGAAACCACAAGATTAAATACTTCATCTCTACACTGTTAACCAACAATCCTCCAACGATTTGGTAAAAATAATGGCAAGAACAGATCCGTGTTAACAATGATTAAGGCATTCAAATTACAGATCGCATAGTTTATCCTCCACAAGGGTTGCTAAATGATTTAATTTGCAGATGAAATCAAAATGCTCAGACAGATTCAATGACAGGGTTCCCCAATGCATGTCGACTCCACATGTTCTCTCAATCGCTCAACACCAGGTTAGATTGAGACATTTGCCACACATTTCATTAGCATCAACATATGTCAAGCAGCTGTTTCTTCAATGTTGAGTTTGTTCAAAATGAAACTAGTCAAGGTAATGAACATGTCAAGTCAATATTCAACAGAAAATTAACTAGAAACAGAGCAATACAATTTGTGAATGCAGGTTTTCACAGTGGTTCTTCATTGAGATGTCTGTTTCTAAATTTCTCTGTGTTGTGGATTAGCATACCAAATTTGTGAATGCAAGTTTTCACAGTGGTTCAATATTAAGATGTTTGTTTTTGGATTTCACTGTATTGTGGTTATCCCAAAACCCTAAATGACCTCAATCTCCAAAAAAGAAAAAATTGTGCGGTGCTCTGGTGTGCTAATAATCAAGCAGTCCTATAATCGCTTGCCTGTGATGTTCTAGAAGACAAAGGTTGCCACTACTGGTGTAAACCATGCAAGCACTAAACATTTTCTGTGAATGAATGTGCCTGTCCCCATTCCCATGCCACAATAGAAAGTGAAAAACAAATTCAGAATATCAACACCACAGGGGCAGATGATGGTTCAATTGGGAAGCCATTTCCACATAAATAGAACAAACCGAGGAACTGAGAACCAACCTTGACATCATAGAACTTGATGTAGAAGCGTGACTTGGGTACATTGACTTTGCTCTCCAGTGTGGCGGCAATGGATGCACTGAGATTCTTGTTGGTATCGGACCCCAACCCTCCAATGGACACCAATTCCCCATATGCTACAGGTTCCTGAGTACCCCCAAATGAAATCGCTGCCGACCCTTTCAGATGCACCATCACATACTCCCAAAACATAATGTTAAATACATTAAACCCCCAATTAGCAATATTGACAAAAGGAGGGCTTGTATTTGGTATCCATTCATTATTCGTAGGTGTGACCATATGATTTAACTAAGAAATGATTGGAAGTGGTTGCAATTTGTGTGGGGAAGGAAAAAGGGTAGCCTACACATTATGATCCCCTAAATATAAATTTCTAATTTGTACCAATTGTGCAAATTCATCAAAATATTTCTCGGTACTAGTGTATTCTAATTGTTTGTTTATACTTCCTCCATTCATATGGTTATTTTGTAGATTTCAGTATGTTTAGCATTGTAGTTTCTTTCTCTTTCCCTTATCTGAATCATCCTCGATAGGATTTCTCGGTTTTCCTAGGTAATAAATCATTTGGTATTTTTTTGAGGTTCTTTGAAACATATGGCTATTGGTGATTATATGGCATTTACATTTTTTATGCTTAAGCAGAATTGGATATTTGGAGAGAAGTACCATGGTTGTTTCAATTGATTTACAAAACCATTACAATCAATGGTAAACGATCTATTTGTGTTCAAATACAATGTTATCCTTCATTTTTCATTTCTACTAGATGAATGCACTATGGAATACACTTAATGTGGTTTCATTTTATATCTTCTCCAATTGTCGAATTCTCCCCTTCAAGAACTTGTTGGATGGTTTTTGGTCTATTAACAAAGAATGCTTCTTTGGTGTCTTTTGGAAGTTGATTTAATGGTAATAGCTAGTTGATTAGATGTTGGAGATATAAGAGTATACATTTTCTGATGTATGGTAGGCTACACTCAACATTTTGATGACCAAGGAAAGCTTGATATTTTCCTATATTTGGTGTAGTAAGAACTCATGTTTTGTTTCATCACTTTGTATATCAGGTTAATATTTTGTCTATATTATATTTGAAATATTTGTAGTTCATAGCTTTAGAAACAAAATTTTGTGCACAATGGCATCTACTTTCTTAAACATAAAAACATAGAGATTCTTGGAATTGTAGCAGTATTTTCCAAAGTCTATTGTTCAAATCCACCTCTAAAAGTTAATTTACAGTTTTTTCCTAGCCCCTCTTGTCTTCCCCATGATTATGAGCATTAGAGATTTAAATGCCATTCTTCTGTACTTGGTTGGATTTGGAAATGTCGCTAATTTGATGCACAATGGATCCAAATTGTACTAGTTTTCGTTAGTCAACATTTTCTTAATGTGATCCTCATATTTTCTAAAAATTTTGCTTATTTCATCTTTGCAGGACTAGTCTATGGGCTGAGTTCGACCTCAAGCAAATCTAAATAAGTGTAATGAAGTTTGATAGGGGTATGAAACTTATGGTTTTGTTGCATTTAAATATCCACCAATGTATGGTTATATGGCATACTTTGTTTTTGGATTGATGGAATCTAAGGTATTCTCTATTAATCCATTTAAGGTGGTCCCATAGAATCCCATATTGACAATGAATCATTGTAGGGTGGCACCTCATGAGAGTGTTGGTAAAATCAAGTGGCTCTTTCTAAATGAAACTAGACCTAAATAAATTAAGAGTTGCATAGAGAACACTCTAATATTATAACCACACTTGGAGATGTTCAATCAATGGAACATGATGCAACAGAAGAATGGGAACTGACTTCGAATTGTTTTTAGAAGGGATTCAACTATTGGAACAAGGTTAGACAAAAAGATAGCCTTTATGCTAGACACATATTAATATTTAGATCAAACAAATGTTAGTTGGTTTTTTTCTACACTCGATCAAAATCAATGTAGAATTCCAGTGGGATATCATTCTATGAACATTGAAGAAATTCATAAAAATTTATACAGAAATCCCTTTATTAAGAGAAACAACAAAGGAAGGTTATGAAAATACACTTAGGTAAGTAACCAATATGGAGAGACACTTCCACACTATACTGTTTTTCAAGACCATCAAATTTTCCACCCTAAAAGTTGACATGACCTTCCAAATTACCCATCAAATGAATGTCCAAGAACAACTAGTCACCAATATGTAGCAAGAGGTGAAAAGCATGGTAATGAATAAAATACATAAAGTCCATTCACTCAAGGAACCGTCGCTGAGGCGACGCTTATGAGGCTATCCGTCACTTAAGCGACGCTTATGGCCACATTTTCAAAAAAAAAAATTATCTTTGTGATTTTTGGTAGGTTTAAAAAAATAAATCCACACGCCGTCGGATTTTTCTGTCGGATTTTGGATCGAAATGTAGTAGTGAGTAAAAAATGAAATCATTTCACTATTTATCCATAGCGGAGAGCACTTGGAGCATTTTCTTAGCCAGAACTTCTACAGCTGATACCAAGAGTTTCCATCATTTTTTTTGAGCATCGTCAGTTGTAGGTAACAACTAACACCCTATTATTTCATTTCATAGTGTTTATTTTGAATTTTGGTGGGGTTTTGGGCTCACATGGAAATCCCTAAAACCTTAAAATAGGGCACTATGGCTACCCCTTGTGGGATACATGATACCACTCGAGATCCACGCCTATAACATAGTTGACAGGAGGTGCCAACCATGGAGACTTTAAACTCATAGCATGAACAATAATAAGTCATTCTTTTGATTTTTAATGATTAGGAATGATTCTAATGCATACTATGATTGTTTTTGATAGGTCTTGGTTTCTCAAAACATGGTGATATGGAAAGAAAGAACACATGACAATGATGATGCCTTTGCAGAGAGATGCGGGTTGTATTGCCGCATTATAGGACTATGGGCTCCTGAATTTCTTCTGAACCCCAAGCATGGTGTCACATGAGCGGTTACTGGAACACATACTGCGGATGTGGAATCTAGAGCAATAGTTTTTCGAGGTGGGGGGCCATATTCTTACAGTGGAATTAGAGGATATCTACTTCTTGATTGGCCTCTCGAGACAGGGTGCCCCCATCTCACTGACAGGTTCCCATGGAGGGGATATTACCACTCGAGAGCTTATAGATCGTCACTGTGCTCCAGGGACGAGCACATCAGGGAAGAAGATCCCCATCAGAGCAGTGACGGATGGGCCCCCACAGACTGTCTTATTTACTATGCATAGGGTGGCTAGGATTTAGGGTATGCACCAGGCTTCTAGGCCACACATGTTGTATGCCATAGAGGCCAAGGCACCAACAGTGTTCAACTGGGTGGAAGCCATGCTTCCAATATTCAAATATCAGCTGACTAAGTGTCAGAAGGGAGAGCTAAAGTAGTTTTTCTTTGGCTCCATTTTAGCCTGGTTCTTCTTCGAGTGGGTTCCATAGATGAGACCTCAGGTGGTCTTTTGAAGTATGAGAGCACGAGACCCTCGTATGCTGAGGTGGGTCTAGCTCATGGCTTGTACAGGAGTAGGTAGGGGAAGGGTGAAGTTCGGTGATCCATTCTTTAGATGGCTTCGAGATCAGATTCTCATGGTTGAGGAGTATGCTTACACAGGTACAGACTTCACCGGAGATCCTGACCTACCACTCCCACTTGGCAGACAGTGGGAAGACATCGGTAAGAAGCAAGAAACCCTCAAATAGATAAAATGTTTTTATGTTTTTTTATGTTTTATATTTTTTATGTTAAGTGACGAGACCTGTATATTCTCATGCAGATGTTGGAGCAGAGCGACGTGGAGGAGCATCCCCATTAGATAGGCAAGTTGGAGCCCGCTTTGTACCATGAGGTGATGATATCACTGGGCAGCTAGAGGAAAACCTGGAGAGGTTGACCTTGGATATCCCAGATGCTGACATTGATGACCTACTGATGAGATATCAGAGATCCATAGCAGGAGTACTGGGTCGATTCAGTAGGCTGCTACATAGAGTAGCTCGAGCAGTGATGTGCTATCACGAGCACCACTGGTGTATGAGATATGTATTGAAAGCTGACAGCTTCAGGATTTTGTATGATGATTTTGCCTGAAAGCCTATGTGCTTCAAATGAGGTCTCAGGACCTATATTTTTTAAACTTTTTCGTATATATATATACAGACTTTTACATGGTGTTTATATGTTTCAAATGGCAAATGCATTTTCTATGATTTTTATGTGTCTTTGAATGTTTATTTACAATGTACCATGTTTGATTTTGACGTCATGAACGGGCAATATTCCAATATAGGATGTAATTAGCTAATGATTAAGCAACTAAATTATGTTCCCTAGGGATATGCCTATAGGTAATGGTTTCAAATGATATTTCTAGAAAACGTACTCTCCGAAAGAGGTGGAGGAGCACCAGGTTTCTAATGGTGTAAACATGGTTTAAATGAAAAAACCACAAGTTGTGAGTCCATCAAGAATACTAGATCATGAACATCCCGGGAGGTAGCTTCAGTTAGAAGACCGATGACTGATTCATACTCAGCGATGTTATTAGTAGCGGGACCTATACAAACCGCTCCTGAATTGACCAAATTGTCAACTGGGGAATAGAGGACCTAAGCAACCGAGGTGAGATTCAAGGTGTGGCGGCAAGCACCATCAGCAAAGCCATAGAAAGCCATCTGCATGACAAAAACATGGTATAAATAGATGTGGAAACTAAACTCAAAACCATATTGAAAATACTGAAAGCACACTAAAAGTCAATCAATATACATATATACAAGATACTATCCAAGAAAGACCTAGGCATAGTACCTTTTCAGGTACAACCCATTGCAAGGTTTCCCCAAAGGGATTCCATCATAATCAATGAGTTCGTAAGCTCCTTTCTCTAACACCTTAGAAATAATGAAAGGTCCATACCACATGGACTCGAACTTACCCTTCCCTAGTTTGTCATATCTCTGAACATAAGTCAAGACTAGGTCACCCTCGTTAAAGACACGAGGTTGGATGGATTTATCATACTGCAGCTTGATGCATTTCTTATGTGCCTCATTAGCCAAGGAAACATCTCTCCGATTCTCGTCAAGGTTACTCAAGTACAAAAATATTTATTCCTCCACGGAAGTGTCTAGGAGAAGTTCGACAGTAAGTTGTCAGGATGGACTCTGACATTGAATTAGTAAGACAGCTTCGAGTCTATAGACAAGCTAGAATGGTGTGAAACTAGTGGTTGTTTTCACAGAAGTACAATAAGCCCAAAGAGCGGAGAAAAGAACATGGTGCCAGTTGGATTTATGATCTCCAACCATCCGACGAAGCATAGTTTTCAAAACTTTGTTAATGGCCTCTACCTGACCATTAGCTTGTGGATAATATGGCGTAGAGTTTTCATGGTGAAAACCTAGCTTGGCACTCAGTTCCTCCATCATTTGATTATAGAAATGGGATCCGTGATCAGTAACGATGGACTGTGGAACTCCAAATCTAGATATGATATGATTGAACAAGAAGAGAGAGGCAGTCTTACCATCTTCTACATATGTAGGCATGGCCTCAGCCCATTTTGTGAAATAATCAACGACTATGACAATGTAACCATGCTCCCCGGCTGAGGTAGGATTACAATGCATGAAGTCAATCCCCCACTTGGAAAATGGGCCAATGGCAATGACGGGGTGTAGTAGAGCAGGATGGGTGTTCTTTTTAGGATAAAAGTGATGACAAGGTGGGCATTTCTTAACAGCCTCATGACAGTCTTTGAAGACAGAAGGCCAGAAATAGCCAGCGTGAAGGATTTTCTAGGCTGTAGCCATCCCAGATAAATGACTGCCACATGCTCCAGAGTGGCAAGAATTTAACACATGTTCATCCTCCTCATGGGTGATGCATCACCGGAGAATAGAGTCAATCCCACATCTATACAAGGTATCATTCAGGATGAGATAGTACTTCGTGTGGTGACGGATATGATGGCGATCATCGTGGAATAAATGTGGCTGAAATTGTTGTGTTTGGAGATAAATAAGAAAATATCCATACCAAGGATCGGTAGTGCTAATCAGGAACAAGAATTCATCTTGAAATGAATCACTGGGCTCAGATTCCATCGAAACATAGTGAAGATCACACATAATCTTGGCAAAGACCAAGGATTTCTTTGATGTGGCTTTGGCAAATTCCAGATCAAACTTTTGAAGTATGACTATCCAATGGGAGTACTTGCCCCTGAGCACCTAAAAAGTTAGGATGTAATACATCGGGTTCTTTTCTGCCAATATGGTGGTAGTGTGGAGTAGAATGTAGTGACGAAAATTTTATACAGCAATGACTGTGGCCAATGCTAACTTTTCCACACATGAATGGCGAGTTTTAGAATCCATGAGATTCTTACTGGCATAATAAATCACGTGCTCCTGACTGTGGATATTTTCCTGCACTAAAACCATGGCGATGGTAGTAGCGGAGGAAGCAATATACAAGAGAAAGTCCTTTGAATAATTCGGGGGGGTGTATCACGGGTGAATGAGTCAGAGCATGCTTAAGATTATAGAAGGTGCATTGGGCCTAGTCATCCTAGAATAATCGAGTGTTCTTCTTGAGGAGACGCATATAATCGTGCATTTTCTCTGTGAAATTGCACATGAAACAGTAGAGAAAGTTTGCCTTCCCTTGCAAAATTTGGATTTCAAGGAGATTAGTTGGGGCTGGTAGATCTAAAATAGTGGCAATCTTCAAAGGATCAATCTGAATTCCATCTTTGGATATCACAAAGCCTAGTAGATGTCCCGTCTCAATGCAAAAAACACATTTATGTGGATTGAGCCGTATATTTTAATGACGTCATCTCAGGAATATGTCTCTAATATGACCAGGGTGGTCCTCCCGTTGCTGTGAATGAGCAGGGAGGTCGTCAAAATATGGTTTAACAATATGTTTAATATTGTGAAACGCATAAGACATCGCGCGCTGGAACGTGGCTCCAACATTTTTCAAGCCAAATGGTAACTTCTTATATGCAAAGGTTCCCCATGGGAAAATGAATATCGTCTTATGATGATCGGAGGGTAATATCTCAATCTGATTATAGCCAGAGAAAATATCCATGAATGAAAAGATGACACTTCCATCACAGTTGTCGATAATCTAATCGATGTGTGGGGTAGGAAAGTTGTCCTTGGGACAAGCTTTATTTAAATCCCTAAAGTCGATACAGAATCTAATGGTGCCTTGCTTTTTATTGGCAGGGATAATGTTCGATACCCATTCCATCAGGGGTACAGGATAAATAAACCCAGCTCTGAGAAGTTTCTCAATTTCAGCTTTAATAGCTGCGACCTTCCGAGGATGGACTTGCCTTAGTTTTTTCTTGACATATTTAGTTGTGGGATAGGTTTTAATCTCATGGACCACAATGGATGGGTCAATCTCTGACATCTCTTCATAGGACCAGGAAAAGATATCACATAATTCTTTAAAAAGTGCCTTGTATGCTTCAGATTTGTCTGTCGAGCAGTTCTACCCAACATGAACATGCTCGATAGTATCAGGCTTGGCTGATATGTTAATCAGATTTGTCTGAGTAATGTTGCAAAGGTTTCCTTCAGAATATGTATCTTGCAACAATATGAGACTTTGGGGTACATTTACAATATCAGTAGGAAACAAGGATGTAAAATCATGGCTAACCGAACTGGTGTTGGGGAGGAACATGGATCTATGATGGTGATCCTCCCAAATGTTCTCATCCGCATTCATGATCTTCATAATGGACTCATCGAAAGGAAAAGTCTCAGAGAGATAATCTAGAACAGGAAGAGAAGGTTCTAACCAGTATGGTAAATGGTAAGGATTCGAAGCCACTAGATGAATATCATCCATGTGATCATTGAAAAAAGGTTTGAATGTTGTCATACATATCTTCGTGTGAACTCAACGAGGTGGACTCAACAACTTTTTTACCCTTAGGCTCATAATCAAATGAGGCGATCATATGGACTATCACGGTATCCATGCTAGGAGGAGTGGATAGAAACATCCCCATAAGGGATGAATCCTTCAACATGCCTACCCCAATCGACTGGTATGGACGAGGGGACTGGCCTAACATGGTGATGTTATTAGCCATGGAGATAGTAACATCTGCTGTACAGAAATCAAGCTGATCAGTAGTATAAATTCTCCCTAGATGTGGAAATTGGACTATTCGGAATACTATTGAGGTGACAGCAGTCATGGCATAGAACCAATTTCTTCCTAGAAGGAGGTTGTAATCTAAAGGGGCATCTACCACTTCTACTTGAATGGAAATGGTTTTTCCCCCCAGCTCGACCACTAGGGCTGATATGAGACCATGGGGTTGGAAATCCCATCCATCAAATTCCTTGAGGGTTGTAGGTGATGTTACAAGCTCAGGAGAGCCGAGAGCCTTCCAACAAGTCAGAGACAAAACCAAGGTTGAAGCTCCTTCATCTAGTACCATTTGAAAAACTTTCTTTCCCACTACTTTCATAATGATCTGAAAATAATGTTTATGCGGTAATCTAGGCTTATAGTTCTCAACATTGAAATGAATCAAGTTAGTGTTATCTGGGCCTAAAGCTCCTAATGTTGTCAACAAGTTTTTGCACTATGTATTGTAACTTTGGAGTACTTCTAAGGTAGACATTGCACAAGGTGCCTGAGTGAGATCTTCAACCACATTATAAAATTGAGCAGCTCGAGCATTGGGATTAAAGACAGCCTTCTGAAGAGTACTCTTAGGTGGACATAAAATCATGTCAAGAGTAGGCTTCTCGATAGATAAGGGGACAGTAGACGAGGATTCTGGAGAACTAGTAGAGGGAGTTTTCCCTGAAGAAGAATGATATTCTTTCTTATCTATGGGTTTGTCATAATTATGACTTTGAGTTTGTGGATTGATGGTATCTGAGGACATCATACGAATTTCCTCTAATGAACTAGAGTTACCATGATTAGACATGTGGTCTATCAGTTGTTGTTGAGATGGAAAACGATCCGTAAGTATTGTAGGTGTGGAATTGGACTTCAGAAACTAGGAGATTTCATCCCAATGAGGACACTCCTTTGAAAAATGGTCACCCCTGCATAGCAGACAGGGATATTTTTCCTTCCTTTTCCCTTTATCGTTATCACTGTTGGTTGGTCTTGGATTCTCCTGTTAGTTTCTAGGTTTTTTATTTCTATTTTTACCTTTATTTTTATTATTACCCAAGGTTTGAGTACTTTGAATAGAGTTGACCTTGGCATAAAACTTAGGAGTTGAAGGAGTAGGGGTTGAAGTTTGGGGTTGATTGGCAGGTTTCGTTGCAGACGGGGACTGGATTGAACCAACAATCCCATCAACAAGTACTTCTGTTGGTGGCTTGGTGAGATCGGTGCTGGGGTTAGGAGCTTGAGGAATCAGGTCATAAAGAGTTCTAGACTGGGAATAAACCAAGCCTAGGTACTGAGCCCAACTAATAGCCTTCTCTTCAATAACGGCATTTCCCATAGCCACATCTCAGGAAATAGGAGGCAATAAGGACTTGGTAAACCAATAAGCTAATAAATGATCCAGAATAGGGGCCTTAATAAACCTTCTCCACCTTCTCCACTCGTGAATGTGATTGGATATGTGGGTGGAGGTGTTCTATCACAGAGAAATTAAAAGATCAGTGCCCGTTTCATAACGAATAGAGAGCTGAAAGTGTGTAAGAAACACGGTTGCCAATGAGCCAAAATCCACAAGCTAATGTTGTGGGAGTTCAATGTACCACTTCACGACTGTACCGATCAAATTTCGCTGAAAGAGTCGTAACCAAATGGAGTCATCCATGAGGGAGTTTGAAGAACACCACAAATGGAATGTCATAACATGGTTCTTCGGATCGTCTCCCTGATTCCCATTGAATTTTGGAATATCCAATGGTAACTTTACCAGAATGGAAGGCCATGAGGGATTGTGTCGAATGGGGTCATTAATCAACTTGGATAAGTCAGGCAAGTCCAAAGTTTCTAGGAAAGGTAATTGTTAGCTGGGTTGCACATAATGGTAATATTGATATGGAATATAATTACTAGTAGGACCATAAGTTGACTGAAAAACAGGTTGTTGTGATGAAGAACTAACAGAAAATCCGCTCGCAGGGGGTATATTTTCGGGATTAGGACTATTAGGACCACTAGGGCCTCCCAGAGGAGGACCACTAGGACCACCAATACCACCAGGACCACTAGGAGGCAGACCACCAGACCCTCCAAAGCCACCAGGAGGTAAACCTCCAAAGCCTCCAGAACGACTAGGCGAATGGCCACCAGACCCTCCAGATCCATAAGGAGGAAAGCCACTAGGCCCCCCAGGACCACTAGGACCAAAAGGAGGAAATTTTCCAGATCCTCTGGGACCATTACGCCCCCTAGGGGAGGACCTCCATAAGGCAGTCCTCCGACACCTCCCATAGTATGTATAGGTATCCCTCCCATAGCTGGCATGTAAGACCAGTTGGGTTTCCCCCATGACATAAAAGTGTTACTAGGGTATGGAATTCCTGCATTAGGCATTCCTGTAGGATTGGGTGGATGATTACTTATAGGTATTTGATAACCATAACCTCCAGAAGTTTGAACGGTTACAGGTTGTGCCCCCAAGGGCTGACCTAAACTAGATGGGTGATTAACCACATTAGTATGGGTGGGAGAGACATAAACTATAGTTGGTTCTATGTTGGATGTCTGCCCTTGACTAGGTACAATTTCAGTGCCAGATAACGTAGGTCATGTCGGGGGCTGCCCCTCGGCACTAGAAGGTACTGACGAAACGGGAACTGAAGGTTGGGCCCTAGGTGAAGAAGACCTGGAAGGATTAGGAATAGACATAACATGAGAGGTGATAGGGGTGGTAATTTGACCTGGGTTTTGTGGTGTCACTGTACGATCTATAATCAGTTCAATGGGTCTCATAGAATCGGCAAGTGAATGATATCCCACAGGAACAGATGTGGAACATGATGGTGTTGGGCCTAATAGTTCATCTATTTGCTTGTCAATCTCTTGTGCATGGAACATGGCAGCACAGTATTTCCTACATTCTTCTTCATCTTCAGAAGAGTTTAAGTGGGTTCCAAATGAGGCAATGGCCTGTCCTATAGAGGTATCCCAAAATGGAGCATTGGGACCATAATCTGGATGGGCTGTATCGTCAACATGACCTTCCATGGGAGAATGGAATGAGGGATTTCCTCGAGAAGGTTGTTGGAGCAAGGGAGGTGAGTGTGAAGAAAATGGTACTCCACTTTTTGCAACCACATTATCTCCCACTTGGGAGGTAGTAGCAGCTCCTTGATCGATAGCTTCCATTGGATTTTCTCCTAAACCATGAGTAAAATTGGGTGGCAAGCCCTGTACTCTTCTGGATTGTCTTAACTCAACTAGCTTGTACAGTTCCTATATAACCTAGGGTCTGAAAATATAGAAAACACACCAAAAAAAAAATTACCTACACAAGCTATAGGTTAAAACAAGCACACTTAAAATGATAAGAGGAGTTCAAAAATTCAGGTCTCTCACCAGGATTGTCAAGAAGGTGCCACTTGCAATATACCTCGAGGGTACGTGTGTAGTAATCTCCCCAAATGCTGTTTTTGGTGTATAGCTCCAAGCAAGATAGCCAAAGGGATTTTCTCATATGGATAGAGTATCCTAGTGGGGTCTCCTGATATACTCAAGGTACGTGGGAGCTCGAATCGGTAGTAGTGCTATCTAATGCATAACCGTACACAAGGGACCTTCCGATATACAATCGAGTATGTGAAGTACCTTTCTATATACCTCAAGAGTACATGAAAGGTCGTTCAATATACTGATGGTACGTGGAAGAACCGCGCGAGTCCCAGGATGTAATGTGGACAAAATAACGACATCTCATACCCTTAACAATGCCCGAACACGTTTCTAACCTATCACTCCAATTGCTATGTAAAATTTAACCTATAAATATCGTTACTTTTAAAGTGGATGGTTAGGTGAATGCATGATGTTTTGACAGAAAAGTAAAACCATGCAATATGCTTATGCAAATATTTCACTTTACCGTTCAATATTCCTACTTACGGGAGGGAAAGAGAGTATTTTCTTTTGTTTCAAAACCAAAAAATACTTCCAAACAACAGTCTTGAACACAAAATCAAAGACAAGAAGTACTTTTCCAAACTGAATTCTCTTTTCTGAAAGCAATAAGAAGGCGAATAATCTCTTTTCCTAAAAGAAAAACAAAAAGCACACTATATGCAAATGCACTCTATTTTTTCCATTTTCTCAAAACATAAGCATATCTAACTTAAAACTACCATATTTTTTTATTTTGATTGAGATAGTTCTAAATGCATAAGAGACGAAAGAACATGAAGATCCTAAAAGCTTGTAAATCGAATCATATAACCAATGTCCAACACTTAATGATGATAACCTAGTCTCAGTCAAAAATTTTCTTTTATAAAGGAAGGAAAAATAAGTTTACTATGCAAACAAGAAATGAAACCTAGAAGCTAATCTAGTGTTCTTCTTCTAGTCTATATAACAGAAACGAAAAGAGATCTTACTAACACCCTAAGCTTTTCAGAAAATAAGAAATCATTTCACAAACACAACCAACAAGCATAGAAGCAGATGAACAATAAAAACCCTAATCTAGCTTTCAAATTTCTAAATCAAACCAATCTTAAACCATAAAATTTTCAAGCCACAAGCATCAGATCCTATCACACAAGCCTAACAGTGCAGGACTGAAAGTAGCACAACTCAAATTTTTACAAAAAAAAAAATGAGGAAAAAGGGACTTGGAATGATGCCTACCTAGCACCGCGCTTCTCAGGTGTTCACAGGGTGGTTATATCCCAACACCACTTCTCACCAACGAGATACAGGTAGTGGCACCATGTGCTTCCCACTCTATTCAGGCGGTGGAACCTCTCCTCCCACACTGCATAGGTGCGGTTCCCTGTAGAAGACTGAAACACATAGAGAACGATAGATCAAGTTAGAAAAGGACTAGATCAAGGAAAAAACTGTTAGATTGAGTATGGAAATAGAGAATAAAAGGTAAAAATGACTCAGATTCGAACATATCTGGAAGTTTCAAACCCAAATTGACTTAGTCAAAAAGCAGATTTGACTGAAGAGAGTTGGAGAAAGAGCCTGGATTCAGACAGGAGTTGAGAACTGAGGAAGATCAGAACAACTGATACATATATCTATTCCCTAGTGGAGTTGCCCAATTTGTTAGTTGGAATATTTCACCTTCTGTGGACAGTAAGGTGTTCCACTGGTCTGAATGGTTCAGATCCAGAACAAATGAAGGACAAAGGTTGAAGACCCTTCCTGGACGCCATAGATACCTGGAATGTGATGCTTTGATAGTAACCTTGTGTACCTACAATCAGCTTAAACACGCAAACACATCAAAGCTTCCAGAATATAATCTACCAATCCATGTTAGTGACTAAGGAATCTAACAACATACATGTGAAATCAAACAACAACAATAATGTGGGACAGAAATCAACTTGCATTAAGATAAAAATGGAGAATTTTACAACCAAGGCTTAGTGTTGACATGCATCTCCATGAAACCAAGCACTCTCATCCCAATAAGCTCCTACTCTAGCTCTCTAAGCTCTCCAATGGATTGGGCCAAGTAATCAATCCAACAGCATAACAATACCTTTAGAGTTATCCCCCTCAACCATGGATATGAGCTTGTATTTATAAGGCTCAATGGATAGGGATGGTTGAGAGATTAGTGGATGAGGTGGTCTCTAAGATCCTAGGATGAGGGATCTCGAGCTCAACTGACCCATGATGATAGGGATAAGGGAGGACACGACGCTCATCATCTAGAAGCCTCAAGAATATTCTCTTTTTCCCTTTTTACCCAGGGTACCAAATTTCTCCTTCAATGACAGAGTGGTTCTAGTAAGAAACCCTTATGGACTAAGGGCCATAAGCGGTGGCACCACTTGTGGACAACAAGGGATAGGCGGTGCGAAGAAGGTACCACTCCTAGACAATAGGGAAAGTGTGGTGCTGGGAATTTTCATGAAAGATTGACAATTAGCATGATTTTCCACTCCAAGTGCTGGGATTCAGGGCAAGTAGGTATGTAAAAGGTCTTATCACATGATGCTAACAGGATTTTGGTATAGCAGTTACAAATGGGTTGGGGAGTGTCTTACCGAGCGGCCTTGCGGGCTAAAGTTGTTGCTGTAGCTTTCAATGTGTCAGGTGTATCCAGAGACAACAAGAAGGAAGATGGTGATAGTCACCCAGTTACTTCCAACCAGTGACAAGCCTTCGGCAAAGTCATCCTTGAATATTAGTAGATCAGTATATTAGCGGTTTTGTTGGTGGCACCAGAGCAGAATCCAGTAGGGACTAGAGATCCGACCCATTTTGACAAAATATACGGGGTTCGAACTAGAGTCCCTACCATCTTTCACAAAGTCTGCAGGGTTGGAAGGTGGCCTCATCTTCCATCCATCCAGGCGGGGTCTCTAGATCTTAGCGGACTGCAGGAGGTCCAATGGGCAAATGTCAGCCTGTACTCTATGCTCCTCATGTAAAATTTGTCAAAGTTTGGCAAATCACTCACCTCCACCATCCTGGATAGCAGGGATTTTCTGGCTTTCGATATGGATAATTCTTCAAATTTCATATCTATGGATTAAAGGGTGGTGAAGAACAAGCTGCAGAAGAGATGAACTTGAGGAAGAAGAACAAGAGAACAAGCCGTAGCAACACATAACAACCATGTGTCAAACCCTAGAAGCATGAGTATGGTGAAAGAGCCAAGGCCACTTGGATTTCTGTGTTGGAATGGGACACTAACCACCCTTGGTGAAATTGGAGGAAGACTATGATAAGATGATGAAAGAGTCCCAAAGAAAAGATAGCATTCCTGTTCGCAGGGATCTTGGTCCCAATAAGAAGAGCATAACTTCGGTTCAAGCGAACTCTAAAATTGAATCCTCTATTACCCATCCTCTAAATGGTGCCAAGAAATAAGCTATATCAGTATGCTAATACTGCAATGCACCTAAGGCTGTGAAAAAGTTTCCTTGAAGGAACCTGAAAAAAAGAAGAAGAAGAAGAAGAAGAAGAAGAAGAGTAAGGAGCAGGATGCGCAAGCTAAGAGGTAGCAAAAGCTACGCACAATATATATATATATATATATATATATATATATATATATATATATTGTAAAAGATGCCGTGTAGGTCATGCCACTTTATATTTCCCTTGCTTCGTGGCTCGAGATGAGCCACAGGTGAGCATTGGGGGCCTGTTGGCCCAAGAAAGGGGCATAAGAAGGAAGTTCACATGTGCAACCAAGGAAAATGCACCGCGTGTGCGATAGAAGCAAAGGAATATCACGAAGTACATAAATGGATCGCAAATGCAAAATAGAGAGGTGCGCGACAAAGGAAAGGCAAGCGTGCAAAGGGAAAATGGGTGAAAAGTGACGAATGCAGAATCCAGATCATGGCCGTATAGGGCAGTGTAAGCCTGCAGGTATGCACATATGAGAAGATATTTGTAAGTCAGGCTGATAGTGCCTCGTTTCAAGTCATGATCACCGCAGCTGTAACTAGAGGGGTGGCTGATGGTGATGACTAACAGACTGCCGGTATGTAGTTGGCCCTGTGTGGCCATCTAAATTAGTATAAATAGGAGGGATGCAATAGTTAGAAGGTTGGTTTGTGAGGTTTTTGTTGATCCCTATTCAATTTCCAATAGTAGTTTTTCTATTCAGCGGTAATTCATGGAGAAGGATGCCAGTTTTGTTGTAAGGTCATAGCGATCAAAAGAGGAGTAGACTCAAGAAGAGTATAGTAGAAATAGAGGGGTTGTTGTGTGAGCAAACTGCTAGGAGTAGGAGTAGAATAGAAGAGTGAACCAAAGAGCATGAGAACTATAAGTATGAACTTAAAGACACATCTCAAGATCAGTTTGTATCCTGCAGACTGCAAGGTGCTATATCCTTTCTCATGCCAGATGAAGAGCACGTTGGTGGTTTTTCCTAGATGGTTTTCCATGTTATCTCTTGTGTTTCAATGAATGGTTAATATTATGAATGTCTATGTGATTGATTATTATTTGATTTTTGTATAATGTTCAAATGTTACTTGAATCTATGTTATCATTTTGTAATTGGTAAATGAATGGTCGAAATGCATTGTTGAACGAATCTACATATATATCAGTCTATCTGATTAATGTTTTGAACCTTGACTTAAGTCATAGAGACAATTGGATGTGAATCAGCTGCTTCATGTGAGTTGCACCAGCTCTGAGGTGGAAAGGAATATCAGGTCACGCACGGTGACATATGTTTGTGCTCAATCGCGCAGAACTGACTCCTCTGTCCAACCATCTTGTTGCCTTCATTGAGCTCCTAAGCTACAAGCCAAGGGACTATACTCCCTCGACAACCATGGAAACATATTTCTGGTGGTTACCCATCTATGAGATATCTCAGGTGAGACTATGCCTGCTTCGCAGTGTTGCCGATGGGGCTTGCTTTATTGGGTTGGTATCTCGGGTAGTTGTTGGATCAATGAGCTGCATAGAACCTGGGTCGCGTGAGTGGGGAAAAGTGGCCAACAACCTTATAAGAAAATGAGAAAACAATAAATTATTATGATTTGGAATTCAAGAACCAATATAATTTCAATAAAATGATTCAACCATAATGGTGGACTTGGCATATTTCTTGTTAAAACAACTACTTTTTTTATTCATATTTTCAACATATCTCCCCTCGGTTTTACTCAAATTTTGAGTGGGAGGGATCATTTGAAGAAAAATTAAATTTCGCATCCAATGAGTACCCACACTGCATACTTGTTATGGATCTCAATACCCCCAAAACAAGAAATACCTGAAAAAAATGTGATGATGATGTCATGATGATGACATCATCATCATGGTTTTTAGGTATTTCTTTTTTTTGGTGCAGCGAGATCCATCAAAAGTATGCAATGTGGTACTCGTTGGATGCTTAATTTAATTTCGCATCCAACGAGTCGTCCCACTCAAAATTTGAGTAAAAATGCAGGCATATATGTTGAAAATACGAACAAAAAAAGTAGTTTTTTATTTATTTATTCCTCCAAAATTAATAAATATTATTTTATTATTTTAACTATTATTTTATTATTTTCCTTAGGAGGCCCATTTTAGACCTCAGGTGATTTTCTGTTATATCCCTCTTGATTACCTTTTGACGTCGAATAATCAAGAGGGATATAATTACGCACATGTAATTCCAGAACAAATTGACCATCATGCATTAAAGAGGTGGATCATGTTCGTGTTAGCATTGATTTCACAAACACTTGGAGGGAGTGTAAAAGATCTCAATGAAATAGTAAGATTTAGTTGGAAATTTGTCCGAGATGTGGCGAAATTTTAGTGAGATTTTTAACAACAATACTGGCAGAGTTACAATGGAAGTTGGCAGAAAAAATGGCAAAGTTACAGTGCAAAATGGCCAACTTCACTGGGAAAAATAGTGGAGTTGTAATGGAAAATGGATCATTTTAGTAGGAAAATAGCAGAGTTGCAGCGGAAAATGGCCAAAAATAGCGGAGTCACAGTGAAAAAATGGCTAATTTTAGTAGGAAAAATAGAGGACTTACAGTGAAAAAATGGCCAAAAATAGCGGAGTTGCAGCGAAAAAATTGCCAATTTTAGTAGGAAAAATAGCGGAGTTGCAACGAAAAAATGGCTAAAATATCGGATTTGTAGTGAAAAATGGCCAAAAATAGCCGAGTTGCAATGGATAAAATTAAGCATTTGACAGAGTTTCCACTAAGAAAATTTTGATGAAGCTTGATAGAAATATGGGAAAATGATAAATTTTCCGTCATAGGTTTGTAATCTTGTTCACTTGCTCTTTCAAGGAGTAATATCAATGAAGAAGGATCATTCAGAATTATGCAATCACTTGGAGCATCGTGATTTCTTCTTCTATATGAACATTTACACAAATTCCTTTTCACAATTATAAAAAAAAACACCTGATCATAGCTTTAAAAAAACAACAAAAATAAAACAATTTTATTTATATACAATTTCTGTGTGGAATTTGCAACAGATTTAAAAAAATTCAGAAACAGGGGAAAAATCCTGCTTCGGTACAAATTGATAGTCCAGATCAGCTGCAACATGAGAGATAAATGTATCCTTCGAGATAGGTTTATGATAAAGGCGTAGTCGATGACCATTTGCAAATAGAGGTGTTTGATTTTCATCAATGGTGGTCAAAAAAATGGTCCCATTGTCAAATACCTTATCTATCTTGTAGGGTCCCATCCATCTTGTGCATAGCTTTCCTTTAAAATCCCTTTTGAAATGTGAATCATACAATGAAGACCAGTATCCTTGACAAGATGGACTTAGCTACAGATTCTAAAACATACGTCGATATTGACAATACAAACAACATAGGTTTCCTTGTCTTTAAAATGAAAAAAACCTTCTTCTTTATAAATCTATAATGCCATTTGGAATGTTGTTGTTGAATTAATGATGTATTATGTACAACATCATTTCACTTCTCATCTAGTTCATTTAGTTGATTCAACCAGTTCTTTTGATCCTTTTTTAAGTCCAGGTTTGCCTCTATGGATGTTCTCAAGGTTTTGATTTCGAATTCAATAGGAAAAAAAACACTCTTTTCGTACACCAGTTCACATGGGGAGAATCCTATAGTGTTGCACCATGTAGTACAATAGGCACATAATTCTTCTGGGAACCTTTCAGCCCAATCCCTATGATGACTCTTCACTATTTTTGTAAGAATTGACTCGATCACCTTGTTCGTTCTTTCCACCTAGCCATTGGCTTGTGGATCATATGGGGAGGTTACTCGATGCTAGATATGATACTTCTGAAACAAGGCCTCTATTTTATGAGGCACAAACTATGGTCCCCCATCTATTATGATCTCTCCGGTTACTCCAAAGCGAGTGAATATCTCTGCATATAAAAATTCTATTATAGCTTGATCATTCGATTTTACCAAATCCACAGCTTCCGCCCACTTAGTCATATAATCAGTGCAACCCAAAATGTAAACCTTCCATCTTGATGGAGGGTTGATATGCCCTATAATGTCTAGAGCCCATCTATTATAGGGTTCAACCACTAACTGTGGCTAAAGTGGCATTTCATCCAATTTTTTTGGTTGGGCCATTCTCTGGCAACTGTCACGGGCTTGAACATACTTCCTCGCATCTTGAAACATAGTTGGCCAAAAATACCCCATCCTTAATGCTTTATGGATAGTTCTTTTATCAACAAACCCCCCCCCATAGTGCTCATCATGGCAGACCTTCAAAATGATATGGATTTCATCCTCCCTTACACAATGCCTGATTTCCAAATAAGGCCCTGTGTAGAAAAGGTGGCCTTTGATCCAGCAGTATCTCACACTCTCTTGTATGATCCTTCTCTTCTCTCATTTGGATAAGTGCATTGCAATTCTACCTATAGCCAACTAATTAGTAATGTCAGCATACCATGGGGAAAAACTTGAGACTCCTAACAAATGTTCATTAGGAAAGGTTTCTTCAATAGGTGAATCATCATCATTATTGGCCAGTCAAGAAAGAAAATTTGCAACCACATTTTCCTTCCCTAGTCTGTCAACAATGGTTATCTCAAATTCCCGAAGTAACAACAACCACCTAGTCACTCTAGCATTAGTAATAGGTTTATTCATTAAATATATAATACATGAGTGGTCAGTATGTACAAAAGTAGAATATCTAGTAATATAATGCCTAAATTTATTAATGGCATAAACAATGGCAAATAACTCTTTTTCTGCTACCGTATAGTTTAGTTCAGCAAGAGCCATATTCTTGCTAACATAGTAGATAACGTATGGGTTGTGACCTTCTTGTTGTCCCAAAAATAATCCAATGGTTGTATATGAAGAATCATAAGAAATATGAAAAGGCAGGGCCCAATTAGGCCCTATCAAGATAGGTGTTGTAGATAGCCTTTTCTTTAGTTCTGAAAATGCTTCCTGGCATGCATCTGTCCATACAAATTGTGCATATTTCATGAATAAAGTAAATAAAGGGGATGCCAATTTGGAAAATTTTTCTATAAATCGCCCTCAATAACCATCATGGCCAAGAAGACATCTTACCTCTTTCTGTGACCCATGAGTAGGGATATTTGAAATTACCTTTATCTTGGTTGGATCTACCTGGATACCTATTGCAAAGATCAAATATCCAAGAACTACACCTTCGCTCATCATCATATGACACTTTTCAATGCTAAAGGATAGGTGTGTGTGTTCACAGCATTTAGAAAATTTTCCAAGTGATTTAGAGATTCATCAAAATTGTTATCATATGGAGTGAGATCATCCATAAAAACTTCCATGCGAACCATCTCAGATAAAATCCCAATTACATCCCACTAAAACGTAGTTGGCGCATTTCACAACCCAAAGGGAAGCAACCTGTATGCAAAGGTTCCCCAAGGACAAGTGAAGGTGATTTTTTCTTTGTCTTCATGCATAATATAGATCTAGTTATATCCACTAAAACCATTCGGGAAAGAAAAGAACCATTTTCTAGATAGGGTGTCTAAAACCTGATCGGTAAAAGGAAAGCAATCTTTCTTTGTTGTTTTATTCAATTCTCTATAATCTACACAGACTCGCCATTTTCCCTTTTTCTTAGGTACGATCACTAGTGGGTAAATCCACTCACTATCTGAAATATGGTATATAAAACATGGCTCTAAATTTTTTTGGATTTCCTCCTTCATGATGTCTCTCAAATTTGGGTTCATTCTTCATTGAGGATGGCATATAGGCTTTGAATCATTCTTAATATAAATATGGTGAGTACATAGTTATGAGGGGATACCCCTCATGTCTGTATATTCTGACACAAAACCCCCCTTATGTTGTTTTAGCAACATAACGAGACATTCTAGTTCATCGTTTTTGAGATTAGGACTAATGTTCAATGTGATCCCTGGTTTGATTTCTACTGGAATACTCTTCGAGTTACCAATTACTGGGATTATTTCAGTGTTACTAACTAAAGATTCTTTGGTAAGTTCTTCATGTTCTTGTTCTTTTAATGTGTTGTTCAAGATCTGATATGCTTATTTAGTGATAGACCTAAGCTCCCTAATAAAATTACAGATGGTGTCATCTTCTGTTTCTGTTTTCAAAGTCAAGGCTCTCCCAATTGTTAATAACGGTTTAGTATATTCCTCCTCCTCTAGATCCATCCATAATGAAATTTCAACATCTAAGATCATTCTAGATGGAGGATATAAAGTTAGGTTTTTTAAGGAAATTCCATCAGAAATCATCATGGACCCTGATCTATAGCTAATGTATGCATCTACCGTAGCCATCCATGGTCTTCCTAATATTATTAGGCATCCCCCCAGATGTGACTTAGGCTATAAAAAAACAATGTATGCAAGGTACTCTCATGATTTAACGGAGACTAATAGGACATCCAATATTCCTTCTAGTGTCATAGTGGATCTGTCATCCATTTGTACTATGGTTGGGGTAGGCCTGAGATCAACGAATCTCAGTTTCTTTATAGTCTCAATGGTCATATTGTTTATTGAAGCACCTGAATCAACCAAAACATTATGGATTTGGATATGTGAAATATATAGTATAACAGTGGGGTTATCTAGGTCATTGTATTTATCCAATGGGCCTTTCCTCATCACTAATTCAGATAACTTCCCCACTACATGCATTGTAGGAGGATCCTTAGGCTTCTTTCCTGGTTTTTTCACAATCGGGTCTTTAATAGTTTTGGCATAGATAGGTACATCATGTAGGGATTGTAATAGTGGAATTCTTACATAAAGATTTTTCAAATCTCCTAAAAGGTTGAAAGTAGGTTTTTCCATGGCCTTTTGCAAGGTTAATTGTTCAGGATACAGTGGTTCTCTCAAAAACTATCTAGGTTGAGTCTTAGTATGTGTCTCTACAA
Organism: Pseudotsuga menziesii; assembly: GCA_001517045.1. Lineage (NCBI taxonomy): Eukaryota > Viridiplantae > Streptophyta > Pinopsida > Pinales > Pinaceae > Pseudotsuga > Pseudotsuga menziesii. The sequence continues at coordinate 563,335 of LPNX011004592.1, read as the reverse complement.
GTGTTTCAATTGATGTTTCATCATGTATCTCAATCAATGTTTCAGTTGGTGTTTCAACATCCTCAATAATGGGGATTGCTGAACTAAATGAATTTTCAAATCATGGATTCATTCCTTCGTCGGTCATAGAGGATGGAACATCCTCAATGACGATTGGTTCCACTACCCTCCCTAATCGTAAGTGTAAATTATTGTAAGAGATATGGGAAATGGAATAAGATGGCATGCTAGAGGTTTCAAATTGGTGCATCACATTATTGTTAGGATTGGGGTTAGGCTGATTAGGAAGTTGAGGATGAAGTGGTGCACTTATTGGTGTAACATTATTTGGGAGTTGCAGTTGTGGTTGTTGATACTGCGGATAGGATGGATGATTATGGGGAAACTAGTTCCCTGGGTAAGGGTTTATCCATCTCGGAGACCAAGGGTCTGGTTGGTTTGGATGCAATGCCCATGAAGTCCAAGGGTTCATATATTGTACTGTAGGTTGTGAAGGTTGGTGCCACTGTGTGTTAGGATATGAATATTGTGGAGGATATTGATTATTAACATTATTCCAGTAATTGAAAGGTGTGGGTTCAGAGTTTATACCTGGAATACAAGGTTCCCATGGATTATTTTACGAAATGAAATAGGAATGTTCTGTGTCTATAGTGGATGCTTGAAAAATTGCTTTGTCCTTAGGTGGTGAAGGGAAATCCTTAATGTCATGTTCCATCTCACACAGAACACATTACCTTATCAAGCTAACACTCTCTTAGTGGGTGATGTTTTCTACACTTAGGGAAAAATACGCCAAGTACCAGATATTCATCCACTTTTTTATTCCTTGCTCTAATGACATACAGCTACGAAGAAATGGAACTCATCATGTCAATTTTAAAAGTATCGATAAAGTTACCTATCTCTACTCGAGTAGCTCCTGCACTAGTTGAATTTTGTGCTCGTGAGAAGATGTCTCAGTCCCTTGTATTGGTCCTAGAAGACCCTCTATGTTATCGCTGACATAAGTCCACAATATTATCAAAGGAATATTTGGAGATGTCCCCCTTCCCTTATAGATTAATCATGTTAAGTTAGTATTCCCTTATTCCACGTAGAAAAATGATCTCAAGAACATCCCTTCCAATAGTGGTATGGATTGATCTCTACACATTATACAAAAGAATTTCCACAAAATACTCCAAACATTAATCATATTTATTCACCATATTAAATAATTCTTCTCTCTTATCCTTTGTTCTACAATATTCTTGGTACTTCAAAAGAAATACAGGTTTCATCTGATCCCATGTTGCAACAGTTTCACCATCCAAAATCATAAACCATCGCAAGGAATTATCTTTCAAAGTGGCATAAAACAATTTCAATTTATGCTCAGTGGAGGTGTAATCATAACTTCGACAAAGAATGTTGAACTCGAAGAGGAATTCATCTAGATCCTCTATAGAATTCCCATGAAAGTGAGGTAATACTGAAGGTGAAATAGTTTTCATAGGGGCCTATGTAGATGTTTTTCAAATAGGGAACTGAAGTAATGAAACTATCTCCTCATCTTGGAGGTCACCATTATTGTTATGATTGTCCCCTAACTCTTCATCACGACCTTCATGATGACGCTCATTATTCATTATTATCTCTTCCTCTTGATTTTCTCTCTTCTTATGGTCATCAAAATTCTGCCGAAAATGCAACCATTCTTCTTTAGTAACTTCCTCACAGTTTATTCGATAGAACTCCTCTGGTACACCTACTCCCACAGAAACACCCCTATCTCATGGAGTTCCTTCCATAGGGACACCAGATGGTGTCGCAGCTCCTACTGATCTCTCCACAGTTGACATTGATTCCTCCATCCTAGGAGAAACATGGTTTGTTCTCACGGATGATGGCCCTCAATATTGAGCTCCAGTAGAAGAGTCAACCCTGGCAATTAGTTCATCAATGAATGTATTTCTTCCTAATCCTGGGTTGTATCCACGACCTCTTCCACCTTCCAAGTTAGTATTTTTGGGATTTTTAGGAATTTCCTGTTGATTTCTTCTCATATTCATGTAAACTTATGAATCATGCAAGGTTATAAATCATACTTGTTCCTCAGGTAAGGAACCTATTAAGTCTATTGAAGGATACACAATTCTTCACTGTGTCTTATTGTTGTTGCACCCGAGAATCAAAATTTCTAAAGAAAATGAACCAATTTAACTACTAACTATGTCTACCAATTACCTTCCTCGACAACGATGCTAAAATGTTGAGCACTCTATATACTCATTAATTTCTTAACAAGTAGAGTGTTCAATATTAATTGTCAACACAGGGAAGTCTGTATATTTCAAAGGAAATTAGCAAAATATATGCATGAACATTTTCAGGAGCTGATGAATAAAATGCAAATCACTTAATCCTAATCACTGTTCAACCAATTCAACTCTCTATAAAGAATCAAATGAAATTACAAATCCAGGAATTGAAAATAACTTATGTTTCCTATCATATCAATATTAAGGTTTATAATCTAAGGATAAACCAACCTAGAGTCACTCTTACAAAAAATGGAAGTCTATATTACCAAACCAGAACGATCACCAATCATCAATCAAAGAAACGAAATCACCAAAGAAAATGACCTATCTAATTTGGGGAAACTCTAAGAAAGATAAATAAAATGCAGCACAAGATCTGAGCAAATATGTAACAGTTATTAACACACTTCTTCATAAAAGAAATAATTAACTACACAATTGACTGTCTCATCACACCACTATAGCAAGCCAAAAGGAAACCTGATAATGAAATTACTTAATGAATGTTGTTTCAACTAACTAGAAATATATCAAACTGAAATCCCACACTGAACATAAATAACTAAACTAAAAAAATATAATACTACCATCAACTCTATAATAAGGTGGGCCCTGGCCTTCGAACAGAGATGCTGCTGAAAGCTCACGAAATATACAACAGAGAAGTGCTGAGAATCACTGCTCCTTTATTAATTTTATCAAGATACAGTTACAGTCCCTCTTCTATAATCTCTTACAAATTTCCAACCCTTATCTGTCCTTTTTTGTGCATACTTATACGAGAATGGAACCATTCAGTTACATCAATACCAGGTAGCCATGAATATCTACGATCTTCAGGATTCCGAATTGAATCCAAATAGTTAAAACAATCAATACATCGCATAGGATCAGCTCATAGATGAATGAAATTTTAATTCGATCTATTACAAACCGACATGTTCCATCTAATGAGGAAGATACTCAGAGAGTTTCACCTATATGCGTGCGTGGAAGAGCGTCCGATATTCCTTCTTCAACAACTTGGACTGGATTATCAAGAAGGAAACTAATGCCAAGTAGTACCTATGTATGAATGCAGCAAGCCTCTATATTGGGGACACCTCAAAATTCTAAATCTTATTTCAAACCAATGACAAATCAACATAGATAAAAGGTAAAGTCCATAATTATAAGTAAAATCAAACTGAAACAAGATAAATAATAATGATTGATACCTTAGGTCTGCATTCTTGTTTTTTGTGGAAGGAGTAGGGATTCAAATTTAAACAAGAGGAAAGAATAGGGAGAAAGGGTAAAACAGAGTAGGGTAAAAGGGGTAATTTCATATCCCAAGATTTGTCATACTTGCCATAGAATATTCCATCATGTATTGTCATAGAGTGCATAGAATCTCCTTCCAAGTGGCACACCTTGTCTTCTAGTCTCTTCCTCTGCCATGGGTGTTACACTCCTTTACCAATTAGAATTCCTTGGCTCATTATATTATATTTGACACAACATAAACATCTAATAATGTTACATTACCCATGTGTTCTAATTTGGATGAATATCATGCCAAGTTTTTGGGGAATCTAGTCACCCAAGTGTCTTAATGATTCCATGACACCTTATTTTCTTAGCATTTATCATTTATGTGACCCATTTAAATGTGAATATGGTAAACTAAAGTTATTTTGGGTCACATATCCCCTTATTACAAAATTCATGTCTCCATCTCAACCTAGGGAACTAATAGGTTGGTGAAACATTATTTGCAAATAGTCTTATTTGGAAATTATTTCAGAGATGAACCACCATGCTTGCTGCTACAATACTCTAATTACAATCATATTCTCAAGTGGTGACTAAATCTCCAATGTTGCTTGTTTTCCCCAAAATTGAAACCAATGAGACCAAAAATGATCCCAGGGTCCCATATGATCCTGATACATGCATGGTGTGAAATGTCTATGATGAAATGCCATGAACACCAATCATGTGAAAATTTAATCCATCTCTCAAGAGGTCTCCCACATAGGAAAATGGAACATTGCTCTGCAAATATGAACTCAAACAACTCAAGGTTGGTTCGCTTTCTTAAACTAACAATCGAACTGCTACTCCAAGTGATATGAAGTGAAGCAATTCCAGGATCCCATTGCTTGTATTGCACCCTTCCAAACATCATGAGTAAAAAATATAGTTCATTAAATTACATAACAACATCATACAAATTTACATCAAGAAGGTAACTCATCAAAGAATCATGAAAGTGTTTGTACATCCAAGTAAGTAGATCATCATGTGTCCCATAGACACACGCATCAAATTTTATATCAGATTTTACCCAACGAAATAAGAGAGGATCACATGTCCTATAATGCTTCTCTAAAATAATGTAAGATGGATCAAAATAATAATCATCCATGTTTTATTTCATTTGATAAGTGAATGAAGAACCTCCACCAAAATATGAACCAAATAAGGAGCAAAGAAAACATGAAGACTTCAAGTGGCTCAAATAAGTCTCATGAATACACCCATGAATATGTATTGCATAATAATGTAACAAAGGATGTTTTTGCCAACAACAATGTTCTTTAATCATATATCTCTTCAACCAATTGCAGGATAAACTTCCTCCAACATCAAATGGACTAGGCAAGGAGCAACGAAAATCATGATTCTTCAAGTGACTCAAGTGAATACCATAGGTGCATCCATATAGATATGTATCATCATAATGTAAGAAGGGATGTTTCTAAAAATGTAAATAATATGGTTCTCTAATCATGTCATCATTAAAAGGAGAGAGAGAAATTCCATACTCTTCATGTGGCACCATAAAAAAGAAACCTTTCACCCATACTTCATTAGGATGAATGCTGCTCTTGGAAGTGCAGGATGTAGGAGAAAGAACCAAATCACCCAAATGATCATAAAGTGAAAATGTTTCATAATGTGAAGGATCCATACAGGTAGCATTTGTTAGGATTATTAATCATCCCTTGACCATAGTGTCTATTAGATTATTTAGCCTAACTTAGGAACCTTAATTAATTATTTGGGTCCATTAGTACCATTGGGTCCTGTTGCACCTGCAACAATTTCCCAAAATTCTAAAAAAAATTAGGACCCTCCTTTACTTTGAATTATGTTGGTTCTTTCTTGATTTCAGCCTATTGATTTTTGGCCTATGGATTTTGAAGCGTCTTCTGGCCTTTTGGTTGCTATAAATTGAGTGGTTTTTTCTCTTTCAATGCTTAAAAGGATCCCATCTTCAATTAAGTTCATCGTCATCTTGCAAATCTTTCAAAGCCTGGTTCAATCGGGAGTTAAGTCTTTCATCTCTTTCGCCATTGCGGGAGGTTTAATGATCTTCCTCCCCACCGTTGCGGGCGGCTTGATGATCTTCCTCCCCGCCGTTGCGGCCCGTTTTCGAGTCTTGGACTTTCGTTTTCGTCCCGACCGTTTCGGGAGGTTTTGGAATCTTTCGACCGTTGCGCGTGATTGTTTGATTCTCCTCCATTGCGGACGGGTTTTGGTTCTTCATCGGAGGAATGTGAAGTCTTCCTCATACGCCGTTGCGGACGGTGTGTTGCTTTTCCCTCCCGCCGTTGCGGAGGGGTTCGAACTCTTGATCATCCGATCAAGGTGTCCACCGACGCCCGACGACGGTGATTCAAGCGTTTATTTAGCCGTTGAGGGTGAATGAGTTCAGGGGGTTGTCCACCATTGCGGAATAAATGGAGTTCTGGCTGCCCCGACACAGTTTCAGTTCGCGCCCGATGGTTTTTCTCGCACGTGTGGCAGTTTTTCAATATATACGAGGCGACAAATGGGGTTTTGTATTGTTTTCGAGCGCTGTTGCGGTAAGTTGAGTTGTCGTTTTAGGAGCACGTGAGGATCTGGTGGTTGGTGTACCAGTGTCCAAGTGGCAGGAGGAGAAGTCTAGCCATCATCAGCACACTCGTTTGTTGGATTGCCAGGTAGGATCTTTACCACCTAACATCATGTTTTTCAAGGTTTCGATTAAGGGATTCATGTTGTGGTTTGGGTATTACTAAGATTAGGCCCCATAGTTCCTTTTCGCTCACACGAGGAGTTGTTCACCCGTAGATAGAGTTGTCATAATCGTCTCCCTGGTGGTTTGCGCCCGTTTTTCTTCTTTTAGGGTTTCCGGTTGGATGGCTGTTGGCGGTTAAAGGGGGGGGGGGGAGTTTTTCCTTTTTTTTTAGAACCCGTGTTTTATTTTGTCGCGGCTGTTTCGGTCTCACCCTGAACAGTAGAGAAAGGTGAGGTGCAAGCGGTCGTCATGCCGCCTGCACCTGGTTCGATTCCTTATGATGATGATATCAGTCGGTAATTTCGAAGGGGTTTTTGCCGAATATTTGATGGTGAATGCTTATCTGGTTAGTTTCCCTAATGGGTTTGCCCATTTTTCGAGCCCTAACCTCCGCCCGAGCCGCGTAGTTCATCATTGTCGGCTACCTTGAAACCCTAGGGCCGTGCCACTGTTAGCATTTAAGTTCTGGGGGAAGCATGAATAATCATGTCGGTGAGAGCTCCCTATGCGGAAAATTGTTGTGGACTCCCGCAGTTTATAGTCGCATCGATGTAAATACCATGTCTGCGAGCAACATAAGCTTTTGCCATTTTTTTTTTTTATCCCTACTAAAACCATGTCTGAGTTTCGAGATTTATAGTCGCACCTTGCGTTTAAAATTTATGCATTTGCATTGCATATCGTTTCATTGGTAAAAAATGGCATACTGGAAAATGATGTAAGTTTGATGATAGACCGGTTGATGAATAAATCCGGTTTTAGTATTAATGGCTCATTATATTGCAGTAATAGTCTGAGTTTTTACTGATAGTTTCAGATAGTCAATATATAGATTGGTTGTGCATACATGTGGGTTGCTTTCTTACTTACATATTAACATAGAATAATAGTATGTTGCAAAATATTGCACGACCATTTCAAATCTTTCAGCCTGAAGGGTCTAAGTCTAAATTCTGTTATAGCTCTGATGCACTTGAGAAAAGAATAACTGCTGCACTATGTTCACAAATTTGAATTGCTTAATATCATGATGTTTACATTGCAGGAAAAATCTACAATGTCCAAGAGACAGAAGAAGAAGGCCCCAGCAGTGGAGGAGGTGCCAGCAGCAGAAGTAGAAACAAAAACTGAGTACATCTATGGGGAGAACCAATGTGTCACGGGGGTTGAGCCTGAATACAAATGGGGAGATATATACAGGATGATTTCTCACAGGGAAGTCCCAGATATGGGTCTTGAGGAAGCACCCATTTACACAAACATAGAAAAATCTGCCATTATGAAAGTTGCCACCAGGCCCGAGCTGTTTCCATGCCCGGAGGTGATGAGATGGGTTCTACCAAATACCAACCACAACTCAATGCTTATGTGTAATGTTGAGGGCCAGGGTTATGCCGCCTTTAGCCCTGGGTATGTGGCCTTAGCTTACCACCTGCCGCAGCCTCAACTCTTCCTGACAAATGAATGGCTGGACAACCTTAGGATGGATTTTGTAGAAACCATGAAGAGGATGCTCTTGCGAGGGAAGCTATACCGACATAGAGCAACTGAAGAATATGACACAGCCAGTCTCAGACCTACTTATAGATTCATAGCTCTAATGTTGAATAGGATCTTCGAGAGAGAAAATGGCAGACTATTCAAATTCGAGTGGATACCCCTGATGTTCTATGTGGCCACAGAAGGCACGATCTTCAACTGGGCAAGTATAGTATCAAGTAGTCTCTCCTCTTGTGTGGCTGCAACTTTGGAAGGAGAAGCCAGGAAGATATCTAATTTTTATATGAGCTCGATCCTGATAGATTGCATACTTTGTCATCGGCCTTTCCCAGGCCTCCAGTGTGTATGGGATAGAGACAAAATGCCCGTATATGCGGCCTACAAACCTCTAGGGGCTCATATATATCATAGTCACTACAGGGAGGTCTGTGAGCAGTTCCTCATGCCATTATACGCACTCATCTTCCTAAAAGAATGCGATTGAATGTCAGAAGACGCTATGCAGGTCATTGATGAATATGGAGATTACTTTCTGACTGAAAATGGTATGTATATCAGGATGTTTGGAACGTCAAAGACCCCTTTTTTGCTGCCCAAATATGCTACAGATTATATAATCCACAAGGAGGCAGTCAGACAAGTATACATTGATGGAGTTGGTCACTTCTTGTTCTAGTACAAGAAGACTGCCTATCCCCCCCTTCCATTTAAACTGGGAAATTATAAATTCACAAATGTAAAACAAGCGCCCGAGTTCATAGAAGAACTAGGGAAGTTCCGCTTTGGCGAAATGACTTTTCAAAGGAATGATACTCATGGAAGAGTAGCGGAACACTGCAAGAAACACAAGGTGACCTACGAATACAGCCATTATTTCGATAGCGATGAATTAGTTTACAAGATGGCTCCAAATATGACAGAGCTCTGCAAGAGATTCAAACCTAAGCAATCCACCTAGGGCGGAGAAGGATCTGAGCAAGAGAAGGCTGAACAAGCTAGGGCTGAAGAATCAGCCAGAACAATAAGAGAAGAGGCTCAGAGGTTGGAAGAGGAGACTATAGAATGGCTACGAAAAGGAGAAGAATAAAAGAGGAAAGCTGCACAGGAAGCAGCTGAACTGGCAAAAGAAGCAGCCAGAGAAAAGGAAGGAGCTGCTAGGAAAGCAGCCGAAGAGACCCAGAGGAAGTTGAACGAAGAGCTTCAGAGGCAAGAAACTGAAAAGATAGAAGGAACACAACAGCAGGCTTCTGAAACATAAACGGGGCAGAGCCAAGGAGAAGAGAACCCTGAGGTGCAAATCCTTCAAGTGCCCGCCACTATTACTCCTTCAACCTCTACGCTTCAGTTAGTACCCTTCATACAAAAAAGGGGGGAGGAAGTCCCTGAATTTACCACGGTATATTATGACAGGGCTACCAAAAGAATCATGAGGAGAACAGAGAAAAAGATAGAAGCAGAAGGAATGACTAGCAAGATGATATTAGATATAGCTGTGATGGTAGGGACAGACGTAGATCCGAGGTTTACCATAAGTGCTGGGAAGGCAGCCATACATGCTTTGGAAGATAACATAGATCGAATGATGAATGAAATAGAATCTACCAAGAAAACCTCCTCTCAGCTGAAGGACACCCTGAGAAAGGAAAGAGAAGAAGGCAATAAACTTAAAAGGAAATATGATCATGCGCTCAGAGAAATGGAGGCTACAAAGAGTGAAATCTACGCCATCCAGGTAGCAGCACATGCACAGGAAACAACACAAGAAGCCCTGGAAAGAGCGCAACAAGAATTTTTGTACTTGAAGAATGAAAGAGAACAAATGAGGGCAAAGATAGAAGACCTGGAAGAGCAACAGAATGTTATATACGAGTCCAATGCTGCATATGTTAAAGAACTAAAAGAGCAGCTGGAAGTAGCAAAGGAACAGCAGGTTGATCTACAGCCAACCAAAGAACACATCCAGGCCCAGAAAGCTAAGGTGTTGCACTTGCAAACTGCTCTAGAAGAAGAAAGATGCCAGATCCTCCAGGTTGATAGCCGATTGGAAGAAATCCTGGAGACTGCTTCTTACTTTGTTGATAGGTCACAAGATATCCTTGAAGTATTGACCACTAGGATGGCAAGGGCAGAGAAAGGTGAAGAAGTCCCAGCAGGACTGTCAGACAAGAATAGACAAACCCTTTAGTGAGATTATGACTTGATAGAGTTCGCTATCACTACTACAGAGGACTTCAAGAAAACCATCCAGAAAACAAAGGGACTGTGCACCGAATTTTTCAGGAGAGCCTTAGTCATTTACAACCGGTGTCAAGCAGAAGCTGAGCAAAGGCTACACGAGTTCCCAGATCATGACTCATTTATAGAAATGTTGCAGAGAAGACAACAAGAGGAGGAGGCCAAAGTACAATGCATCAAATCCATTGATGAACAAACACTGAAGATTGAAATAGGCCATACAGCCATTTGTTTGCAGCTCCTAGAAGAACAGGTGAGACTAAATGCAACCAGGGTCGAGGCCATCAAGAAAAAGGCTGAAAAGTTTGAGCTTAATATCTAATTCTTGGAGCCCAATTCTTTTGAAGATCTCGCCAGTGAAGCTGCAGCGTGGAAGAAGTTCCTAGAGAGTCAAGTGGGG
>LPNX011004592.1:486068-552447 GCA_001517045.1 Pseudotsuga menziesii | reverse complement strand
ATGGAGATAATGCATTACTCATTAATAATCATTTTCTAGCTCCCCGGGGATAGGTAGTTAGGTGTTTATATAGTTAGTTGTTTTACTTCATAGTTGCATATGTAATTTGGATGTTCGAGAACCTAAGACGAGAGGTAAGAACCTGCGCAGCACATTGTGTCGTTCCTTACATTTTTATCACCCTGCATGTTTAAGATAGGCATGTGCCTTGCATACATTAAGTCAAAAATACAAATTCCGGTGGACCGGGCCGCAACCGGTAAACCCTTGTTGTTACTTTGACCTACGGTAGCCGGACCGTAAACCGGACGGATTCCCTATTCCAAATAGTCAACGGGCTAGTTGGGAACATTGATTGGGGAGAATCCCTTTCTGTTGTCGCCTGCGAATTTCTAGGCCTCAACAGTTTTGGCGCTAGAAGGAGGGCCTCCAGTAAAAGGCTGGCCGTGGAATTTGATTTCCCGAGACTATCCTACCAGCAGCTGTTTAAAGTTTAATCTAACTCAGGTTTGAAGTTTCCGGTTCTACTCTTGAAATCCTGTTTCTCCTAGTGTTACTGGCTTACTTTTGCTCATGGCTGGTAATCAACCTAACCCTTTGCCAGCATGGAGAGCTAGGTCACCTCTAAACTTAACTCCTCCTTTGCATGACCTACCTCAAGCCTTTGACAAGATTTTGCCCAAGTTTGACCCTACAGATAACATTGCTGTAAATGATCACCTTCAAATCTTTTACCTAGCGTTAGAGGGTCTAAGGGCTGGAGAGTATGAAGATGTGGTGTGTAGACTTTTTCCTCATAGTCTAAAAGGAGTAGCAGCATCTTGGTACTTTGGACTACCTGCAAACTCCATTCCTAATTGGGAAATTTTTGAAAGGATTTTCAGGAGGAAGTATACCACTCAGAAGACGCATGCCTCATTGATAAAAGGTCTGGTTTCATTAAGAAAAGAAAAGAACGAAAAGGTACATAGTTTCACTCAGATATTCTCGTTGTACTTAAAAAAAAATTCTGCTATTGACAGACTTTCAGACAAAGTTCTAATTGAGTATTATACCTCAGCCCTAGGCCCTGAGTTGGCCATGTTTGCCAAGATGAAAGTCAAGACCACGCTGGCATAAACCTATCAAGAGGCTGAGAGAGTAGAGGCTGAAAGTGAGAGTATAGAGGATTATCCTAACTTACTTGAAGAAAAGACCACTGTAAAAAGAATCTCTTTGCTGTCCAAATCAAGAGAAGGCCAACCACATGATTATCATGAGATGATGAAGGTGCTTCAGAAGCTGTCCAACTGAGTTGTAGAATTGGAACAAGAAAGGGATACTCAAAAAACCAATAAGCCTCCCTATCCCAGAAAAGAGGATGACAACCAATGGCAAGTCCCCCCTCCCAATTTGGCATCAATTAACATAATAGAGGTAGGAGGGGATGATTTCTGTACCTTTCACCAACTACCCCACTCTGAGAAGAAATGTCCTCAATGGATACATTCAATGACATGGGTGATGAATAAGTTGTTGGACCCAGAGTTGACTAGAGACAGTAGCAAGGAGGTGAAAGAGAAACAGACCATAGAAAAGACAGAGGATGATACTATGTTCTCATGGAATGGAGTATCACTGTTTAACACTGAAGAAAATGCTCTCAAATCTTAGCATACATGTAAAACCACAGAATATAAGAACTTAGCAAACAATGACAATGCAAAACTCTCAAAAGTTCAAGAGTTGCAGGGGAAAAGCGAGAGGCAGGCTAATGTAAAGGCTAGAAATGACATACCTCAAGACACCATTTGCAAACAGGAAATAGAGTCACGCATTAAACCTGCCAAATCATTGGAAGATGATGAGGAGGGAAGAACTGGCAAACTTAAAGAGGAGCTGCCCACAAAGAACCAACCTGTGGAAGAAAAGATTGAATTGATTAAGACAAAGAAAACCAGCGCTCCTCCTTTCCTTATGACCCTTGAAATCCTCAATCATAAGGTGCATAATTGTTTGGTGGATTCGGGATCTTCTATGAATGTTATGCCTCTGGTAGTTTGCAAAAAACTCAAAGGTTAGATAAAACATACTTTTTGGGATGTCATGCAACTTGACAAAACTAGTGTCAAAGTAGTAGGAGAAATGGAGAATGTGATGATTCAATTGTCTGCAAATAAAAAGATATGCCACTACATTGACATCATAGTAGCAGACATTCCTGATGGTTATGGGATGATCTTGAACCGAGACTGGACATCAAGACTAAATGGATACTTTGCTTTAGATTGGTCTCATTTGTGGCTACCCCAAAAGGGCATCCCAAACCTGATTAAGATTCTAAGGGAGCCTTTTATGAAAAACAATGTCACTGAGCTAAGGGATGAAAACGAAACTGCTGATTCTGTTTTGGGGAACTATCTTACTGAGCTTAAGCTAGAACATCATTTCTCAAAAAGGGCCAGTCCTATGAAGGACATTCAGGCTGGGCTCCTTCAACTCCCTCAGGCTGAAAGAAATGATTGCAGAATTTTAGATATGGGTTCCATCTCAATAACTGCACTACTGGACCATGGTTAGACAATTCAGGTCTGAAATCCAGCTCATTCCTAGTTCTTTAGATTTGAAATTTTTTAGGAATGGGCGAATTTTTGTTTTGATGTTTTCTTTTGTACATAAATAAATTGTTTTGTTACTGATAATATTTTTCTGATTTCAAGGCTTTAATGTTCTCTTTCTTTAATTGCTTGTTATGCTGCTATTTTCTTACGGTTTTGCTAGTTTTCTTTTGTTTTTGAATAAGAGGCAAACTTTTGGATGCAATGGAAACGTCAGGGTTCTGTATTAACTAAAATCCTGAGCAAAAAGAATGTGCTTAAAGTATAGAATGTCTTCTAGTAGTTGTATTCCTAACTGGCAGTGCCTTCATTTGAAGTCTTACTTAATCCCTATAAATAACTCAGAAGTGAAAAGGTCTGAAATACTATTTGGGGGCTCCATCCACTTCACACTTTAAATACCCCAAGGTAGTCCCAGTAAAATACACACGGAAAGGAAGCAGAGTGAAACAGTTTACCATATATAGATGATCCCATGCCATAAATTAAAGGAGCTAAAAGCTCTTAAGAGTCAATACTCCTGAAAGAAGCAAGACATATCAAAGCAAAGCTCGAAAAGTATTAATCTCAAAACATGAAGTATCGAATGGCCACAAGATCCTCTCCGTCCATGAATTGAAGTATGAAATATATCATTCACACAAAAGGGCACTATGGGATAGAGGATCTTGAATTAAAATTCAGTAAGAAAAGCCTGCAGGAGGACTCATATCAAATGAACTAAAGTTCTAAAGGCACAAAAGTGCAAATAGGCATGGGAATGAGGAACAAAAGGGTAATACTGTTCACTGTCTATCACAATCCTGTGGTGTCGAAACTGTAACCAACAAAGGGCAAGCAAAATAAACCTCATTCTTTCAGCCTCAAGAGAGTTAGTCAGACTGAAACACTACTGATGTTACCTTTTCCCAAGAAAATGGGCTTCTTATAAGTAATTTGATGCATCATCCGGTTGGCTTAGGAATGCAGACAGCTAGAAGATTTCAGTCTTATTCATACAGTCTTAAGCTTAGAAAGAAAAATTAATTCAGAGATCTGGGGTTCACCAGGTAGTCGCCAATTGTTGCACCTGCAACAATTTCCCAAAATTCTAAAAAAATTTAGGACCCTCCTTTACTTTGAATTATGTTGGTTCTTTCTTGATTTCAGCCTATTGATTTTTGGCCTATGGATTTTGAAGCGTCTTCCGGCCTTTTGGTTGCTGTAAATTGAGTGGTTTTTTCTCTTTCAATGCTTAAAAGGATCCCATCTTCAATTAAGTTCATCGTCATATTGCAAATCTTTCAAAGCCTGGTTCAACCGAGAGTTAAGTCTTTCATCTCTTTCGTCGTTGCGGGTGGTTTAATGATCTTCCTCCCCGCCGTTGCAGGCGGCTTGATGATCTTCCTCCCTGCCGTTGTGGCCCGTTTCCAAGTCTTGGACTTTCATTTTCGTCCTGACCGTTTCGGGAGGTTTTGGAATCTTCCGACCGTTGCGCGTGATTGTTTGATTCTCCTCCATTGCGGATGGGTTTTGGTTCTTCATCGGAGGAATGTGAAGTCTTCCTCGTCCGCCGTTGTGGACGGTGTGTTGCTTTTCCCTCCCGCCGTTGCGGAGGGGTTCGAACTCTTGATCATCCAATCAAGGTGTTTGTCGACGCCCGACGATGGTGATTCAAGCATTTATTTAGCCGTTGCGGGTGAATGAGTTCAGGGGGTTGTCCGCCGTTGTGGAGGAAATGGAGTTCTGGCCACCCCGACACAGTTTCAGTTCGTGCCCGATGGTTTTTCTCGCATGTGTGGCAGTTTTTCAATATATACGGGGCGACAAACGGGGTTTTGTATTGTTTTCGAGTGCTGTTGCGGTAAGTTGAGTTGTCGTTTTAGGAGCACGTGAGGATCTGGCAGTTGGTGTACCAGTGTCCAAGTGGCAGGAGGAGAAGTTTAGCCGTCATCAGCGCACTCATTTGTTGGATTGCCAGGTAGGATCTTTACCACCTAACATCATGTTTTTCAAGGTTTCGATTAAGGGATTCATGTTGTGGTTTGGGTATTACTAAGATTAGGCCCCATAGTTCCTTTTCGCTCACACAAGGAGTTGTTCACCCGCAGATAGAGTTGTCATAATCGTCTCCCTAATGGTTTGCACCTGTTTTTCTTCTTTTAGGGTTTCCGGTTGGATGGCTGTTGGCGGTTAAAGGGGGGGGGAGTTTTTCCTTTTTTTTTAGAACCCGCGTTTTATTTTGTCCCGGCCATTTCGGTCTCACCCTGAGCAGTAGAGAAAGGTGAGGTGCAGGCGGCCGTTGTGCCGCCTGCACCTTGTTCGATTCCTTATGATGATGATATCAGTCGGTAATTTCGAAGGGGTTTTGCCGAAGATTTGATGGTGAATGCTTATCTGGTTAGTTTCCCTAATGGGTTTGCCCATTTTTCAAGCCCTAACCTCTGCCCGAGCCACACAGTTCGTCATTGTCGGCTACCTTGAAACCCTAGGGCCATGCCGCTGTTAGCATTTAAGTTATGGGGGAAGCATGAATAATGGTGTCGATGAGAGCTCCCTATGCGAAAAATTGTTGTGGACTCCCACGGTTTATAGTTGCATCAATGTAAATACCATGTCTGCGAGCAACATAAGCTTTTGCCGTTTTTTTTTTTAATCCCTACTAAAACCATGTTTGAGTTCGGAGATTTATAGTTGCACCTTGTGTTTAAAATTTATGCATTTGCATTGCATATCGTTTCATTGGTAAAAAATGGCATACTGGAAAATGATGTAAGTTTGATGATAGACCGGTTGATGAATAAATCCGGTTTTAGTATTAATGGCTCATTATATTGCAGTAATAGTCTGAGTTTTTACTGATAGTTTTAGATAGTCAAGATATAGATTGGTTGTGCATACATGTGGGTTGCTTTCTTACTTACATATTAACATAGAATAATAGTATGTTGCAAAATATTGCACAACCATTTCAAATCTTTCAGCCTGAAGGGTCTAAGTCTAAATTCCGTTATAGCTCTGATGCACTTGAGAAAAGAATAACTGCTGCACTATGTTCACAAATTTGAATTGCTTAATATCATGATGTTTACATTGCAGGAAAAATCTACAATGTCCAAGAGACAGAAGAAGAAGGCCCCAGCAGTGGAGGAGGTGCCAGCAGCAGAAGTAGAAACAAAAACTGAGTACATCTATGAGGACACCCAATGTGTTACGGGGGTTGAGCCTGAATACAAATGGGGAGATATATACAAGATGATTTCCTGTAGGGAAGTCCCAGATATGGGTCTTGAGGATGCACCCATTTACACAAACATAGAAAAATCTGCCATTATGAAAGTTGCCACCAGGCCCGAGCTGTTTCCATGCCCGGAGGTGATGAGATGGGTTCTACCAAATACCAACCACAACTCAATGCTTATGTGTAATGTTAAGAGCCAGGGTTATGCTGCCTTTAGCCCTGGGTATGTGGCCTTAGCTTACCACCTGCCGGAGCCTCAGCTCTTCCTGACAAATGAATGGCTGGACAACCTTAGGATGGATTTTGTAGAAACCATGAAGAGGATGCTCTTGCCAGGGAAGCTATACCGACATAGAGCAACTGAAGAATATGACACAGCCAGTCTCAAACCTACTTACAGATTCATATCTCTAATGTTGAATAGGATCTTCGGGAGAGCAAATTGTAGACTATTCAGATTCGAGTGGATACCCCTGATGTTCTATGTGGCCACAGAAGGCACGATCTTCAACTGGGCAAGTATAGTATCAAGCAGTCTCTCCTCTTGTGTGGCTGCAGCTTTGGAAGGAGAATCCAGGAAGAGATCTAAGTTTTATATGAGCTCGATCCTGATAGATTGCATACTTTGTCATCGGCCTTTCCCAGGCCTCCAGTGTGTATGGGATAGAGACAGAATGCCCGTATATGCGGCCTACAAACCTCTAGGGGCTCATATATATCACAGTCACTACAGGGAGGTCTGTGAGCAGTTCCTCATGCCATTATACGCACTCATCTTCCGAAAAGAATGTGATTGCATGTCAGAAGACGCTATGCAGGTCATTGATGAATATGGAGATTACTTTCTGATTGAAAATGGTATGTATATCAAGATGTTTGGAGGGTCAAAGACCGCTCTTTTGCTGCCCAAATATGCTACAGATTATATAATCCACAAGGAGGCAGTTAGACAAGTATACATTGATGGAGTTGGTCACTTCTTGTTCAAGTACAAGAAGACTTCCTATCCCCCCCTTCCATTTAAACTGGGAAATTATAAATTCACAAATGTAAAACAAGCGCCCGAGTTCATAGAAGAACTAGGGAAGTTCCGCTTTGGCGAAATGACTTTTTGAAGGAATGATACTCATGGCAGAGTAGCGGAACACTGCAAGAAACGTAAGGTGACCTACGAATACAGCCATTATTTCGATAGTGATGAATCAGTTTACAGGATGGCTCCAAATATGACAGAGCTCCGCAAGAGATTCAAACCTAAGCAATCCACCCAGGTTGGAGAAGGATCTGAGCAAGAGAAGGCTAAACAAGCTAGGGCTGAAGAAGCATCTAGAACAATAAGAGAAGAGGCTCAGAGGTTGGAAGAGGAGACTACAGAATGGCTGCGAAAAGGAGAAGAAGAAAAGAGGAAAGCTACACAGGAAGCAGCTGAACTGGCAAAAGAAGCAGCCAGAGAAAAGGAAGGAGCTTCTAGGCAAGCAACCGAAGAGACCCAGAGGAAGTTGAACGAAGAGCTTCAGAGGCAAGAAATTGAAAAGATAGAAGGAACACAACAGCAGGCTTCTGAAACACAAACGGGGCAGAACCAAGGAGAAGAGAACCCTGAGGTGCAGATCCTTCAAGTGTCTGCCACTATTACTCCTTGAACCTCTACGCTTCAGTTAGTGCCCTTCATACAGAAAAGGGGGGAGGAAGTCCCTGACTTTACCACAGTATATTATGATAGGGCTACCAAAAGAATCATGAGGAGAACAGAGAAAAAGATAGAAGCAAAAGGAATGACTACCAAGATGATATCAGATATAGCTGTGATGGTAGGGATAGGCGTAGATCCAAGGTTTACCATAAGTGCCGGGAAGGCAGCCATACATGCTTTGGAAGATAACATAGATCGAATGATGAATGAAATAGAATCTACCAAGAAAACCTCCTCTAAGCTGAAGGACACCCTAAGAAAGGAAAGAGAAGAAGGCAATAAACTTAAAAGGAAATATGATCATGTGCTCAGAGAAATGGAGGCTACAAAGAGTGAAATCTATGCCATCCAGGTAGCAGCACATGCACAGGAAACAACACAAGAAGCCCTGGAAAGAGCACAGCAAGAATTTCTGTACTTGAAGAATGAAAGAGAACAGATGAGGGAAAAGATAGAAGACCTAGAAGAGCAACAGAATGTTATATACGAGTCCAATGCTGCATATGTTAAAGAACTAAATGAGCAGCTGGAAGTAGCAAAGGAACAACAAGTTGATCTACAGCCGACCAAAGAACACATCCAGGCCCAGAAAGCTAAGGTGCTGCAACTGCAAACTTCTCTAGAAGAAGAAAGATGCCAGATCCTCCAGGTTGATAGCCGATTGGAAGAAATCCTGGAGACTGCTTCTTACTTTGTTGATAGGTCACAAGATATCCTTGAAGTATTGACCACCAGGATGGCAAGGGTAGAGAAAGGTGAGGAAGTCCCAGCATGACTATCAGACAAGAATAGACAAACCCTTCAGCGAGATTATTACTTGATGGAGTTCGCTATCACTACTACAGAGGACTTCAAGAAAACTATCCAGAAAACAAAGGGACTTTGCACCGAATTTTTCAAGAGAGCCTTAGTCATTTACAACCAGTGTCAAGTAGAAGCTGAGCAAAGGGTACATGAGTTCCCAGATCATGTCTCATTTATAGAAATGTTGCAGAGAAGACAACAAGAGGAGGAGGCCAAAGTACAATGCATCAAATCCATTGATGAACAAACACTGAAGATTGAAATAGGCCATACAGCCATTTGTTTGCAGCTCCTAGAAGAACAAGTGAGACTAAATGCAACCAGGGTTGAGGCCATCAAGAAAAAGGATGAAAAGTTTGAGCTTAATATCCAATTCTTGGAGCCCAATTATTTTGAAGATCTCGCCAGTGAAGCGGCAGCGTGGAAGAAGTTCCTAGAGATTCAAGCGGGGCCCTCTTAGTGGGAAATCGGTCATTGTAATATTGTAAAATATTTGTAAAAGTTTTTGGGAAAAGGGGAAGCGTTAGGAAGACCAAGGGTTGGGATTCCCAAAGGTCCCTTTGGGCAGCCCAACTATTTCTTGCATTTTGTATAAAAGTAGGAGACATAGATAATGAAAGGGATTTTTCCCAGTAATAGTGGAGGACCTATTGTAAGAAGAACTACTTCCTTTTGCAATAAAGATTTTAGTTTGTCTGTCGGAGAAAGATATGTGAAGTTTCCAAATGCTAACAAATGGATGGCGGAAAGATGAACTACTTTGTTTTTCAGCTTGTGTCCACAATTCGTGAGATCGTTCTAACTTCATGACCTATGTCTTGTTAAATGGTTTCCGATTCATTGTGTGGAAAGTTCACTCAGAGTAATGCTTGTGGCTCATATAACAGTTAGCTATCTGATTGTTAGAATATTTTCTTGTTCATGTGTTGTAAACGTAAATATCAGCTATCTGTAATTTGGTTTATTATACATGGAGATAATGCATTACTCATTAATAATCATTTTCTAGCTCCCCGGGGATAGGTAGTTAGGTGTTTAGATAGTTAGTTGTTTTACTTCATAGTTGCATATGTGGTTTGGATGTTCGAGAACCTAATACAAGAGGTAATAACCTGCACAACGCATTGTGTCGTTCCTTACATTTTTATCACCCTGCATGTTTAAGATAGGCATGTGCCTTGCATACATTAAGTCAAAAATACAAATTCCGGTGGACCGGGCCGCAACCGGTAAACCCTTGTTGTTACTTTGACCTATGGTAGCTGGACCGTAAACTGGACGGATTCCCTATTCCAAACAGTCAACAGGCTAGTTGGGAACGTTGATTGGGGAGAATCCTTTTCTGTTGTTGCCTACGAATTTCCAGGCCTCAACAGGTCCAATTGGCCTAATGGGGTCACATGTACCAATTACTAGAGTGTGGGGATGTAACGTACCTGACCCTATGACTGGAAAAGAGGATGCTATGATACATAAAATCATCCGGGCATCTAGCCCCATGAACATCAACATACATACATATAATGCTGAAGCATGATACTTTAAAACATAAAACATGTTACGAAGCATAATCATTCATATACACAATGGAAGAAAAACATATCAATCAACACTCATGCATATACAGATCATCATTTAACATGTATATCATCATTTATCAATGGTAAATATGATTGCAGACATAAGTTAGGTAAGAATACTTATCTTATTAAGAACTTGTTCCGCAACCAGCTACGTCACAACAACGTTCCACCCAACCATAGGCCTGCGTGCTGCTTAATCTCTCAGCAACGCTTCCACCCTCGAGCCAGGCATGATTCCCAAAGGAATAAGGAACTAACAGGATTACACATAGCCAAGGATAACAACACCACAAGGGTACACAGTTCAGCCATGCCAACATAGTTAGGTTTATCAGGCGAACATCAGATCATCCAAGCCAACCAAGTTGGGTTTATCAGGCCATCCAGGAGCTAGGAAAGGCTAAATGATAAGCTAGTGAGCTCATTGAAGAGCTACAGACACCAACACCAAATCCAACCTGGCTTCTAGAACACCCACACGCACCCAACACAAGGAAATCAGTCCATTCTCTGCAATGCAGTCCCTTAGACCCTGATCTCCCTTCCAGTGTTATTCAAGGGTTGTGGAGAAGAAATATAGCTCAGTAGCTCTGTATATGTGGTTCTCAACCCACCAGGTTTATCAAGCACCTCAGGCCCTCATTCACCACTCCAATGCATTCCTAGGACAAAACCACTGCATGCAAGCAGCCAAATAGCTATTCAATCTTTTACAGGGAAAAAACAAAGTTCATCAATCATGGGAAAACAATATCCCACAAACCACTATGAACCCATAGCACCCGATCCTCAATGCAATCGTTGGAGGAATTGCATAGGAAGAAAATGGGTATAGAACAAACTCCCAAACTATGCATGATGGAAAAAAAAGACGCAGTCAACCAAAACTGTGAATGGAATTACGGTCATGACTCAACAATAGAGTAGAAAAATCGTTACATAGGTCTGATGATGGTGGAGAAAGACACAAAACTCTATGTGAATAGAGGAAAGAATTGATCCACAAGCCAACAAATCCATGAGGCAAAAGAGAACCCACCGCAAGCTAGCAATCTCGGCAAAAAGGGAGAAACAACGAAATCCTAAACATTGGAATGTGGAACCTTTTAACTCAGCCTGCATGAGGAAACTGAACAGAATCTCGATCCTCATAGTGGATAGACCATCTGCACGCAAAAGGCATGTCGTGGAGAGAGAGAGAGTAGGTGTGGGAGTAGTAGTGGTATTTTTTCCAGCAAATAGATGCCCCAACTAATCAATAGAACAAATGAAGGTAGTGGTTGGATGAAACAAGTGAAAATGAGAAAAACAAATAGGGTGGTGACACATGGATTTTCCCCCATGGCTCAAGGTTCATCATTTCCCCTCATTATCCTTAGGAATCATGCCCCTTCTCAATTTAGTTGCAGTGAACATAGTTGGTTGGTTTATTTAATTAAAATGCACATTTACATGATGTCACAATTTAATATATTCCATATGTCCTGATTTACCATCAGTGACCATTCCAATCCAAATCATAACATAACCAAATCAACGTTGGGGATTTTTCCCTTAGCTCCTCACCATGACTATGACAACATATGTATCATGTATATTTAATGCAAACAGGTTCAAAACTGAGGTGTTACATTCCCCTCCCCCTTCAACAGCACTGTCTTCAGTGCTTTACAAAATTTGAACAAAATGCTACACTGGTACTACCTCATTGTTCTGCAGGATTGATCAAAAATGGATGTACCAATCGCATGGCATCCTCTAGCTCCCACATATCCTATTCAAGTACATAGTGATCCCATTGCACCTTTACCTTCCCTATGGCTTGGTTCCAGAGCATTGTGACCTTCCTATCGAGGATGTGCATTGGCTCGATTTGGAACTCCCCCTCGGGTTCCACCTAAATAGATTTTCATCCTATGCTTATCTGCATAGATTTTCTGTCTGTCCTGTGCTGCTTTCAGATTATGTCTAATATTTACAACCTCTTGCTCCATTTCCTTGAGTAGTTCTATTCCAAGCACAACTATTTTCACTGGGTTATCCCAAGTCACTGGTGTCCTACACCTTCTTCCATACAAAGCTTCATACAGACTCATCCCCAATCATGCTTGATGTCCATTGTTGTAAGCAAACTCTACCAAGTGTAATTAATCTTCCCACTTGGTTGGTTTGTCCATCACATACATGTGAAGCATGTCTCCCAGCACTTGATTAACTCTCTCTATCTGCCCATCTATCTGGGGATGGTATGCAGTGCTGAAGTTTATCTTTGTACCCAAATCCACAAACAATCCCTTCCAAAAATTGGAAGTGAACTTGACATCTCTATCAGAGACTATTACCTTTGGCAATCCATGCAATTTGAAAATCTCCTTCATGAATATCTTTGCAATGTCATCTGTCTTGTGCGTAGACTTCATTGGTATAAAATGTGTTGTTTTTGTCAACTTTTCTACCACAACCATGATGGAATCATGTTGTCTCCAAGCCATCGACAATCCTGTAATAAAATCCATGGAAATAACTTCCCATTTCCATTTTGGAACTGGCAAAGGCTGCAACAAACCTGCTGGATGTTGATGATCAACCTTTACCTATTGACATTTCATACACCTTGAAATGTATTCAGCCATGTCCTTTTTCATCCCTGGCCAAAAGTACTACTTTCTAGCTGTAGCAATTGTCTTTGGTACCCTGGGTGACCAGAATACATAGCTTGATGGATTTCATCCATAAAAACTCTCCTCAAATCTGCTACATCCAGAATATAAATTCTTCCTTTATAAGTAAGAAGTCCATCTTCTTCCAATTTATATCCCTCATACCTCTTCTCAAGGTTTTGCTGCTGCAATTTGTCTTTTACCTGCTCATACAATTCATCTCCAACAACATGATTAACAATCTGCTGCCTCAAATCTGATTGGCAAATACTAAGAGATGCCACATGCATTTCCTGTACCTTCCTGTTGAGTGCATTAGCTACCTTATTCTCTTTTCCTTTTATGTGCTTGATTTCAAAATCAAACTCACATAGAAATTCCATCCATCGTGCTTGCCTAGCATTTAGAGTAGGCTGATCAAACAAATACTTCAGGCCACAATGGTCTATCCTAAGCTCAAATATTCTACCCATCAAGTAATGTCTCCACATCTTGAGACCATGTACTATGGCTGCAAGCTCTAGATCATGAGTGGCATAGTTCTTCTCATGATCCTTCAACTTTCTTGATTCATAACATATCACATGGTTGTCCTGCATAAGGAATCCTCAAAGCCCTTGTTCGCATGCATTGGTACATACCACAAAATATTTATTTGGATATGCAACCTTCAATACTAGTGCACTGGTGAGAAGATTCTTCTACCGCTGGAAGCTCTCTTCACACTTCGAAGTCCATTCAAAATTCATCCCCTTCTTTTGCAAAGAAGTGACAGCATGTGCAACCTTGGAAAATCCTTTAATGAATCTCCTATAGTATCCTGCAAGTCCCATAAAATATCTTACATCCGTCACATTTCTTGGATTAGGCCAATTCATAATGTCTTCAATCTTCTTAGGGTCTACTGATATACCCTCTTCCAAGATAATGTGACCCAAATACTGAATTTTATCTCTGTAGAAGTCACACTTGCTCAGTTTTTCATATAGTTTATGTTCCCTGAGCAATTCCAATGTCAATCTCAATTTCTCTTCATGTTCTTCCTCATTCTTAGAATAAACAAGAATGTCATCAAGGAAAACAAGAACAAACTTGTCCAAATACTTGTTGAAGACACTGTTCATAAGGCACATAAATGTAGCTGGTGCATTTGTGAGACCAAATGGTACCACTACAAACTCATAATGTCCATACCTTGTCCTGAAGGTTGTCTTATGAATGTATTTGTCCTTGATCCTCACCTGATGGTAACTAGACCTCAAGTCAATCTTGGAAAATAGCTTTGCTCCTCTCATTTGATCAAAGAGGTCATCAATCCTAGGAAAGGGATATTTATTCTTCACAGTAACCTTGTTCAACTATCTATAATCAATACATAACCTAAGTGTACCATATTTATTCTTCACAAATAGAACCGGTGCTCCCCAAGGAGACACACTCGACCGGATATACTTCTTTTCCAGCAACTCTTGCAGTTGCATATTCAACTCTAGCATCTCCAGTGTACTCATCCTGTAGGGTGTCTTGGACACTAGTGCTGCTCTTGGCACAAGTTCAATTGTGAAATCAATGTCCCTCTTTGGAGGAAGCCCTGGAATCTCATCAGGAAACACATCCTTGAATTCCCATAACACCTAATAGTCCTCCAACCTAGGAGTTTCATCTCCTGTTGGTTCCAAAATATGAGCTGCATACAACTGGCAACCTTTCCTAGAGAACTTCTTCAACTGCATTGCTGAAACCTGTCTTACTGAAATTACCTTTGAAATACCTTTCACAATTACTGGGTTTCCTTCCTCATATGTGCATTCAAAACTCTTGTTATAATAGTCAAGCTTCACTTGGTGAGCTTCTAACCAATCTATTCCAATGAGAACATCATAGGAACCAAGCGGTAGAACATTCATATCTACACAAGTGATCAATCCATTCATAACCAATGGACATTTCTCTACCAATTTACCGACTTTTCTCTTATTCCCAGTGGCTAGCTGAACTAACCAAGATTTTCTATGCTTTACCTACTTAAAAGCACAAATCTCCACTACCCTAGGAGTGATATAATTGTGAGTAGAGCCGGGGTCAATCAAAATAGAAAGAGGTTGTTCAACAATATTACCTGCAACTTCAACCACAGTTGACTGATGATCTGCCTGGCTCTCCTTCAGTGCTGAATAAATTCTAGGGATTGCTCTTGCTACTTGACCCACTGTTTCTGCTTCCTGAATGTTATAAGCCGGACTTGTACTTTCATTCTCAAGTGGACAATATCTATGCAAGTGGGGTCCTTCACATTTCCAATATTTGAGTGGACCTTTATTCTGATGTGGCTCTTTAGGCTTTCCACTTGTCACTCCAACTAGATTACTCGTAGCTTGGGATGGCTGCTTTTGCTGATTCTAGAATCTAGAAGGTTTGAAACCTTTCCTTCTTTGGTCAAACTTCTTGTTCTTCTTGTTTGTTGGTTTACTATGCGTAGACCCAGGTTTACTTTATTGTACCAACAAAACCCCTAGCTCACTGGCCCTTTTGGCGACAGACCGCAGAATGACCCGAAGTCTCACCCGAAGTGATCTTAGATGGGTTGGCTAAAGAATCATGTTTCCTCAGCCAGGTTCTATAACATCCTGGGTTCTCTTGACTCTACTTAACTAGTGGAATCTCTCAGCATAGGCTGTTTCTCTCTTCCCAGATGACTCTGCTATGAGACTGGCTCTTATCACATCACGGCTACTATGACGATGCGTAACCTTACTCTTCTACTTAACTCTTAACCTATGATTTCTCACACCGCAGCTCCTTCGACGGTGTGATATCACCCTTTCTACGCTGAGATATTTCCTACAGTGAAACTCAATATACTCAACAACTCTCAAGGTCCAGAGGCTTCCTTTCTAGGTATAATAGCTCAGTTAAATTTCATCAAGGTGTTAAACAACCTTACTTAAGCTTCTACAGTCTGATACACTTAACATTAATGACACTCAACTTGTTGAACTAAATATAGAGAATTCACTTAACACTGTAACTGTTAGTTGTCATGAATCAAGCACTGATGAACTCATATACAAAATACTTAACACATTCAACTCACATTTAACCTTCTATGTTATTGCAACTGAAGGATAGCATACATACATTCATTAAATGATAAGTAACATTCATGTAACGAATAACAGATAGCAACTAAGTATAGCACAATCACATGAAATAGTCGCACAACACGGATTTTACGTGGTTCACTTCCAGGGAGGAATCTACGTCCACAGGAATTGTGTTTATATTATATCCTGAGAGAGTAACACAATTCCGCTGCAACCTATTATGCAGCTTGAGATCTTCTAGGAAACTCCACGCACTCAGTTGGGGGCCCTTCTCTCTTAGATCTCTTCTCTTTCTATTATTCTTTCTTCTTACAATATACTCTCTCTCTCTCTCTCTCTCAATCCCTGCGGATAGTTACATTCATGCTCAAGGAGCCGGCTACTGGTTACAGCAAGATAGCTACAGACTGAACTCAGAACTAGAGCTCGACTCTTTCTCAATGTCTTACTGTCTAACCGTCTAGATAGCTAACTAACTGACTGTATAACCCTTCATAATACAAAATACATGCTTAAATAGGTGTCCCGAAGGTCTCACCATGATACAACACTGTGGGCCTATCCCAACAGTAACCCAAAACCCTAACTATGACAGTTGGCCTATCTGTACTTTGAACTACCGCTAACTGGTCACGTTGTAGCTTTCTATAGCCTTCCACGATGTCTGGCACTAATTGTGGGTATGGGCACCGCTTCCTCGGTCGTTCCCCTTCTATCCTTTGTCTTTAATACCTCGGCTCATTGCTCCTTCTCCATTCATGAGGGTAGCTGAGCCCTCCTGTCATCGCCACTGCCTTAAATGCATTGGTTGAGCTCTCTTCTAGGCCACTTCAGGTACTATTTCCTTTGAATTTCTTGTTTCGATAGCAGCTTTTCCTATAGCTGTGGTTCCCTGCTCCAACAGTCCCCTAACACTTACTTGTGGCTCATCCCCGAGCCACTGGCATCTGGTTTCTCTTTCTGTAGCTTCTCCTTGGCTTCCTGTGAAGTCCTTGCAAATCTATCCCTGAGTCTTGTGACATGTTTGTCCATAGCTTCGACACAGTCTTGTGCCGCTTCAAGCATAACTTGAGTATTCATGGGTTCTTCCGCGCTATCAATTTCACTTTTTCTTGTAGTGAACTCTTTGAACTTCTGTTCAATTGCATCGACCAGCTCTGTGATTTGTTTCTGATACGGTTGAAGCATATTATTGAATTGTATTTCTTTTTCCCACAATCGCTGCGCTTCCTGCTGCAAACGGTTCATCTCTGTCATCTTCTTCATCTTTGCAAGAGATCCTAAGCTATTGACTTCTTCCTTCATTTTTGCTACTACATTTTCTATGTTCTAGATGCTCTACTGCAAATCTAGTCTATCTGGGAACTCTTCTAGCTCTTACCATGTCTTCGTCACATCAGCTAGCAATGACTCTACATCATCTATGCGACACTTCATCTATGTTGAAGTGAGTCTAAATGCCTATGCCCTTGCTTCCTTGTTTACCTCAGGCATTCCTGGTGCTCAAGCCTCAAGCTCAGCAATCTGCACCTTGTGGTCTTCCTCCATCTTGACCATTGTCTCTTCCAGAGCCTTTGCTCTATCATCTTTGGCATCGTCTTCTGTAAACTTAGTTCGTAGATCTCTCTTAGCTTTCCTTCCCTTATTGTCATGCTCGCGCTCTGGTTGCTTGCGAGGCCTTCAAGTGACCGCTTCACCTGGATCACCATCAAATCCCTCACACAAGATATACTCCAAAGTTGCATATAGGTCTCTTCGTGGATCAGCATCTCCTTTAAGGATATTTGAGCTTTTGAGAAGCCTTCCATAGATATCTTTTCCTCTTTATCTAGGTTAGAACTTGTATCACAAAGAAAATATAAATCTGTATCTTCCAGCCTTCTCAAACATTTCATTCGGTCTGGATCCTTTCATACGAAAACTATACAAACCATGAATTCCATTCCGAGAACAAGCCTTTGTCTGCATTTTGTAGAAAGGAAATATCATGGATATGGTGGTACTTCGTCAACCTTTTCCCTCTTTTTTTTTCTCATTTTTACTTTCTTCCTCTTTCTTTTTATCCACCTTTTCCTCACTCTCCTTTTCATCTTTCTTCTTTTCGGTACATTTATTCTCATCATTATTCTTCTCTATTTTCTTATCTTCAGTGATCTTCTCATCTTTCCTTTTCTCTACTCTGAGTTGGACTCTTCTACTATCTGAGCTTGACTCCTCATCCTTGGCATCTGTCTGAACTATGGTGCACCTAATTTCACAACCCTGGGCAGCGTCGTCATAGCAGACTCGAGGCCACCATGATGGAATCGTTGCACAATGTCTTCTAAAGTTTCCTTCTTGGACATAAACCATCTAGTGCAGTACTCTAGACTGATAATGGCTGCGAAAATAGGGAAACTAGCACTCTGTACTGGAGTATCTTTGCACAGGGAAAACTTCCACAATTTGCTCTATAACTCTCAGAAATCACAAAAGTAACCCTTCTTTCTGAATGATCTATGTATTTATAATGAAGGCGATAATCTCTGAAGCAATGGTCGCTTAAGATGGACCCGTTGGTGGCATTTATTGCATGGACGAGACTAGCATGCGACGTCCCACTCCTCATTAATTGCTAAAAATCCGATCAAATCTCCCTTGAAAATTATATACAGGCGTCGGTCTCGACCAAGATTTACCAAATCTAGGACAATCCTTGTACTATTTCCAAATCTAGAGCAATGTATACCTATCATATCTAGATTAATTGCTTGTCAGAGGCCAAAGTGACTAGCCCTCTGTCCCTTTTCAAAATTGTCTTCATGGCACTGGGAACATCGCCTCGCTGTGATGTCACACCACATCATCCTTAACCAAAAAGTTGGTGTGAGACTCTGCAACGTTTAAAATCTCCGTATTCATCCTATGACTTGCGTAAAAATAAACTTTCCTTTGCAATTCCTCCTACTTGGAAATTTTTTTATTTTTTTTTTAGTGTAGACTACTTATGAATGCGATGCCTCCTTTCAACTACACTGGAAATCTGCACCACTTAGTTCTCTGAGTTAGGGCTGGGAGGTGGAGTGGCTATCACTATAAAGCTTAAGCCTACTGCCATTAATCAAAGTAGGAACAAGCTCCCCGTTCAGTTTACTAAACTGAACAGCACCTCTGTTTGTGACTTGCTGAATCTGATATGTTCCCAACCAATGTGTCTTGAAATTCTCTGTAAACTTAACAAAATTGCTGTCATAAAGGAGAAATAGGTCTCCTATTTGAAAAATATTGCTCTTGATGTGCCTGTCATGCCAAGTTTTTTCTCGTGCCTTCTGTACTTTTTGATGAAATCCTGCGATGAATCTGTCTTCTTCTAAGGCAAGCAGCTGTGCTAGTATTTCATTCATCGTATCTGTATCAGCCATCTTGGTAATTTGAGCAATTCTTAAACTAGTAATAATATATTCCATAGGCATAACAGCCTCCTGTCCATACACCAAGCTGAAAGGTGTGTGTCCTGTAATTTTCTTGCATGTAGTCCTATAAGCCCATAATACAGCATTAACCCTAAGGTCCCAATCATATCTTTTGTTATTACAGATCTTAGTAAGAGCATTTTCTAAAATCTTGTTAAAAGCCTCCACCATACCATTAGCTTGTGGGTGGTAGGGAGTGCTCTTATGATGTTGTATCTGAAATTCCTCTGTCAAGGCCTGAATAGTGCGATTCAGAAAGTGTGTGCCTTGATCACTCATCAAAATTACTGGACATCCAAATCTACTTATGATGTTTTCAAAAATGAACTATGCAGCTGTAGCAGCATCACAATTCCTTACTGATTTATCCTTTGCCCACCTGGTGAGGTATTCTGTTCCTGTGATGATGTATCTCGCACCAGTTCGTTTCCCTGGTGGGTTGATAGGACCCATGAAATCTATAGCCCACTTGTCAAATGGCCGTAGCGTAATCTATGGTCACAGCGGAATTTCATCTCTCCGCGAAGATTTTCCTACCCTCTGGCAGATATCACAGCATATGCAAAAATCCTTAGTGTCTTTGTGCAAAGTAGGCCACCATAATCCCGCAGCTAGAATTTTCTAAGCAGTCGGCTTTCCTGCAAAATGACCTCCTGCGGTACCTAAATGTGCTTCTCTGATAATGGCCTCTTTCTCATGTGGCATAATGCATCTACGCAGGACTTCATCTGGACCTAACTTATATAAATGTCCTGAGATCAAAGTGAAATCTGCTACTTTAACAACTAACTGTTTCTGTTGCTGCTTAGTAAACTCAACTGGTGCCCACCCTGTAGTGAGAAAGTGAATAATATCTGCATAATACTCATCTGCGATCTGGATAGAAAACAATTGTGCATCTAGCAAATTATCCTCTACATTACTTGGTTCTTCTCCTGAGTCTATTCACGATAGATGATCAAGTCTGGCATTTAATCTTCCTGGTTTTACAATAATTTCAAAATCATACTCCTGAAATAGGAGTAACCATCTGCAGATCCTTCTTCCTAACACTGGCTTATTGACCAAGTACTTTAAAGCGGAATGGTCAGTGAACATCTTGAATGGGGCACCCAACAGATAGTGCCTGAACTTTGGTAGAGCATACACCATATCTAATCCTTCTCTTTCTATAGCGGTGTAATTATTTTCTGTGGTAGATAACTTTCTGCTTGAGTACGCAATAGGGTGATCGATACCCCCTTCTCATGGCTGTGTTAAGACAATCCCTAGTGCGATGCTAGATGCATCCACATGTACATGAAATGGTTTGTTCCAATCTGGAAATACTAAGATGGGTGCTGTAACCATCTTCTCTTTAAGAGTGTCTAAACTTTGCTGGAATTCCTCATTCCATAGGAATTTTGCTTCTTTCTTTAACATCTTTTCCATACGTACTGTGATCTTTTCCTAGCCTTTGATGAATTTTCTATAATACCCTATATAACCAAGCACTGTCCTCAATTACTTGACTGAGTTGGGTGCTAAAATATTTACAATGATGGCAATATTTGTGGGATCTACCATCAAGCCTTGTCTGCAAACAATATGACCCAACAAAATACCAAATGGTGCACAGAATATACATTTCTTCAAGTTAAGAGAAATCTAATATTGCCTACATTTCTCTAACATGAGCCTTAAATATCCTATATGCTTTTTGATTAATCCAAATACAGTCCAATCATCAAAATAGACTTCTAAGAATTTATGAATGTATTCCTTAAAGACAGCAACTAATACTCTAGAAAAGATAGCTGGTGCATTTTTAAGACCAAAGGGCATTACCATATATTGGAATGAGCCCCATTCTGTCACAAAGGTGGTCTTATATCGATCTTCTAGATGGATTCTTATCTGGTGATAGCCTGAAAATCCATCAGTGAATGAGTAGATCTCTTGTCCTCTTACATTGTCTAAAACTTCATTAGTAAAAGGTGTCGAAAACGGGTCATGAAGCGATGTGTCATTGAGTTTGCGCAAATCGACAGAAATCCTGATTTCTCCTTTAGTTTTCTTTTCCTGCACAACCATGGGACTAACCCATTCACTCTCTTCTACTAGCTCAATGATGCCTTCTGCTAGCATCTTATCAATCTCATGCTTAAATTTTTCTTTATAGCGAGGATTTAATCTATATGGACGTTGCTTAACTGGCCTAGCATCCTCTTTCAAAGGTATCCTTATGACTCCCAAATCTCCTACTATTCCCTTCATTTCTATAAAATTAGTGGGAAATAGGTCCTGATAGTCATGTAACAAATCTGCGATGTGTCCTACCGTTTCATCATCCCAATAGTCTGCAATAGAAGCAAACTTTAGTTCTGTTTCTATGCCAATATTGATCTTTTTAATCTTAATAGGCTCTGTGACAGCTGGAATGTCTAGCTTTGGTCCCTCAACTTCGTGAGTCCCTTCTGACTCTGGAATTTTGATACTGTGAGGATTCTCATCCTCATCACCTGGCTCTTTTGCGAAGTTGTAACATTCTAGCGCATGTTCTAACTGGATGCCCAAATCAGGCTGAGTATACACTGACAGGGTACAGTCGTCAAATATCTTAGTCCTTATAACCTCTAGAGCCTGATCAATGCTTGGATACTCAGATTCAAAAGTGAAAGTGAGTAGAAAGCTGTCTATCATAACTGGCCATGTAATCGTTCCTCTGCGCAAATCTGTCTCAGTGTACTAGTTCCTTGGAACTGTGTCTAAAGTGTGAATGAATAGGTGAACCCATTCATCCTCTGGAATGTCCAACCAATTCTGTTCACAAATCTTAATATGTGACCTGGGGTCACTTTCTCCTATATATTTCTGCTGGACACGCTCCTTGTCATTAGAGAATATGATCGCCATCAATCTCTTAAAATCATCCCATGATGCGATATTTTCTTTATGTGCATGCCACCATCTTGCAGGTGTGGCTCTTACTGCAAGGTCAATAGCTGCCATCCTCTGCTCATGAGGGATTTCCTGCTCAAACTGCTGTAAAAAGTCATTGACATCCACTAATCCATCAAACGATGGAATATCCTTAACCTCTGTTCCAATCCATCGTAGTGACTTAGTCATAAATGCACATCTGCGAGCTGAAACTTCATAAAGTCTATTCTTCCAATTTTCTAAACCAACATTCGAATCCGATGCGCATGATTTGTCGCATCAGCAACTAATATTTCCTTCTGCGGTGGGGTTGATATAATCACTTTGGTTAGTAGTCATCTGATAGAAGCTCTCCATATTACGCACCTCTTCCTCTGCTCTAATAGGTTCAATGTATCGAGGACCCTAAAAAGGATCCAACGGTGCGATGACTCGAATCTGTTTATCCTCAAAGGTCATTTGTCTTTTCTTCAAATCAATAACAGCCATGTTATCAATTGCCCAATCAATACCTAATAAAACTGGATACGGTCTGCTATCGCCAATAATTTCTATGACTTCAAAAACTGCAAAGCTGCGACCTCCGTCAATATAAACTGGTACTTGCGGTAATTGGCCTAGTGGCGATACCCTTTGCTGATTGGATAATCGCAGATGGATAGGTGATCTAGCTAACTTAGGGCTACCCATCTGTTCCCATGTTTTCTTAGTCAGAACATTTACCTCTGATCCTAAATCTAGGATTACCTCATCCATTTCAAACTCTCCAATTTGTGCTGTGAGTCTCATTTCTCTTCCTGTTCTTGTATGGCCCATAATATTATGAACAACACGCTGTGTACTGCTCATAGAAGAAGACTGCTGATACTGATCTATGATGCGTTGAATCTCTCCTATGGATTTCTCATTTCTTACGAGTTTCAAGCAGCTCCGCAGGAAGGATTGTACACTTCCTATCAACTCATCCTCTTTGCACCTTCCCGATGTGGTAGCCTGTGATGTCTGCACAGGACTAATGCCACAAGGTTTTTGCTATGTTATACCCCTATGAGGCAATATCTACGATCCTGCTGGTGTAGGGTCAGTAAAGAAAGTTTTAGCTTGCTGAAATGTTTCTTTGTTCTTCTGCAGGCCAAGTGGTGTAGATTTATCTGTTGCTTTACGCACCCACTTCGGACCTGTATTCTTTTCAGCATCCTGCGATGTCTTACTAGTAGAAGCACCACTGCAAGTCACAATATTGACTCTTGGTTCTGGTTCTTTCTACTCAGCAGCAATAGGCTGAATATTCTGGTTTACTGCTAGCTTAGGATCCTTAATATTGGCTATCAAGATAGGACATTCTTCTATAGTATGATCATAGGACTTGCAATACTTACATGTTGTAGTAGGGTTATGACAATCTCTAGCATAATGTCCTATGGCTCCACAGTTGTAACAAACAATCGGTCCACGGTCGCGGCCAAAGCCTCCACCACGACCTCTTCCTCTGAATCCTTCACCATGGCCATCATGAGCCGGTTCATACTGTGGTCCTGCTACTGGTCCTGATGTCTCTGACTGGACTCTATAGAAGTCATGTTTTCTCTCTATCATGAGATCATAAGCTCTGCAATTATTTTCATCATGTCCTACTGACTTACAAAAGTTACAGTATAAATTCTTAGGAGTTTGTACATACTTCTGAAGTAAAGGGAATTCCTGTGGTCTATGTCCTCTTATTCTACAGATTTCACACCATGGCCCTTGAGTCTATACTAAGGGGTTAGGAGCCCCACTTGCTAGATACTCAACAAATACTGGACAATTATCTTTAGTATGGTCATGTCCTTTACACTTTGTACACCATAATTCTTGTTCAACCTCTTTTCCTTTCTTAATCTCATGTAACTATAAAGTGAGATTGGATAACTGATTCTGTAAGTTTGTCATACCTGTACTAGTCTCAGCTAGAGGTGAAGCCTCTAGTTTCATTGCCATCTCCAATGCTTCATCCTACGTATGGAGTTTATGTTGCATTAGTGGAATTTTCATATGAGGGAGTAGTGCTGCGATGAACCATTCCTTATGCTGCTCTGGTGCAAACTCATAACTAACTTGGTCTATGAGAGCTTTAAATTTCTGATCAAAATCCCATACTAACTTTGTGGGTAACTGTTTGATGTCTTTAAGTTCTATGATACATTGTGACTCAGACTTGGGTTTCTTAAATTCCTTAATCATTGTAGTCCTGACCTCTATGAGTGTTCTAATCTGCACTGATGTATACTTCATATACCATGTTAAAGCTCTTTCTCTAAGTGTAGTAGCCAACTAGACAAGCTTAGTATTGTCATCCTAGATCTATTTAATGGTCCATATAGCTTCACATAGGAACCAATGCTGTTCTAGGTCTTCTGCCCCTGTACCCCTGAAGGTAGGTAATTTCATGTCATCCCCCATTCTGTTTCTATGAGGTGGATTCTGGTTTGCTGTATTACTACCATTTGGCAGTGTAAATGTAGTATGTACTGTATGTGAACTACTAGATGGAGTTCCTGAGGGATTATTCTGAGTCCTGGTTTGTTTCTGTGGGGTATAAGGGTGGTAAGGGATACCCCCTACTGTTCTTTCTCTATTACTTTGACTCTGTTCTCTAGTACTGTATGAACTGTCTTCAAATAAGGAAGATCTGAAATCTACTTTATATCTTTTACCGCTACGTGTACATCCAATTTCTTCAAAATCACTCTCAAACTCTTGTGACATTACACTTACTTAACTTATTCATTTGAGGATATATCTAGTACTCATTTTTCATACAATGACATCTTAAGGAACAAATTTAAAGAGTTCAAGTACTTACCGCGATATCCTTTGAGGAAGTACCTCTCTGCTTTGCTAAAACTCTTTCTTTGATCAACTGCAAACTCTGTAATGAAACCTTCTAGCAAAATCGCAAGCCAAAAGTCTACTACCCGCGAAATGGGATTATCTACACTCTTCACAGTGTGAATCAGCTCTGGTGTCCAAACAATGTTCCTTTTCTTCTTGAATACATGCTTGTCAGTCAACTTTGATAACCAATCATACAACTCATTTGCATAGGTCACAAAAAATAACTCACTGATGCAGGTCTGTGAAGATATGTTTTTGTAACCAGTCCTTTGTACTAAGCCTAGGACTCTTGTTTTCTTTCACGGTGAATTCTCTTTCCTTAGACTCAACCCACTGGTTAAGTTCTTCTTTAGTAGGATGCCAACAGAACATCAGCTCTTCAATTTTTTCAAAACCGGTGACGGAACCATTTGTTGGTTTACTATGCGCAGAACCGGGTTTACTTTATTGTACAACAAAACCCCTAGCTCACCGGCCCTTTCGGTGATAGACCGCAGAACGGCTTGAAGTCTCACCTAAAGTGATCTTAGATGGGTTGGCTGAAGAATCACGTTTCCTCAGCCAGGTTCTATAACATCCTGGGTTCTCTTGACTCTACTTAACCAGTGGAATCTCTCAGCATGAGCTGTTTCTCTCTTCCCAGATGACTTTGCTATGAGACTGGCTCTTATCTCATCGTGGCTACTATGACAATGTGCAACCTTACTCTTATGCTTAACTCTTAACCTACGATTTCTCACACCGCAGCTCTTCCGATGGTGCGATATTGCCCTTTCTACACTGCGATATTTCCTACAGTGAGACTCAATATACTCAACAACTCTCAAGGTCCAGAGGCTTCCTTTCTGGGTATAATAGCTTAGTTAACTTTCATCAAGGTGTTAAACAACCTTACTTAAGCTTCTACAGTCCGATACACTTAACATTAATGACACTCAACTGGCTGAACTAAATATACAGAAGTCACTTAACACTGGAACTATTAGTTGTCATGAATCAAGCACTGATGAACTCATATATAGAATACTTAACACATTCAACTCACATTTAACCTTCTATGTTACTGCAACTGAAGGATAGCATACATACATTCATTAATTGATAAGCAACGTTCATGTAACAAATAACAGATAGCAAATAAGTATAGCACAATCACATGAAATAGTCGCACAACACATGGATTTTACGTGGTTCACTTCCATGGAGGAAGCTACGTCCATGGGAACTGTGTTTATATTATATCATAAGAGAGTAACACAGTTCCGTTGCAACCTATTATGCAGCTTGAGATCTTCTGGGAAACTCCACGCACTCAGCTGGGAGCCCTTCTCTCTTAGATATCTTCTCTTTCTATTATGCTTTCTTCTTACAATATGCTCTCTCTCTCTCTCTCAATCCCTGTGGATTGTTACATTCATGCTCAAGGATCTGGCTACTGGTTACAGTAAGATAACTATAGACTGAACTCAAAACCAGAGCTCGACTCTTTCTCAATGTCTTACTGTCTAACCGTCTAGCTAGATAACTAAATAACTATCTAACCCTTCATAATACAAAATACATGCTTAAATAGGTGGTTTGAAGGTCTCAACATGATACAACACTGTGGGCCTATCCCAACAGTAACCCAAAACCATAACTATGACAGTCGGCCTATCTGTACTTTGAACTGGCGCTTATTGGTCACACTGCAGCTTTCTACAGCCTTCCACGATGTCTGGCGCTGATCGTGGGTATGGGCGCCGCTTCCTTAGTCTCTCCCCTTATGTCCTTTGTCTTTAATACCTCGGCTCATTTCTCCTTATCCATTCATGAGGGTAGATGAGCCCTCTTGTCGTCACCACTGCCTTAAATGTAGTGGTTGAGCTCTCTTCTCGGCTGCTTCAGGTACTATTTCCTTTGACTTTCTTGTTCCGATAGTAGGCTTTTCCTATAGCTACGGGGCCCTACTCCAACATTGTCCTTCCATGCCTTATGGTAATCAAGTTTACCTTTGCTTTTATCATAGCAATATTTAGCCTTTCTTATTGCCTCTTTCAGAGTTCCTAGTTCATAGAACTCAATTCTATCTTTGTAAGCTTGAGGAAATCCACTTAGAAACTGCTGGACCTTCACTTTTTCATCCTTGATGTACTGTACATACCTCAATAATTCCAAGAATTTGTTTGCATATTCATCCATGGTCTATTGTCCCAATCTCAGCTCATAAAACTCCTTGATCTTGTCATCATAATACCTGTCACAGAGGTATTTTTTCCTGAAATACTTCTTGAATTGTTTCCACTTCAGTTTCCTTTCACTAATCTTCTTTACTTGCTTGAAGTGTTCCCTCCAAATGGATGCTCTTCCATTCAGATTGAATATGGAAACTCTTGCCTTCATGTTTCCTGAATAATCCTGTACTTGGAAGTACTTCTTTATCCCAAGGAGCCAAGCTTCATCTTCTTGTCCTGTCTTTATCTCACCATCAAATGTAGGAGGTTTAACTTTCCTAAATTCATCTCAAGAGTGATCCCTGTGGTGTCTTCTTCTTTTTCTTTTATGAGAAGATGAACTTGTATCTCCATTGGATTCTTCAGAGTCAAATGATCCACTGGAAGTGCTTCTCCTCCTCCGAGTGCTGCTCTTACTGCCTTCTGCTCTTGATGTACCTTGTCCAAAATCTATCTTTCTCTACAAATCTGTCAAACTCTGCAACATGGCAGCATTCAACTGATGCTGCTCTTCCTGGGATTTAATCAAATTTTTCATGGTGGCTTTAACCTCAGACGATGTCTCTTGGAATCTCCTTCCATTAGAATCTATGTCATCATTTCCATTCCAGACATTTTCTCCCATGGAATCTCTTCCATGCTCGTAAGAATCCTGAGCATCATACCCATCATGGGTTCTCATGACTGAACCTCCTCTTACTTTACCACACTGTTCTTTCTGGAGTACTACTCTTGGAAGTTGTCTATAATTCTGTAATGTGTTAGTAACAAACTGTTAGATGCATATCATTAATATAAATCAAAACTACTTACCTTCCTCTTTTGGAAATTCATAAAACACAATCTCGCTTAAAACACAATATTTTCCTCTCTTTCTTTTCATCCTTGTGAAAAACCCAAGTCTCCTTGGGCCCAATCGGACCTCTTCCCAACTATCTTTATGATTCTTCAGTGGTCAAAGCACCTAGTTCATCGACGGTCTGTTTGCTTGTTTCTTCTTGTGTTTTGGTGGCAAACCAACTAAACTTTCGATTTGCATCAGCGAGGAAATCAACTATTGATCAGGTGCATAGTCCCTTGAGTAGCCACAACGATGGAAAGTGTTACTCTTATGGTTTTCGTGGACATCCTTTGGCTATCGGGCCTACTATCCATTGGGTGGATAGTGCTTTGGACTACCGCAATGGCGGGTTCACGATCCTTTGATTCTGTTTAATTGGTAGGCTGACCCTTAAAAAAATTTCGATGACCTTAAACTTTTCAAAAAAAATTTTCTAATCGGGTCTCTTCCCTGCTAACTCTCCACTGTATTGGCGGGTTGTTCGTTTATTTCTTCTGTTGTATCGGATCTGCAGTGGCCTACTGTCCTGAGTCTTATTGGCAATTCATTTGTTTAACTTCATCTACCATATTGGGTCCATGTTGTGTCGGTGGTTGGGGCTCTACGCATCGGACGGTGAGTCTTTTCAGCTTCCCCAACAACAGCCCATGGTCTTTCTATGTCTTCCGCAGCTCACGACTTTGTCGACGGTTGGAGTGACTATTCTCTTGTGGCATCGGCATTGGGATGCACTTGTCATCGGGTGATTATTCCTTCATTGTGACATCGGATGGATAGTTGACTAAGCAACCGCAACTGCAGTTCACCTTCACTGAAAATTTTTCGATCAGCGATCCGATCCACTAACATTTCCCAATGGCCGATGATCTCGTGCCTTAGAGAAAATTTTGAATTTTCTTCTTGCCTTGTCTTCCACTACGTCGGCTCTTCCATCTTCTATTCATCAGCGATCACAGTGACTATTCTCCTTTGATCGGAGACTAAAACACAACCATCATGACATCTGTAAGAGGAACCTATATACGTCAGAGGATTAGTGCACTAGGCTTCCGTAACGGTGGTTGAATGAACCACTAATTCCTTCCGATGTTCATCAGTGACTCAGAAAACTAACATTTCCCGATGGCCGATGAAGTCAACACTTAGAAAAATTTCAGAAATTTCTTCTTCTTCTTCCGCCGCATCGACCGTCGGATCAACTATCCATCGGGTGGATAGTTTCTTAGACTGTCGCAACGGCGGGTGCACAATCAGCTAAATGTTTCTAATGTAGTTCATTGGCAGTTCCCTTGTATAAAAATCAGCGATGAAAAAAACTATATTCCATCGATCGTCATTGGTCGGACTTAGAAAAAAATTTCAAAATTTTTCTCTTTACCTTCTTCCGCCGCTTCATCGGAAGAACTTCTCACTAAGTTTTCTGATGGGCCGATAATTCTGGTACTTAGAAAAAATTTTTGAATTTTTCTGCCATAATTTTTTGATCGCTGCTGGGTAGAAGGAAACCTACCTCTACTATCTAATATTTCATGTTCCATTCAGGCCCATGCTGCAACCAGAGCTCTGATACCACATTGTAACATCCCTAACCCTCTGACCAACGAAGAGGATGCTACGATACATCAAATCATCTGGGAATCTAGCCCCATGAACATTAACATACATACATATAATGCTGAAGCATGATACTTAAAAACATAAAACATATTAAGAAGCATAATCATTCATATACACAATGGAAGCAAAACATATCAATCAGCACTCATGCATATACAGATCAACATTTAACATGTATATCATCATTCATCAATGGTAAATATGATTGCAAACACAAGTTAGGTAAGAATACTTATCTTATTAAGAACTTGTTCCGCAACCAGCTATGTCACTGCAATGTTCCACCCAACCATAGGCCCACGTGCTCCTTAATCTCTCAGCAATGCTGCCACCCCTGAGGTGGGCATGATTACCCAAGGAATAAGGAACTAACATGCTTACACATAACCAAGGATAACAACACCACAAGGGTACACAGTTCATCCAAGCCAACACAGTTGGGTTTATCAGGAAAACATCATATCAGCCAAGCCAACCAAGTTGGGTTTATCAGGCCATCTAGGAGCTGGGAAAGGATAAATGCTAAGCTGGTGAGCTCATTGGAGAGCTACAGACACCAACACCATAGCCAGCTTGGATTTTAGAAGACCCACACACACCCAATACAAGGAAATCAGTCCCTTATCTGCAACGTAGTCCCTCAGACCCTGATCTCCCTTCCAGTACTATTCAGGGGTTGTGGAGAAGAAAGCCAGCTCAGTAGCTCTGTCTATGTGGTTCTCAAACCACCAAGTTTATCAAGCACCTCAGGCCCTTATTCACCATTCCAATGCAGTCCGAGGACAAAACCACTGCCTGCAAGCAACCAAATAGCTATTCAAGCTTTTATAGGGGAAAAGCACAGTTCATCAATCATGGGCAAGCAGCAGCCCACAAACCACTATGAACCCACAACACCTGATCCTCAATGCAATCGCTAGAGGAATTGCACAGGAAGAAAATGGGGAAAGAACAGACTCCCAAACTATGCGTGATGGAAAAAAAAGATGCAATCAACAAAAATTGTGAGTGGAATTATGGTCATGAATCAACATTAGAGTAGCAGAATCGTTACACAGGTCTGATGATGGTGG
The DNA here is from genome assembly GCA_001517045.1 of Pseudotsuga menziesii. Taxonomy (NCBI): domain Eukaryota; kingdom Viridiplantae; phylum Streptophyta; class Pinopsida; order Pinales; family Pinaceae; genus Pseudotsuga; species Pseudotsuga menziesii. The sequence continues at coordinate 521,791 of LPNX011004592.1, read as the reverse complement.
AGAAATACATAAAAATCTGCGTGAATAGAGGAAAGAATCGATCCACAAGCCAAGAAATCCATGAGGCAAAAGAGAACCCACCGCAAGCTAGCAATCCCAGCAAAAAGGGAGAACCAACAAACCCCTAAACATTGGAATGTGGAACCTTTTAACTCATCCCGTGTGAGGAAACTAAACAGACTCTCGATCCTCATAGTGGAAAGACCATCCGCACACAAAAGGCATGTCGTGGAGAGAGAGAGAGTAGGCATGGGCATAGTAGTGGTATTTTTTCCAGCAAATAGATGCCCCAACTAATCAACAGAACAAATGAAGGTGATGGTTGGATGAAACAAGGGAAAGTGAGCAAAACAAATAGGGTGGTGACACATGGCTTTTCCCCCATGGCTCAAGGTTCATCATTTCCCCTCCTTATCCTTAGGAATCATGCCCCTTCTCAATTTAGTTGCAGTGAACATAGCTGGTTGGGTTATTTAATTAAAATGCACATTTACATGCTGTATGTCCCGATATACCATCCGTGACCATTCCAATCCAAATCATAACATAACCAAATCGATGGTGGGGATTTTTCCCTTAGCTCCTCACCATGATTATTACAACATATGTATCATGTATATTTAACACAAATGTGGTCAAAACCGGGGTGTTACAGGGTAACATTTCTAGAGTTTAACAACCACTTGTTGCATGTGCATGCATCAGTTTGGGCACCTCCTAGACCAATCCCTACATTTTAGGAGCCACTGGGAGTCCCGACACCAACCTCCATCGGTTAGTTGGAGTTGGAACTAGTTAGTCTTAATTAGCTTCCAATTACTTTCAGTTAGTTCACAATTAGTTATCTAGTACTAGTTATGCATGGATAATGCATGGTTGCATGTGGAGTAGGCACATTTTCCCACCTACCACACTCAGTTGCACTGACTTAACTAGTTATTACTGATTAACTAGTTATTACTAATTAATTGAGTTGGTTGGATATCTGGGAGTTGATTTGTTGGACTCCAATATTGAGTCGAGACACTATGAGTTAGCTATTTAGTTAGGTACAATCACATCCAGTTGGTAGATTCGAATTCCTCCCTAATGGTTTCAAATTCTTAATATTTGTAAACTATTGTAACATTGTATTAATTAATGACAATGATAATGCAATTACCTGAGTTATACTCATCTATTTCCTGTGTGGTTTGTTTTTTTTAGTGTGTGTCTTCATTTTCCATTCACTACAACAATAAAATTTGACTCATTGCTTGAAGATATAAATGGAATTCAAATTATAACATGGTATCAGAGTGTTATCAGGCAGGTTTCATGATTGTTTCTCCCCATTGAACATCAAAAGCAACTGGGTTTCCATAGAATTCCCCTATGGTGATTTGTTAGCTCTGAATTTATTGAGAGTAGAGGAGAGGGTGTGATGGACCCTGAAAATATGTTCATGTCAAGAGAAAAAGAATGATTCAAACATAGTTCAAATGTTTTGATGTTTTGAAGTGAAAATATACAGGTGCTACGTACCTTGTGTGAATTTTTGTGATCTCTCAGCTGAAGAATTATGGATTCTCAATCTCCTACACCATAGATCCTTACAATTTCCAATTATCTTGATTGGAGGATTGATATGTAGTTCTCCTTGTGCAAGCATGGCTACCTCAGGATAATACTTGGAAGGGAGGCTGATCCCCATCATCCAGTTGAAAAGAACAAGTTTCTGAATCATTGTGATGAAGCTTTCGGTTATCTATGCACTCATATATCTAGAGATATCCTATTCCACCTAGAAGGCTTGGAGACTCCCAAAGAATCCTAAGAGAAGCTTGAAGACTTGTTTGGAAAATAATATGATATTTTGGGATACTTCCTGGAGAATGAGCTGGTAGCCTTACATCCCACCAGTTTCAAGACTATTGAGCAATTATTTACTAAATTCAAGTCTCTTGCACTTCAATGCAAACAGTGCGGAATAGAAAGGAAGGATGAGAAAAATGTCCTCTCCATACTCAGCAAACTCAATTCTAAGTATTCTATATTTGTTTCTATATTTCATTCCAAGTGGGATGGCTTCCCCAGTTGGAAAATGTTTTCACTTGATTCCTTTTCCGAGTCCCTAATCAAGGAGAAAGAAAATTTTATTCGAATGGGAGTCATCAAGACCTCCAAAGATCAGCATCTCCTAGTTACTGATTCTAGAAAAGCACAATCCAAAGTTAAACCAAAGAATAAGGATCCCAAAGTAGCTGATTCAAAGCCTAAACATAATCAATAGACTTACGAAGGAGCCTCCAGTTCTAAGAAAAAGAAGAAGTTCAAGTGTCCCTATTGTATGAGGGGTTTTCATCCAGAATACTTGTGCATGAAGAAGACCCTCAACCAGATGAAAGCTATATGTGTACAGAAAAAAATTTCCCTTCCACAAGGGGCATATATTTTTGATGTTGCAGAGCAGACTAAAGAAAATGAGATATGCTTTCATGCAAGCCTCTGTTTGTTGAAGTCTTATTTGACAAATTCTGGAGCATCCAACCACATGGTTTCCTCCAGGAAATCCTTCATCACTTTCCCTCTATCAGAGGGACCTAGCAGTCATATGGGAGATGAATATAAAATCCCAAATGTTGGTATAGGTTCACATAAAATCCAGCATGATGAGTTCATTCTCTCTCCTATAGAAAAGCAAATTGTTGAAGATGAAGAAGAAGCAGAATTTTCCCCGCAGTCAATTCAAATTGAAGAAAGTATCCTTGGAGTGACTCCTTATCCTACTGCTTCAGAAGTGTATGAGATATCTGATATCTCATCTCCTGACATGGATGATCTAGAATAATACATTCAAATCTTTTTTTTTGAATAAAAACACTCCTTCCAATCTTTGCAAAAATTCTCTAGTGATTCTTTACATTTTGTGCATAGTTTACCAATGACTGTTTCAAAAAAGGTAGATGAATTTGATTTATCTATATATAATAATGTTGTTGGTGTGAATATAAGTAATACCATGGATATTATGTAAATAATATCATATTATAGTAGTGATCCATTCACTCTCATTAATCTATAGCTTCTAGTAAAATCCTACAGGATTGCATGCACCAAAAATCAGAATTTTGAAGAAGGAGAAAATTATGCATCTACCATCTCAGTGGAGCACGGTTTTGGATCTGATATGAACCTTTATGGATATGATTTATTTTCTGATTTGATAATATGTGGTTCATGTTTTAATATTCAAGAGCCTTCAGTTCTTCTTGTAGCTGGTTTCGTCAATTTTGGTGTGACAAATCAAGTATCACAACTCTCCTTAAATTTTGTTGTTGAGGATTCGATGTCAGTTATCTCTTATGAGTTTGCTGATATTATATTTTGTGAATTGTTGGTTATTTATGAAGCAATATCAGATTATGGATCTCAATAATTTTCTCTCCACAATCTCAGGGCTTCTCTACCTTTGGTCACATCCTCATCCCCTCACTGAACTAGTAAAGAGGAAAACATTATGCATCCTACTGGACACTTGCTCCTAACACTTGGGGATGATTTTACCACTCATGGTTTTTTTTTCAAGGCTGAGATATATCATATTCTTGGGTGTTCCTCATATGGTTCAAATTCTCAAGAAATTTTTCTCTCTCTTCAGTTGATTTGAGCTGCTCTACATGGGTCCAGTTTTTACTGTGCAACTATTTATATTTTTTATTCAGTTGAGTATATTATTTGTCTTCAAAAGAGGAAGATTCCTCCTGAAATAAGAATTTTGTTTGGATTAATAGGTTCACCTGCAAATAAGAACCAATATACTTCATTTTCTGCTGCATAGTGCTACAAATGGCAACAAAAAGTTTCTCAAGTTTTTTCAAAATTTGTATTCTTGCTTATTTTGAGGGGGGGGTTTCCCAAGAGGTTTTCCCCTATTTCCTTGGTTGTATTAAGAAACATTATTTCTTTTAGATTGTATTTGGGTGACCTATGGTATTGTTACCAGGGCCCAGAGTTGTCCAAGTTAGGATTCAGGGGGGTGTTAGGATTATTAATCCTCCCTTAACAATACTATCTATCAGATTATTTAGTTTAACTTAGGAACCTTAATTAATTATTTGGGTCCACTAGTACCATTGAGTCCACTTGTCCTAATGGGGCCATATGTACCCATTACTAGAGTGTGGGGAACACTGCTAGAGGTTAAATTCCACTTACTGCATGTGCATGCATCAGTTTGGGCACCTCCTAGACCAATCCCTACATTTTAGGAGCCACTGGGAGTCCCGATACCAACCTCCATCAATTACATGGAGTTGGAAATAGTTAGTCCTAGTTAGCTTCCAGTTACTTTTAGTTAGTTTACAATCAGTTAGAAAGAGATAGTTATGCATGGCTACATGTGGATTAGGCGCCTTTTCCCACCTACCACACTTAGTTGCATTGAGTTAACTAGTTATTACTGATTAATTGAGTTGGTTGGAAATATGGGAGTTGATATGTTGCCATGGTTCAACGAATGCCGAACCATTTCCAAGTACATCTAGGTCCACCCATAGTAGGTGTCCCCCAACACACGCTCCGCAATCTAGAGCATTAGAGGAAATTTCAACTCAAAATGAGCCTTTTAACTTTTATTCAAATTCCATGTCATCATGTGTTAGCCAATGAAATTGCTTTAAATTTGAAATACCGTATAGGTCTTAAACACTTTTTTAATATAAATTTGGGGATAGGTATCATAAAAAAACTACTTTTTTTGTTTGTATTTTTGACATATCTCCCTGTGTTTTTACTCAAATTTCAATCAGGAGAGATCATTGGATGCAGAATTAAATTTTGCATCCAATGAGTACCCACTTGGAATACTTTTGACGGACCCCGCTACCCCAAAAACAAGAAATACCTGGAAAAATGGAATGATGACATCATCATTCCATTTTTCCAGGCATTTCTTATTTTTGGTGTATCAGGGTCCTTCAAAAGTATTCCGAGTGGGTACTAGTTGGATGTGGAATTTAATTCCGCATCCAACGAGCTCTCCCGATTGAAATTTGAGTAAAAGCACAGGGAGATATGTCAAAAATACAAAGAAAAAAGTAGTTTTTTTAATTTTCTTCCTCCAAAATTAATAAATATTATTTTATTATTTTCACTATTATTTTATGAGTTCATTTTAGGAGGCCCATTTTGAGTTTAAATTTCCTCTAATGCTTTCCCCCTCAGATCTTGTGTGGTCCTGATGGCCCTAAGATCCACAGTACGATCGCTTCCTTGGCCTGTGTTGCAAGGCTCTCAATGTTCTACACCAGTATGTATGACGAGTGCACTATCGTAGAGGTCTAGTAGTGCCTCTCATAGAATTCATCTAGTGACACCTTATGTGTGAGATTCAGCGTAGTGTCATCAATCACACCTAGCATTGGGAGCCCAATAAAAAAAAAATATCGGGGAGCGTGATCTTGATCCACTCCCTCTGGATGATAAAGCACTCTGCATCTAGGTCCTTGAATCTCACCAACAACTCCAAAATTAGTCTCATGGTATGCATGAGTGGAACATGAAATTACTTTAGTATCTCACTCCGGGCGAGCATGCCCACCATCGCCCCGTCCCCTAATTCCTTCTCCCGTAAGGTACCAATATCCCTCTCTCGCCATACCTCCCATGGCATCTTGCACATACACACAGTCCCTGTCGGGCTCAATCTTATGCAAAAAACCTCATCATGGTCTAAGTCTCTCCTATTCAGCCCTTCTGTGCAACCCAATTTATGCAAAAAACATGAACATGTGCGACTGAGTCGCTCCTTTCTGTTGAGCAGGTGTGACCTGGGTTGTGCCTGTCCCTTCTACAGGTGTGACTAGGTCATGAATTTCATCCCAATAAGAGCGACCAAGGTTAGTACTTTTCCCTTGAAAAGCGTGACCCAGAACCACGACCCCTTTCAACTTGGCATAAGCCCCAGGATGACAAAATCCCAAAAGTAAACTAGTGAAAAAGACGGGTTTGACGAGAGCTCTTACCTGCAAGTCATGAATTTGAAAACCCCCAGTCAAAATGAAAGAAATCAACAAACGAGCTCTAGGTCCTCCACTCCAACTCAGTACTAAACAATAACAATGACACATGCCAAGTGGCCCCCCTTGTTTATAGGCCTCCATTGGGTCTATTTGTCTTTCACACACCATAGAGTCATCCAGAGTCCATTTGAGACATCGTTCACACCACTGGGTTTGTTTTTCCGTCCTCTGTCTTTTAATGAGACCCTTGTCTTGTGCTCTCACTATGATTTTTAGGGCCATTTCCCATAATCCACCTCAATTTGCGTGCTATCACATGAATGTCCCCTTGTATGTATTGGCATGATCACGAGCCACTCACTTAATCCATACTACATAGTTGGCCTTTTTTTACCACCATCTATCATCCCGCGAGGGGGGCCCACCAGTGTTCTGCATTTATTTCCATCAACCATGTTCACAACATATCCTCTTTCTAGATATCAAACACTCCCCCCTAGCTTGATTAAGCATTATGGAGTTTCATTTAAGCTCTCTTCTGACTCCTAAAAGAATGAAAAGATCATCGATCACACTTGCTTCCTTTCACGCTCGTTATAGTATTTGAAAGGGCGTAAATGTAGCCTCGTTTATCTCCTTTTTCGAACTATATAGACTATGATAAGAAAAGGACCACCCTGACAGAGTCATGCTAGGACCCTTTCCCTTTGTATCCTTTTATGATTTCTTGGGCATTGGGACCAAACTTTACGGAAAAAGGTCACCATGGGTTGTCTTTAATATTTTTTCCATCCTTCTCATCAAGAAAAGATTGTCGAGCAAACTTGGTTTTGTTCATGCTCATAAAAGTATTTGAATGATTGTCCAGTTAGTATAGGTTAATATTTTTTGTCTTGATTGGACTATCAATAGTGAAGAAGTATTCCTTCCCCAAATATTGGGAGAGCTCTCCTCTGTACACTTTTATCCTTTTTTCGGACTTAGGAGACTATATACGAAAAAGAGACCACACCGAAGTTTCCTTCCTATTTTTAAACTCTCTCAAATGAAAACACATCGAGCATTTACTTTCTCGGGCTCACTAAAAATCCATGAGATCGTGTCATAACGATGTCTTTAGGATCCACCCCATATATCACAATTTGGCATCTTCCCCCCCTTTTGGGTCACATTTGTTAAGAGTATTCTGTGATGAATCTTCCTTAGATCCCCTGGATACCACTAGTCCAGTTATCATTATTTCCCATTTGTAGTTATCTTCCCAGTATTACAGCTATGATCCCTCTCCCATTATTCAGTTTCATTTGCTTCCAATTCATCCCTGCCGTCATACTCTAAACAAAGGAAGTTTGAGTCCCCCATACTCCCTTGCCCTTGTTCCCCCATTCAGTGTATCAGGCCCCAGATTGATTCCGCATCCTTAGTTATCCCCCTCATGCTTCTAGTCAAGGACACATCATTACCATGGTTGGTTGTAGGTATACCTTTGTCGACATCAACACATTTATTCCATAGGATAGACCCAGAGGTCCCTATATCCCAGTTTCATCCACCTCATTGATGAGTTCCTTGGACCACTTGATAGGATTCATTAGTTCCTTTCAGGATGATTATGTATCACGTGCTTGACTTCAGCTACTTCATCGCACTGTTGAGATTTGTATAGGGTATTGGTTCATTCATTATTTGGTCAAATACTCTGACTATCACCTTACTCTAGCACATTAGTGATTCTACTATGGGACCCACATAGTTTCATGTCCCTTGTGATTTTTGGGTTGCATTGGTGACACTGTTCGGAAGCCCCCAGTGTAGTGCTTCCATGTATCTCTAGTACATGATGCTGCATATTGTACCACAGAGATTTTGACTCTCAGTCCTTGATTCCATACATATGTACACGTCTAGATATAGCAGAGCATCAGTTGTGAATATATTGCATTCAATGAGAATGTCATTGTTCTTGTGTATCAGTTCTTCATATCAGCATTGTATTCAGCCTCTCTTTGAGGCCACCATTATGTATCATCATTTGTATACATATTGATCAGATCCTATCTTTTTTATCCTTTATCCCATTATTTATTCTTTTGACATTGTTATGAGCATGGGTATGCCCGCCTCGTCCATATACATGTCACATATTATATGTATCTCACCCATTGTTGGGAACCAATAATAAAAAAACAAAAGCAACAGTGGTTTGAACGAGGAATATCCACTTCTTCATGAGTCCTCCAGTCTCTCCACTATTCCCATGATCCTATGATGTTCGATGTCCATACAGTGAGCTCTTGCCCTCACACATTAGGGGGCAATCTATTAACACAAAACATTGTTCACCTAGCTCTACATAGTCTAAGCCACATATATACGTCATATTCCTTCCATATTTCTCTTATTTTTGACCTTCACAATTGTATTTCCAGTCCAAAACATTATTATTTACTATGGTTTACCCTCATTCTCTCCCAAAAAGGGTCAAAAACGCCAAAAAGGGATTAAAACCCCTAAAATAGCTCAAAAACCCTAAAAAAGGCTCTAAACCCCTAAAAAGGGTAAAAAACCCTAAAAATGGTGCAAAAACCCTAAAAAGGGTTTCAAAACCCTAAAAGAGAGAAAAAGTAAAAAAACCCTAGAAACATATTATAAATACAGTGTGAAAGTCTCTCCCAAAAGATTCTTACACCTTTTTCCCCATTATTTTATTTTGTGAGTACGGTGAGACGCCTTTTGTTCTCAAGTATTCACACCGCATTTTCCCACCATTCCCACTTAGTACGTCGATACATTTTTCATACCCACCTAGAGAACTAGCCTATGGAGAGGTGGACCATTTCCTAGACGGCCATGGTGGCCCATTTTTACAAGAAAGAAGGTATAATTTTACTTTTATTTGCATTTTATTTAGTTTAGCCATATATGTTTATTTTCTTTGTGTTACTGATCTTGTTTATTGCTGTAGATTTTTTCATGAACTCTCTCTTACTGTCCCATTGACATAAGGTTGGTTCTTTTGCATGTAATAGGGGTAAAAAGCCTGTTACAATCCAACTGATAAGTTTCTTGAGTCAATCTGTTTTCCTGCAAACTATTTTGAAGCTAAAGTCGTTTGTTGTAATGGAGATCCATGTGTCAAGTACCAACACCGTTCAAGGATCAGACATGGAGGTTCCCCATGACATTCCCATCATTGAATAAGCTATAGAATTCTTTTTGTTACTAGTGCCGATCGATCTGCCATGAAGAAAGCAAACAAATTTCTGTGGCATTGTTCCTCAACAAATATTTAGAGCTACCCATGATGTTGAAGCATCAATATGTTGTGTTGGAGACAATGTTACTTAGATACATTCTACCAAGGAAAGATGATTCTCCTCACATAGCTATTCACAAGAATGATAAGTTTCTACTGGTCAAGCCATCTGTTGAGCCCAGAAATGGCCCCTTTTAACCACCCTTAATTACCTCTTCCTCCCCTATCCTATCCCATTCAGCATACCAATCAGACATGTTATCCCCATTCTACTCTTCAAACTACCAAGGTATGACTGGTCATTGCTTTATTTTATTAATAGTTATGATTGTGATAATTAAAGCTGTGTATCTCTCAAATGTGCTAACATGTTGTGGTTCATAAAGGTAGTTTGAGATGAGTGGACTGCAGGAAGATCTGGCTGAACAAGTCTCGAAAAGGAGGGATATTCATTGCTCAAGTTGATCTTCAGCCTTCCTATCATCACCCAAGGCATGCGGTTCTAATGCAATATCTCGAACAGAGCTATGACAAGGTAGCTATAATAGAATGCACCATATTTGGAGATCCCTAGTACATTGCTGCTTGGGTGTAGTTGTGATCAGAAGATATCACTACTTCTGAGGTGATTGACAATTTTCCTTTGCTTTCTATCTCTTTATCATGCCACATTTGTAACAGCTACCATCATTTAGGGTGCTTGAAGATCATAGATCTCCATGGTTTCCCCGTAATAGGATCAGATGTTACGATCCACATGGTTTAAATATGGAGAATTGTCTCAACCCAGGGGGTTGCTGAACATATAATTCATTTATTCCATTAGCTGTGGGAGGATTTGTGTAACCATTCTATTTTTTTAATACAAGGAGTTACTTCTGATTTAATAGTTCCACATTTGTTCAGCCAGCATCTCTATGTGAAGGCTGGGCCCTCCTTCCACAGATATTGCTGAGTTAAATTAGGACTTTTCAATTCATTTGCTGTGTGATGTCCTGTTAATTCGATTCCTTTAGTATGTAGCTATAGTAAGTGTGGATTTACAGTGTGTGGTGATTTCATTCCTTGGAGATCTATAGTGGCACAGAGTGACAGTCGACTGAGTAGGTAATTACCTTTGATGCAATTCGTGTGGTAGCTGTAAAATAGCTCTGTTCATCCTGAGGTCTTAATTGTTGTTCCATGAATCTTTGCAACTTGTATTTACTGTTATGATTGCTGAATTTTATTCCTGTACTTCAGTTTTCTTAGAGTAGCCGAACTCAATCCTTGCATTTGAATTCTTAGATTAATATTCAATTTACGCTTATGGTTTTCTAGAGTAATTAGATTGAATAGGTGAATTAATCATTCAGGGATACGAATAGGATTTCCTTTCATCTGCAATCGTAATTTGGAATTATGTTTATCTTTTCATTCTTAGATTAAAGTATAGCAGCAAGTAATTGTGATTGTAGTATTTAGAAGATAAATGGGATTACACAGATTCTTGGGATGAACGTAGTTGAACAGAGGATAGTATTGTTCAATTGTAGTGACTTTGTGTTTAAGCATATACTGTGCATTTTATCCTTGAAATACAAGACTTTCCTAGGTTTACAATAAATATTGTACACTCTACATGTTGGTAGCAATCTACTTGCATATAGGGTGCTCGGCATTTTGGCGCTGTTGCCAGGGAAGGATAAAGATTAAACACCATCATTAGTTGCATTTTGTAATTGCTTCTAGTTAGTATTTTCTATTTTATTTTCTTGTAATGATTTGGGTTGCATGAATACGAGAAGGGTAAAGCATGATCATCTTTCATATCCCAAAACCCCACAAAATACTAACAGTGCAGGTGGCTTGGGTCGCGGTCGAGGTCCACAATTAGGAAGAAGGAAATTCATTGATGATCTTGTTGACAGAACTGATTCATCCACCAGGGCTCACCATCAAGAGAATCCTATCAGAAGAGACCCTGCTGATCTTGGGGAGCCAGCATCGGGACCCACAGTGGATAACACACGAGCAGCCGTGACTTCCTCAAATATCCCTGCAGAAGAGGACAAAGTTGGTACAACTAGACCAACTGGTAGAGGCCCGATCTACCACATTTACAGGAAGGTTGTAACTGAAGAAGAGTGGATGCAGTTCCACCAAAATATTACTAATCAGTGGAGGAACGAAGAAAAGAATGAGGAAAAGAACAAAGAAAAGAACGAAGAAAAGAATGAGGAAAAGAACGTAGGAACGAATGAAGAGGAGAAAATCGAAGAAGAGATGATTAACAGACATGAATCTGATGAGCAAGAGGCAATGGGGGAAAACTATCATCATGAAAATCACACCTTGCTTGAAGGAACAGTGGCTACACTGCAATTCCCGATTCAGCAGCTAGAGCGGACAGCTCCTATGAAAAAAATCTCACCATCGGTGTTGCCTCACTTCCATGGAAGAGCGGCAGAAGATCCAAATGAATTCCTTTTCGAATTCAATATCCTCTGTTGCAGCTATGATTACATCACCGATGCACAAAATCTAAAACTCTTCCCTACCACTCTGAAGGACAACGCATTACGCTAGTTCATGAGCCTAGGAGGAGGAACTGTCGCTAATTGGGACAGAATGAAACAAGTATTCCTAGAGAAATATCAAGAGTATTGCAAAACCAAGGACAAAAGAGAAGAATTGTTCAAAATGGTGCAGAAGGAGGATGAGAGTCTGGAAGATTTTGTAGAAAGGATTTTATACAATGTGCAAAGAGCTAAGTAGATGAACATGGGGCTAGATGTGCTCAAGATAATCTTGATTCATGGGATTAGGGATGATTGTTTAGATATGTTAAACCTGTTAGGAAAGGGATATATCTCCAAGGAATATTTTGGGAAGATTGTGGAATTATGTAAGAGGTACTCCAGGGGATCTTCCAGGAACAACAGGCGGGACAAACGGGATAAGCTAGAATGCGATGTCTTTGACAGAACTCAGAAGTCATCGAATGGAGGAGCCACCTGTGCAGAGATAGGCAATCTCCTTGAAAATTTTAAAATATAAATGATGAGCTCTATCTCCTCAAAAATCGACATCCTGAAGGAAAAACAAAAACAGGCAGTGGAGGATCTCACACTAGGTGTGTTCTGCCCTCGATGTAGAAAGAACCATCCTCTGAGGGAGTGTCCACTTGATAAAGTAGAGGTGTGTCAGCTGTGCGAGCTAAACCATGACATGAAAGAATGTCCCTCACTTCCCCAAGTGAAGGCTGTCCTGCAGGAATCAACTCTAGAGACGGAATCGGCCTACTTCATTGCACAGAAGAAACCTTGGCAGCCTCAAAACCAAGGTATGTCCCCAGACTCATTTCCATTTTTGAATAATATGAGCAATTGGAATAATATGCAAAATATTAATACACATCTCCCTTCAAATTATGCTCAGTGGAATCCTTCGCAACCTGCAATACAAAATTATAACTCATGGAATCCTTGGACACAACCACCACACCAACCTACTTCGTGGTCTCCTGGATGGAGGAATTTCCATCCAGGGAACCAGTTTCCTCAACCACCTCCATCGAAATAGTCACCATACTCTCCTCAATATCCTCAATATCCTCATCAGCAGTCGCAGCTGCAGTTGCAGAACAATTCTGTCCCTAATGCACCAATACGACCTTAGCTGCCTGCCCAACCTAATCCTAACCCGAATAATAAAACAGTCCATCAATTGGAGACTGTCAACATGCCAGCCTACTTTCTTTCCCCTGTACCTTGCAGTGATATTTGTTTATGATCAGGGAAAATAGTAGAACCTGTAATTACAGAATATGCTCCACCTTCTGTGCATAAATAAGGGGTGAGTCCATAGCATCCGTCTGATACAATTCATATTATTGAAGATGCTGAGCATCCCTTAGATGGGACGGCTAAAACACCAAATGATAAATTTGGCAATATGCAGCCTACCCAACTAATAAGGCAACCACCGTACCCTGAGAGATTAATGCTACCAAGGGCAGGGGGGAAACCTCAGTTTAACCTCCTAGGAGAGTTAAGAAATCTTTACGTTAAAATCCCCCTCCTTCAAGCTCTTCAAGATGTACCTATTTATGATAGAACTGTTCGGGACCTCTGCACCAAGAAACCTGGAAGGAAGCCCAGGGATCCTCCCACTGTTCACGTCATAGGGAAATTATCTACATTGATAACAGGAAAAACCCCAGTGACTAAGTATGATGACCCTGGAAATCCCACTATCACTGTGTAGATAGGGCATACACAGATACCCAATGTACTAGTAGATTTAGGGGTAGCGATTAATGTCATAACAATTGAGACTGTAAGAAAACTTGGGCTCACCAATCTTAAGCCGGCCCCCACTGTTTTAGAACTGGCAGAGAGATCCACCATTAAACCCGAACGAATTCTGGATGATCTTGTCATCTTAGTTGATTCATGGGAATATCCTACTGACTTCTTGGTGTTACAACCAAAGTCGCAGCTAGGAGGACACCCATTAATCCTAGGAAGACCTTGGTTGGCCACAGCTAATGCTTGCTTCAGTTATAGATCTAGGTCTATGACCATATCTAATGGCACTGAGACTAAGAACCTCACCCTTTATCCTCTAGCTCGACCAAGTCTAGAGGCTGAAACTTCTTTTTGGATAGAGCTAGAGGAAGAGGAGGATGTTCAGCCACTATTAACTCTAGGTAAGGCCTTAAATTTTAAGAATGAAACAGAAGACGATGCTATTAATAATTTCATTAGTGAACCCACTTCAGTCGATAAAGAGGTTTATCAAATTCTGAACATTACTCTGGGCAAGGAAGAACAAGAAAATCTCACAGAAGAAACACTAGTCGGTGACACACACATAATCCTAGTATTGAAAAACTCAAAAAGTATTCCTATTGAGATAGAGTCTAGAAAAACCTTGAATATTAACCCTAATCTCTCCTTAGATGAACAGAAGCACTTGATTAGTCTCTTGAAAGAATGCAAGGGGGCATTCGCCTAGGAGTATACAGACATGAGGGGTATTCCGTCTAATCTGTGCACTCATCATATTTATATTAAAAGTGACTCCTGGCCTATGTGTCAGCCTCAACGACGAATGAACCCCAATTTGAGGGACATAGTGAAGGAACAAATCTATAAACTCTTAGAAGCAGGATTTATATATCCTATTTCAGATAGTGAGTGGGTTTCCCTGCTCGTAATTATACCCAAGAAAAACGGTAAATGGAGAGTCTGTGTTGACTATAGGGAGCTGAACAAAGGCATACAAAAGGACCACTTCCCTTTGCCCTTTATTGACCAAGTACTGGACAACCTATTAGGGAAGAAGTTTTTCTCCTTCCTAGATGGGTTTAGTGGGTACAATCAAATTCAGATTGCTCCTGAGGACCAGGATAAAACCACCTTCACCTGTCCGTGGGGGACGTTTCCCTATAGAGTACTCCCCTTTGGTTTATGTAATGCACCAGCAACATTTCAAAGAGCTGTAATTGGCCTATTCGCTGAGTTAGTTAATGATAGTATGGAAATATTTATGGACGATTTTACTCCTTATGGCAAGGATTTTGAGGAAGCATTGGAAAATTTAAAGAAAGTTTTAACTCGCTGTGAACGGACCCAGCTCTCTTTAAGCACTGAAAAGTGCCATATGATGATGAGTGAAGGGGTAGTATTGGGGCACTTCATCTCTGCCAATGGAATTCAGGTGGATCCCTCAAATATCAAGGTGATAAAAAATATACCTACTCCTGCAACTCAAAAAGAGGGGCGAAGTTTTCTGGGACATGTTGGATACTACCGAATATTTATAGAAATTTTTTCCAAACTTGCTTCTCCTTTGTTTTCTCTGTTAATGAAGGATGCACAGTTTGTTTGGAGTGAAGCTTGCTAGACAACATTTGATAAGCTTAAGGAGAAGCTGTCCACAGCTCCTATCTTAAGAGGACCTAATTGGACCCTCCCCTTTCATATTTCTTCAGATGCTTCTGATATTGCCATTGGAGCAGTTTTAGGGCAGCAGGATGGTCAAGTACCTTATGCAATTTATTATGTTAGTAAAAAATTAGCCCCTGTTGAAATTAATTATACTGTCACTGAAAAATAATTCTTAGCTATCATTTACTCCATTAATAAATTTCGACATTACATTACTGGGTATCCTATGTTTGTGCACACTGACCACTCTGCCATTAAGTATTTAATGAACAAACGAGTCACTAATGCCAGAATGACCAGTTGGCTCTTATTATTACAGGAATTTGATATTACCATCATAGATAAACCTAGGAAAGAAAATTTTGTCGCTGATTCTTTATCTCGTTTCACTAACAGTGATGATAGTTTGCATGTTGAGGACTCTTTTCTAGATGAACATCTATTCTCACTTTCAGCTCATTCCCCCTGGTATGTAGACATTGCTAATTATCTGGTTGCAGGAAAGCTCCCACCACATATGTCTAAAAGAGAAAAGAGGAAAATAATTCAACAAAGTGCCAGGTATTGTTGGGTAAATGGTCATCTCTTCTACACAGGTCCTGATCTTGAGATTAGAAGGTGTGTAAGGGAAGATGAAATCTTTCATATACTAAAAGCCTGTCACGATGAACCTTGTGGGGGACACTTTGCAGATAGAAGGATAGGGCACAAAGCACTGAGGATGGGCTGCTATTGGCCAACTCTTTTCAGGGATGCTAAAAGGTATGTTCAGTCCTGTGACAGCTGCCAAAGGATGGGCCAGCCCAACAGAACAAATCATATGCCTATACAACCTCAAGCAGTCATTGAACCATTTGATACATGGGCCCTGGATTTCGTTGGCCCTATCAGCCCTACATTCTGGTCTGTACCAATTATATGACTAAGTGGGTAGAAGCTATAGCCTTGGCTAAGGCTAACAAATAGGCTGTGATTGATTTTCTATACAGTGAAATATTTACCCATTTTGGGGTACCTAAGGAAGCAGTTACCGATGGGGGACCGCAGTTTATGTCACATCAATTTGAATCCCTGCTAAGGAAGTATCATGTTCAGCATAGGGTGGCTTCACCTTACCACCCCCAATCCAATGGCCAGGTGGAGAGTACTAATAAAGTTATTGAAGCTATCCTTACCAAGACTGTTAAGAGCCATTGAAAAGATTGGGCTAACAGGCTTCCGGAAGCACTGTGGGCATATCGTACGACTTGGCGTAACACCACAGGTTTCTCTCCTTATGATTTTGTGTATGGAAAAAGTGCCATATTTCCAATTGAATTTGAAATCAAGACCCTGAAGACAGCCACCAAAGTGAATCAGGATGTAACTGAAGCCCAGGAAAGAAGACTAAATCAACTGAACGAACTGGACAAAAATTGGTTAGCTGCAGTAGACCAGACCGTGTTAATTTAGCAACAGAGATCCAATTGGCATGACCGATTCATTAAAAAGAAGGTCTTCTGTGAGGGAGACTGGGCATTACTATATGATTCCATATTCAAAATATATTTTAAAGGAAAATTA
Organism: Pseudotsuga menziesii; assembly: GCA_001517045.1. Classification (NCBI taxonomy): domain Eukaryota; kingdom Viridiplantae; phylum Streptophyta; class Pinopsida; order Pinales; family Pinaceae; genus Pseudotsuga; species Pseudotsuga menziesii. Next base: position 505,034 of record LPNX011004592.1, on the reverse strand, counting down.
CGGACCAGGTGGCTAGGCCCATACCTGATCGACAGGGTGTTTGACAATGACACTATCCACCTGGTGACCATCGATGAAAACCGCATACCATTATTTGCTAATGGTCATAAGCTGTGACTATACCATAAGCCTATTTCAAAAGATGCATTTATTTCACAAATTGCCATCGACCCAGATTATCAGATGGCACCAAGGCAGGAACTTCTCTCTGCCTCTGTCAATCCTTAAACTGTAAATCATGCTTGAATTAATGTACATAAATAATTGTTTTTTTTCGTATTTTCATTATATTGTTTTTCCCTTTGCATTTGATCTTCTTGTTTGCTGTTGTTTTTCCAAAAATTGTAGGGAAGTGTCCAGGGGTATGACTAGATTAGGCCCGTTGAATGGGAGTCATTTTCCTATGCCTTCCCGCACCATGTTTTCTTTTCCTTAAATAAATTTTCGACGGCTGCGACATCTTTCGCGACGACCGTAATCCTTTTTCTGATGGCTGTGACACCTTTCCCGGTAGCTGTGAACCTTTTTCTCGATGGCTGCAACATCTTTCCCGGTAGCCATGAACATTTTTCCCAATGGATGCAACATCTTTTCCGGTAGTCGTGAACCTTTTTCCGATGGCTGCGACACCTTTCCTGGCAGCCGTGAACCTTTTTCCTGACGGCTGCAACATCTTTTTCGGCAGCCGTGAACCTTTTTCCGATGGCTGCAACATATTTTCTAGTAGACATGACCCTCTTTCCCAGTAGTCATAATCCTTTTTCTGATGGCTGCGACACCTTTCCCGGCAGCCATGATCCTTTTTCCCAACAACTGCAATATCTTTCTCGGCAGCTGTGACATCTTTTCTAGCGGCCATGATCCTTTTTCCGACAACTGCAACATCTTTTTTGGCATCTTCGAATCCGCTATATTTGGCTGATGTTTCTAGAATTAGGGACCACGTCTCTGTTTCAAAATCTGTGGTGGTAACTCCTGTGTTATTAAGAAATTTTCTTTCTATGCCATTAAACCCTCTAGATATGGCTCCGATTCCTCCTCCTCGTGCCGACAATCTGGTCTATAAGGTGACATTTTTTTCATAATTCTAACCATGTGGACACAATGGTTTTTGTATCACTGGCAGAAATAATTATTGCAATATCCCGGTTATAATTATTAAATTAATGACTGCGCATGAGTTCGGCTTCCGTAACGTCAGAAACCACACGTTTCACTATTTTTCGAAGGATATCCAGTGTGTAGTCTCAAAGGTATGGCTTTGATTAATCACGTGATTAAGTATTGATATGATTTAACAATACCCATTGTACCTCTATTCTTATGACCATTATGGCCTAATTAACTCTTTCCCCCGTGCAATGTAAAGACTAATAATTGCCACCTTCCCCAATTCAGAATAAAATTTCAAATGATTTGGTGTGCTAAACTTTCCAAATTTACCCATTCCCTAACATCTCCTCTCAGCGATCCGTGCATCCTCTGTGCCATAATCTCCATTCTCAGACTCTGTAATCTGTGGAACAACAACCTTAGTCTGAATCCAGGACCATGGGGATTCCAGCTCGCTATGAACCTTCAAATACACAGGCACTCAGGAAAAATGTTGTGGTCTTCGCCATCTTTCAAGCCGTTGGTTGGATGGAATTTTTCAAATGTCTGGATGGATTCAATCATGAAGCAACCTTACAATTCACTCTGAACCTCACAGAAACTTACTCAGAGGTTTGGGGGTTGTGTATTGATGTTTTTGAGACCATTATATCGGAGGTTACTGCCATCCCTCAGGTCGTAAGGGCTTGTTTTGGACATTGAGTCCCCACTACCACAGCATTGCAACACTTTTTAATAGAAGGGGAGCAGGTTCAAATGTCAAGAAGAGGGATAGCACTGCATTCATTGCCACAGCCATGGGACCAGGTTGCTATATTCCTCAAGAAATACATCACTTGTGAAGGTAGGTATAAAACTGTTTATAATTATGAACTGTCTTTACTATCTCATCTCCGCCATAGGATTCTATTGAACATTCCATATTATCTACTTCATGATTTACATCACATGGCAGGGTTCGTTCAAGCTTCTAAGCATCCACTAGCCTCACTAACTCACCATGGCATCATATAATTAATTATCTTGAGGACCCTTGCTCAATATAATATAACCTGGGAGCGATTTACAGCTCGAGCTCAAGAACCCGCTCCCTTGCCCGATGTCCCAATAGAACAGGAATAGGCCCATCCGCAGCTGGGGGGAAACGAACCACAACAGGAGGGTCGAAGTCCCTCCAATGTAGTTTGGGGGGGAGATGAAACTGGTTTAGAAGAAGAGAAACCAGGGACACAAACAGAGCAATTGAGGGAGGATGTAGATAAAAATCTTGTGGAAGACCCAAATAACAAGGCAGCTCCGACAGCAGAAGGTGAAATTGGAGCAGCACTAAATGCTGCAAAAATTGAACCTGAAGGCGACAGAGCTATGGAAATGGAAAGGAATATTGAGCTGGTAACCATTGAATCCTCACCTGAGTGGGGAGGAACTCTGATTGAGGAAGAGCAGCCTAAGGAACAAGAAAATGTTAGAATAGGGGACATTCTTTCTACCTCAGTTGTGACTCCTGACATTCCAGCACCACAAAAGAAAAGAAAGAGATCAATTGATGAAATTAAGATAACCCCACCAATAATAAGGAAAAGAACCAAGTCAGCTGTAGCAGCAGAAGTAGCAAGAAAAAAATGGGCAACCTTAGAGGCACAAATTGAGTTCCCTATTCTTGAACCCAGGCCAATTGATGCCCCACAAGGGCCAGTCGAGGAAGAACCCCAAATTGAAGGACTTCTATTTGAGAATACACTATTAAAAGAGGAAGTCCAAACACTTATAAGGGAATTGGAAACTTGGAAAGAAACCTGCAGGAAACAGGGTGAAAGGAAAATGCATACATTGGTGGAGGCTGCGGACCAATTGGAGGGATCAAATTCTATTGAGCCTGGCAAGGAAGAAGAGAGAGTGGTATGTCCCACATATGGGGAAATTTTTAAGGAAGTAGGCCACAAGATTGTAATTCATGCCTGTGCAACACAACAGTATGCACCTACAATAGAGGGAGCTGCAAAAAAAGAAGATGTTGTCACACAAGAACCAGCATCTTTGAATATTCTTGCTGAAGTTGCCACCAAATTTGGGACAGAGGAACCAAGGGATGAAATCATGCCTAATGGTGGGGATGAAGATTGCACTTTGAGTCCAGAGTGCTCCCATGACACAAAAATTATAGAAACAGAGCCACAAAGGCAAGACAATGATGAACTTGAACAGGGTGCTGTCACACAAGAACCAGCATCCCTAGGTATACTTGTCCAAATGGCCGAGCAAATGGGAGAAGAACTTGGGATGGAGAACACTCTGGAGCTTAATAAAGAATTCTGCACTAAAACCCCAGAATGTTCCCATGATACAGAAATTATAGAAGAAGAAATGTAACAACAGGGGGATGAAGAAGCAAGCCAGGATGTTGTCACACAAGAACCAACATCCTTGGAGGTTGTAGCAAGGACTCTTGAAATGAAACTAGAAGATAAACCTGAAGTGGATATCATCCTCGATATGCATTGGAGTGAAGATGAACAAATCCAGACACAATCCTCAAGTGATACTGAAATCCTTGAGGAGCAGCTGCACATTGAAGAAGACATCCAATCTTAGTAGCAGAAGGACAAAGAAGACACTGTTACACAAGAACCAGTGTCTCTAGGTGTGATGGATGTGGCTATTAAAGAAAGTCCAGAAGAATTTGTTGTCACACAAGAACCAACAACTCTCAAATTAGCTTCAGATGTGTAGGGTGCCCAAAAAGAAAACACTGTCACACAAGAACCAGTGTCTCTAGGAGGGATGGATGTGGCTATTGAAGAAAATCCAGAGGAAGTTGTTGTCACACAAGAACCAGCAACTCCCAAAATATCTTCAAATGTGCAGGGTGCCCAAAAAGAAGACACTGCTACACAAGAACCAGTGTCTCCAGGACTGATGGATGTGGCTATTGCAGAAAATCCGAAGGAAGTTGCCATCACACAAGAACCAACAACTCTCGAAATAGTTTCAGATATGCAGTGTTCCCAAAGGGTCACATCAAGAAACAATGGGATGGCCGAGCCCCTTAGAAATTTCATTGACCTGGACTTGAACAAAGAGGAACATCATAAAGAGGAAATCCTGAACCTTACAACAGAAGTTTCAATTCTGAGAATGGAGGTGATCAAATGGAAGAGCCAGGTGGAGGAATATCAGAGAGGGATTATTTCTCTTAGTGAGCATAGAAAAATTATCAGGGGATTAGAAGAGAACTGGGTAGGAGAACGTATGACCCAGAGAATTTGGGAAGAAGAACTATAGAGCAATTTGAGAGAGCTGAAAAAGTTCCAATTCATGTAGAAGGAGAAAGAGTAGATGTATGCTCTCTCTCAAGAACTCCTGGGAACCAGGATGCCTTCTTCCTCTTACCCCTTTTTTTTGTTTGAACATTTTGTTTGGTTTAAATTGAAGGCTGTGAAGGAAGGGAGGTCATTTGAAATAACGAACTCAACAAAGTTTTTGGAAACATTTTTTGGAAGTAATTTTGAGGATCAAAATTTGCTGTGTGAACTATACTTGCATGAGATGGATTTCCCTCTGGACCGCCATTCAAATCTGGTCCCTTTTTCAGGGGATGTTTAGCTAAGGGCTTTTACTTCTTTTGTGAGCACTCATGCTCAATGGGAAAGGTCTTTTAAAACATTTTCTCATAATGAAGCCCACTCTAACCTGTGGGTTTGTAGTGAGCCTCAGAATCCTAGTATTCTTCTTGCTTGGTATAAGATTTTGCTTTCATGTCCTACCCAGGCTCAGCATATAATGGGACTTCAGGAGGAATTAATCTCTACTTGCACCAACTGTATTTCCATACATCAGCAACTAGCATTGGATGGGAGTAAGCATAGATGACAAGCTGCCTCTCCTATACTCAGAAGCTGAGACCCCTCATTGTGGGATGTATCAGGGAATGTGGGGTTAATTGGTTGGGTTTGAAGTTTAAATTCCCCCTCATTTGGTGGCCAACAAAACCGTATAGAGTGGAATTCTCACTAACTAAGGCAAAGGAGCAGCGATGCTGGAGGCATTGGAATGCTTATAGAGGGTTCATAGAGAAAGAAGAGGTGCCTGAGTTCCCCTACAACTTTTCCTCTCTTCATGAATAGAGCTTAGTACAAGATTTAGATTCTAAACGATGCAGGTTGTTGCATGAGGACATGCAATAGGATAGTTGGGGAGAGATGTTAAGCCCAGAAATGGCCCCTTTTAACCACCCTTAATTACCTCTTCCTCCCCTATCCTATCTCATTCAGCATACCAATCAGACATGTTATCCCCATTCTACTCTTCAAACTACCAAGGTATGACTGGTCATTGCTTTATTTTATTAATACTTATGATTGTGATAATTAAAGTTGTGTATCTCTCAAATTTGCTAACCTGTTGTGGTTCATAAAGGTAGTTTGCGATGAGTGGACTGCAGGAAGATCGGGCTGAACAAGTCTCAAAAAGGAGGGATATTCACTTCTCAAGTTGATCTTCAGCCTTCCTATAATCACCCAAGGCATGCGGTTCTAATGCAATATCTTGGACAGAGCTGTGATAAGGCAGCTATAATAGAATGCGCCATATTTGGAGATCCCAAGTATGTTGCTGCTCGGGTGTAGTTGTGATCATAATATATCACTACTTCTGAGGCGATTAACAGTTTTCCTGTGCTTTCTATCTCTTTATCATGCCATGTTTGTAACAGCTACCATCATTTAGGGCAATTGAAGATCATATATCTTCATGGCTGCCCCATAATAGGATTAGATGTTATGATGCACATGGTATAAATATGGATAATTGTCTCGACCCAGGGGGTTGCTGAACATATAATTCATTTATTGTATTAACTGTGGGAGGATTTGTGTAACCATTCTATTTTTTTAATACAAGGAGTTACTTCTGATTTAAGAGTTCCACATTTGTTCAGCCAACATCTCTATGTGAAGGCTGGGCCCGCCTTCCACAGAGATTGCTGAGTTAAATTAGGACTTTTCAATTCATTTGCTGTGTGATGTCCTGTTAATTCGATTCCTTTAGTATGTAGCTATAGTAAGTGTGGATTTACAGTGTGTGGTTATTGCATTCCTTGGAGATCTGTAGTGGCACAGAGTGACAGTCGACTGATTAGGTAATTACCTTTGATGCAATTTGTGTGGTAGCTATAAAATAGCTCTGTTCATCCTGAGGTCTTAATTGTTGTTCCATGAATCTTTGCAACTTGTCTTTACTGTTATGATTGCTGAATTTTATTCCTGCACTTCAGTTTTCTTAGAGTATCCGAACTCAATCCTTGCATTTGAATTCTTAGATTAATATTCAATTTACGCTTGTGGTTTTCTAGAGTAATAAGATTGAATAGGTGAATTAATCATTCAGGGATGCGAATAGGATTTCCTTTCATCTGCAATCGTAATTTGGAATTATGTTTATCTTTTCATTCTTAGATTAAAGTATAGCAGCAAGTAATTGTGATTGTAGTATTTAGAAGATAAATGGGATTACACAGATTCTTGGGATGAACGTAGTTGAATAGAGGATAGTATTGTTCAATTGTAGTGACTTTGTGTTTAAGCATATACTATGCATTTTATCCTTGAAATACAAGACTTTCCCAGGTTGAGAATAAATATTGTACACTCTGCATGTTGGTAGCAATCTACTTGCATATAAGGTGCCCGACACCATCTATCCCAAAAGGATTCCATGTTATGACAGACATTCTTCCAGATCTGAAGAAGCTTGGATTCACGGATCAGGATCTATGGAAGTTTCCTGAACTGAACATATCATGGTGCATCGATTCTATGCAAATGGTCGAATAAGGACTTATTCAACTCATTCCAATGGAGTTGGATTGCGTACTAGAAAATTTGGGCATATTGTCACCGATGTACATGCCCCATTTTGGTCGCACGATGAAAGTTTATACGTTCATCAAAAAATTGTTTGTTTTATTCCATGGAGATTTCCTTTGGATGGATCATCACATTTTGGTGGATGCCAACCTTATTTCTTCAATAACTAGACTCCATCTTGTAGAGGTCGACCCAACATCGTTCTTTGCAGGAAATGAGTAGGACCCGAGCCTAGTCAGCCAGAGAAAGGATAAATATAACTTTGCGAGATATAATAGGGGATTATTTATTTCCTCTATCAATGACATAGGTGTTCATTTCGCTTCAAAAGTGCTATCTAGAAATATTCTCAAAATAGATGCAACTGAACCAGTGCATTGTCTATACCATTTCTGCAGTAAAGCATTGTGTTGTGGACATGCATATGAATTGGTCAACCTATATTCTAAATGAACTATTACTTGATTCTATTTACGTTCAAGTGGTAGTCCCTTTACATATTCATGGATTGTAATTCTGATATCCTTTGTCGCATGGGGTAATCTTCCAAACTACCAAGGGGTGGAAATTCTTGTTCCATGTCGGGGAGTGCACTACCAGAACCTGTGGTATGATAAGAACAACCCACATAGAAAAACTAAAAATAACATTAAATTTTATTTACATGGTGATGAACTGAGTCATCATATTGAGAACTAGTCACGAATTACCATAGAGACTGTCCAGCGGTACCACAATGTTATAATATTTTTTGTTGGGGCTCACCACATATATTTTCAACCATGAGAATACCTTGGGGATCAATGGTTGACCACTAAGTTTTGGTTGACATATGAATACATTCAGACAATCATTTGGAACTAGCCTGAAGAATGGAGAAAACCTATCACAAATGATCAAATATCTGTTGAAAATGACCCATGATAGGAGGACATATCGGGAACTCAAGGAGGAGATCAACAACAAGAAGACATCCCATGGAGATCCCCCTATTACATCAAGGAAGAATCGAGTGTGATCCTGACGGATCCTAAACTGGGAAACAAGAGAAAAATATCTGAAGAATCTAAGAAAATTTGTAAGAAACAGAAGGATGAAAAAACCTCTCGAGTTGGTGTCCTTACTGATGATGATTGTAATCTGCTTGCTGGTCCATTGTTGAAACTTGCTAATGAAACTCGCCAAAATATCAATGAACGAAATATAAACTTTGTGGGAGGCATCATTGATTTACTACAGACTTTCTATGTCATAGTAAAAGAAGTCAGCATAGCAGTTAGTCGTGACCCATTCCATTTGCAGTCGCAAGAAAATAGTATTTCTAAGGATTGACCAGTTGAAGTACCATCATCACAAAACCATAGAAAGATTCAAGTGTCTCCTAAAGAAATTGATTTCAGTGAACTAGAGCATAACATCATGATTAAGGAAATTTTTCGTGTAAGTGTCGATCTTTTTGTGATCCCTATGTTTCTACTATAGAACATTCAACAGGCTACAAAATAATAAATAAAGGAAATAGATCATGTGGTGTTTGAACAATCAAAACATTCAAAGAATATCATCACATATCTCAAGACAAAAGTGTAGGAGATAGAGGAGAAAACACAGAGATGGCAACATGAGAGGAAAATACTAGAGAAAGTTTTTGTGTTTGCATGCCACATATTTTCAGAAGAGGGAATTACACCTAAAATTCCCCCAAAGGATCAAGTTATTAGTCTTTGACAAGTAGATATATACCATCCTCCTCCAATGTATTTCAGATTTATAAGAAAATATGCCTATGTGTACACCCCTTGAGGTACTGGACGAGCGAGGAAAGGAAGTAAGTGAGAATGTCCAAAAGATTCAAGAGGATGAGCCAATTTGTGGCAAAGCATACATACAGGCTTCTCATTCCAGGGAAGCCTTAATGGACGATGCAAAAATGGAGCAATTCAAAGAGAAGCTTCATACCGCAGAGGAAAATTTGTTCGGGATAAGAAATACATTGAAGAAATTGTCATTGGTTGAGAAAATGAGAAAGGATTCCAACTTGAAAACATTGCAGCAACATGTTTTCAAAATTTGAACACAACAACAATGTCGAATCGAACGTGTCATAGAGCTCAAGGAAAAAGAAAAAAATTAACAAAAACCATCCTCCTGGTCCATGAGCAGGTGCGACAGACCTTGGGAGTGATAGAGGTTAAAACTTTGGAACATATCAGTTTTGAACTTTTGGAAAAAATTGATAATGTTAAAGAATATTCTCGTAGACAAGCAGGAGAAGTGATGAAAAAATGTCAGGAGTTTCTGGAAAAAAAATCGATGTGATAGAGATATCTAACAGAAGTGGCTCGATATGAGCCACAAATATGTGTTGGGAGACGATTGTCCATAGGAAAGTGCATAAAATGTTTTCTCATAATTTTGAATAATATGGTCTCAAGGCGAGCAATATCGCGATGGAAAAGGAGAGAGTAAGTCAAATCTAGGAATTCAACCTATTTTTTAGGAAACAATAAATGTAAACAGTGAGTTAAGTAAGACTAGTAATCTTTTTTGGGAATGGGCATGAATGTAAACTAGGCCTATAGAGCCTTTATTAATGTAATGGGATTTCTTGGGTTACTTGTAGAAACAATCAACTATTAGTTGAGACCTAGTTGACGATTAGAAGAAGATTTGTGAAAAGTATATAAGGTCGATCCATAAGCTATGTGTAGATGGCTCTTATATATTTATTGATATATCTTTCTTAGATATCTCTACAGCATAGATGATCTTGATAAGAAGAAGATGACTAAGAAGATGACAAAAAAATATGATAAGACATTAGAGCATGAGAAAGATAGAGAAAAATCATCTATTGTAAAGAATATCTTGAGATAAGTGTGCAAGTTGTGTGCGCAGACCAAAAAAGTTCTAAATATTACTTATGCCATATTAAGAGAACTTATGTTGTTTTTCTCGTATGGGTTTCTACGTTAAATCTGTGTGTCTATGTTGTTTGTGTATTTTGTCCCTGAATATTTATAAGTTTGTCACACTTATATTAATATAGCATTGTGGAATGTTGATAACAATGATGGTATAAATTGTTTAGATATTTTATATATTGTGTATGTGTCTATGGATCGACCTGCTTTACTTGTTGTGCATGTGTCGATGGATGTCCATCTTTCTGCTTCGTTCGAGTAGTCGATTAACATTTACATGAACAAATCCCATTCTATAACTGATGAATCTTGGATCTCACACTCCCCATAGGTATCTGAGTGAGACATCACTTGTGTTGCAGGTGTTTCCCACAAAGTTACACTCTGTTAGGTCAGTGCCTTGGGATTTGTTGGACGTGCATGGAAAACTGAACCTAGGTTAGTGTAATTGATGCCAACATAACTCACATCCATAAATTGATATTTTGGTATGATGTTCAAATAAGAAACAGTCCCCTTAGGATGAATCAGGGATTACCTAAAGGATTATTTTATAATCAAGAAAAATCCTAGGTAGAGGAGAGTTATTGAAGATATTATTGATTTATGACATAACTTGACTTACAAAATAAATGAAGTGAATATTTATTCACTTCACATAATCAATATTACCAAAACACCTGTAATATTCGATAATCCATTAGTAGGACAAATATATATTGATAATTGAATAGATAAGTGATAAGTTACAATTGAGGGTCCGCTATTTATATTTTGGCGGATTACCCTTTTATTAAACATCATGTATTTTCATAAAGACATTATTAATTATTATTATTTATTATATATATATTGATGTTTATTATTATTATTATTATTTTATTATTGTTTGTTGTTATTATTTAAGTTTGTTACAGATGTAGCATCAAGTTAAGATGAGACTAGAAAAAATGATTTGGTAGCTAGGATATAATCATGTATAACATGTATGACTGGTGCCTAAAATGTTTGAGAGTAGGAAAAACTACAAAGTGGTCCTTTATTATAGTTACTAAAAACCAAGAAAAATCAATATTCTTATATGGGTCAATCGTGTTACAAATCTCATGAAGCAAAGGTAGGAAAGATTCACCTACTCGCTCATCTTTGAAGAAATCGTGCAATTGGAAAATGAGGGAGATTGCAACTCTTGGTAATTCAACAAATATTTCTAACATGTATGGTGGATCATGCTTTGGTAACTCTGTGTCTGGAGGAAGAAAAGTAAGCATGAACTTAGATTTTCCTTTGAGAGGCAATTCCTTGAATTTGATATTCATTTCATCTTCTATGAAACCCTCCATGAGATACCTCCTAGAATTCCCAACACTTTTTAAAATAACTCCTTATTTATCAGGAAAATTATTGAATAATCCTGGTATGTTATTGCACTGGATTATTGGTCCTACAAGTTTATGCACCAGTCGAAGAACTATGGGAAGTTTCACATTATTTGAATGATCTTGAGAGGAATCCCTAACTCCCATAAGTGAAGATAATATTGATCAAACTCACATATATGCTTTACTTATTCGGGGGCCTTATGCATATTTGAAATTGAAGTAACAATGTCAAAGACATCAACAAAGGTATTAGATAAATCATCGTTAAGGTTCATAGAAGTTGTGAATAGTTATGTAATTGGATATGGATTTATAAAATTCGAGGGAGAAGCTCCTGAGAAAGGATATATGGTAAAAATATAGTGTGAAGCATCTTACTGCAGGTGAAAGTGACTAGTGGGTAATAATCAATGGGAAATAGGGCATAGAAATTTGTGTTGATGAGTTTGGATTTGAAAAAAAACTGGGGGAATATCGAGCTTATATAATATATTTGGAATATATTTAATGAAAAACACATGTTTCCATTTTATAGGAAAATAAAACTCAAGGTAAGTCTGTTGTAAAGGAAAGTTTCCTATGGCTAGGGTTTAAGAGGCCATCAATGTACTCGGGTTGAAAGGTGGATGCAAATGGTTTTTCAAGTAAATACAAGCAAGATTAGATATTATAATGGTTCATACCTTAGCCAAATGAAGCTTAATCCAAGCAGCCCTTCAATCCTCTTCTTGCTCCTCTTGCTCCAAGAGACCTGCAAAACGAATTATACCATCCTCAAACCAATATGAACACATATAAAGCAATGATAATCAAATAAACATGAAATAATAATCTGATTAACATCAACATCTGATCATAAACAAAGATTCAATCACACATTGAACAATGATTTGGGAAGAAAAAGGACATCACATCTTTATTAATCTTGAAAAAAATTACAAATATACCTTCTCTTCAATTTCGGCACCTCATGAAACCTTGATATGGTTCTGTTGCTTCTCTTCTCCAAGGAACTCAGCCTCCAAACTCTCCAACACAAGGGGATGATCTCCAGGGAAAAGGTGTGGGAAAAGAGAGCTCCAATTCCTCCAGCATAATGATGCAAATATTCAAGTCTCCTCTCATGGACCTCCCTACCTCTATTTATATGCTTAATGAAGAGTTAGGGTCGAAGACAAAGTAGTTACAACTAAAGGAGTCAATTTCATAACTACCCAAACTACCCAAATTTCAAAATTCATATTTTTTTGACATTTTTTGGAGGCGTATGCGGGTATTATATATAGACAATCGTGTAAGTACGTGGGTTTCCTTAAGTAAAGTCACGTACATATAAAAAAAAATCATTTTTAAGGTATTTTTGGGCATTTTCAGACTTTGGTGTCTTCTACAAAGTTTTAGCTCACATAGATACCTTTCTAATGGTGCAAATATGAGGTCAAACAGAGTTATCAAACTCAATATATTGGTCCTCCAATTTAGGTGTTTTTTTAGTGACTTTTAGTGACTTTCATGGAGTGTCATCATGGAAGTGTCGACATCCAACGAAATCATCGAAAAGTGGTCACAGGTAGAGATGTGTCATTTTGAGCTATAACAGATGCCCCCTAATGTATGAGGTTAGAGGGGAAGATGATAGCTGAAATACATTATAAAGGAAACAACTGAGTATGGAGAGAGCAGAGAATCCAAGATCGAAAGGCTCAAACAAAGGTACCTGAAAGAGAGATAAATGTCAAACAAAACTGATCTCTGAGACATACAATTCCATATACAAATCATCACCATAAAGATACAGGTGGATCCAACATATGTATAACTGATGAAACTATCATGGTCGCTCAATATGCAAAAAGGCGCCATATCAAATCTAAAGGAGTCATGGCCACAAATGAACAATGTGGATCCATGCTCAACAATCGATCCTAGCCACAAAAATACAAGATGGATCTGTGTTTTGGCAAAATTTCATATAAAATGTAACAAGGTCTTGCGTAGCTTGGGCAATAGAAAAAAATGACAATGTTACTATTGGCCCAAGGTCTTCAATCCAAATCGCCCAAAAGGTACAAATCCTAACCATGCGATTAAAGGAGCTGAAGTCGAACATGGAGGAAACCGTTTGATTACCGGTCAATAATGAGAACCATTAACAAACACAAGGGAAACCACCATTACGAAAAATGGTCCCCAATGTACCTATTACATTCTAACAAGTGTGAATACAAGGACTTGAATTCAAACACTTGAAGAACCATCGAGTAGGAGACATTAAGGTATTCTCACTACCCAATAGTGAGGGAAATTGCCACTGATGACAACAATCCCCAAGGTACTATCATAAAACTCTAAATCTCATTCCTAGAGCAAGATGTGTTGCAGTCGATAGGAAGAGATCCATTGGAAGGAAGGCATTAAGGAATCCTTCATCATCCAACACGAGGTAAATCAAATACTAATTAGATCTGGAATTGGTACTAAATTTCACGACAAGGACCACCGAAAACTTGATGTAATGAACTGATACCAGGGAATGGCCGACAGAAAAGGTCAAGGAAACTGCAGAATGGCTGACAAAGGTTTAATCCTTGAATAGTGAGCATGACAAAAAAGTGACTTAGGTATATTTTGACACAAAAGGACCAACGACAAAAATCTATAATGTAGGAGACATTGACAGATTCCCCATATAATTGGAAAAGAAACCAACTGGAGACATTGATAGACTCAAAACTGGTGCTTTATTCAAGGAAACAAGACTTGCTGCCATGATGTAAAAAACATGTGAATGAAATTCCCTTCCCCTCTTTCTTGTAAAGGTTTAATGAGTCCAAGAAAGAAAACTTGGGACCATCTTCATTTTTTTCAAGCTCGAAGAAGAGACAGAAGAATGCTTGATAAAGCACTGATTCATGGATTTTATGAGCCCAAACTAGTACATGCTCGACAGTGTTTTCATAGTTTAGAGAGTCTGAAAACTCCAAACAAGACTCCAGGGGGGTGCATTTTCATACAACTTAGTCTCCTGAGGCTGGAAAAATATAAAACAAACCACAGAAGAACTCTCTTAGCTTTTGAAGAAGTAAGGTGCACCTTTTTTGTATTTAGTCAGGAAGGTCCGAAAAAGGTTAAATTACCACCTACCCAACACTCCTTCAAAAACAACATATAGCCTGAGTTTTACGAGTGTGAAGGAAGGAAAGATCACTTGGAAAGATCCATTTGATTACAAGAAATAGGGCTTACAACAATAAACTTGATGCTTTGTTCTTTAGGGTTTAACACGCATGACAAAGACATAAAGTACACTTGGAATATTTTTCATGTTTTGGTCCAGAGCACTAAAAAGAGAAAACTAAGCTCATACTGGGGATTCCTTTCATGTAAATTTAGTCCATCATGTCTGGAAAAGTGCTAAACCTATGCCTAAGAATACTCTTCTCAATTCCGAAGAAAAGAGAGTGTTCCTTTCTCGTATTATTCCACATGGTCCGAGAAAGTGATAAACTACCACCAATGTGGATGCCCGTTCACATATTCTTAACGAGCCTGAATGGACAAGTTTACTCGGCAACCAAGTCTATTTTGAGGAGTTAGACCTGGGCCTAAAGAAGCTCAATATCTTTCCCTTGAAGTTTTAACAAGTCCAAAAAATTCAACTTGCGGCCTAAAGAAACTCAATATCTTTCCCGTGAAGTTTTAACGAGTCCAAAAAAGTCAACTCACAGCCTCCTTACTATTTTTAACGAGCTCGAAGGAGAGCAGAAAGAATGCTCTAAATGCGAGGAGATGAGTGTCAAGGGCAAGAAAAACTAGTTCCAAGCGCGAGGAACAAACCTATCCATAATGAAAGGAACATGAGCAAGGTAAAGAAACTCATGGAATGTCTCCTCAAGGTAAAAGGTGTCAAGTTACAAAGGAAAAATGATACAAGGCTTAGTGATGATGAGAACAAAGATGAGGGCTTATATAATGAGCTAAAAGCGTGAAAGCCAGCTTCAAGCTCATAAGTGTGAGCATGGAACATGCAAATGTAGTTACATCTTGAAAAACAAGGCAAGGCCAGTAAACAGTTGTGAATCCAACTAAAAATTCTATCTCCAAGAAACAACAACATCAGAATCATATTCAGAAAAAAATATCCAATGCAAGTCACTTTGGCAGAAACACATGTGACTTTGCTATCTTCTACAAAAGGGAAATTCAAGGTAGAATCAACCGAAGAAGATTCTATAGCACCAAGGATCGAGAGTTTATAATCAGTAATATCAACCTCGGAAGGAGAGAAAAAATAAACAAGGGAGATAGAGTCTGCAGGAACAAACTTAGTATCACGGGAGTTGAAAAATTCATAAGAAAAATCAAACTCATCAGGATAACTGACTTGTTGTTCAAAGGAAGAGTCAAAAGACTCAACAAGACCAACATAAGAATAAAGGTCATGATTACTAGGCAAATTAGGTTTAGACTTAGGCACAAATGAACCAACATCCAATAGAAGATTAAACCATATCAAAGACTCTAGGAATACTCCATCTAAAGGAAGGAGATCATCTGAGATAAGACACACGTCTAAAATTTCAAATGGATCAACAGAGTGGAGAGCATGCTCCATAGTCTATATAGGATGACTCACCTGGTCAACTGTTGGGACCAAGTCTTGAGAAGGTAATCATGAAAATAGAGGCTGCTTCTCAGTAGAAATTGAACGCAAAGGACATGAGGCCACATAGCTCGCCTGTGGCGGGGTAGTGTCTATAGAAACACTGGGAATCAATAAAGGAAAGACCTCATCTCTAGTTGGGTTAGGAGAAGGATCAAGAAAATCCAACTAATCGATAGTGACAATTTCTTTGCCATGATTAAAGTACATCACACGAAATAATGTTGACATCACAGCTTGCATGGCATAGACATAATCATGTCCAAGGAGAATATTGAAGTCCAAGGGGTATTATATCACCATGAAGTCAACTAAGATGGTCTTCCCACCCAAAGTAACAGGTGTTTAAGCAAGAATTCCCAAGTCTATACAAGTTCTTCTATCAAACGCTAGTAACTGACTAGCAGTGGACACAAGGCTGGGAGATCCCATGCCTTGCCAAGCATGAGCAAACAAGATACTAACTAAGGTTCCTTCATCAACAATACAATGAGAAATCGTGTATGATTCAACTTTGACCTTTATCTGGAAAGGTGCATCAGAAGGAAGGCACGACTCAACTAGGCTATCCCAATAAAAGGAAGCAATCCGAGAGCTTGGTGGGGATTGATCTGAAGCGAGTTCAATGCCCCCTTGTTCAATAAGTTATGAACTAGTAGTGAAGAAAATGTGACTAACATACACTTCACTCTCCAAAGGAAGAGTGGGATTGATCGACAATGGAATCGATTCAACCGCTTCATGAAAGTCACTCTCTGAAGGGAGAGTGGGATTGACCAAAGATGACATTGGTTCAATCACATCAGGATCACTCTCCGAAAGAAGAGTGGGATCGACCAAATCTGATATTGGTTCGACCACTTGATCAACCAAAGGTTGAGTAGGTTGTTGAGAAACTATAGGTTATTCAGGAGAAGGAAATTCTTGAGTCTCGGACCACACTCTTCGCACCTCTACGATAGCAGGGAACTGGTGAGTAAGATGATCTCCCTCCTGTAGCTTACAAGGGAACTTAAGTTTTCTCTTTGAACGACCAATTTTCTCAACGATGTCAACATGACTAGCAGTGGCCGACTATTTTATCTCAACATGACCTATAGAGGTTGAGATTTTTCCCCCAACATGACCACCATAGGCTGGGTAACTGGGTCCAACCTAACTAAGAGAGGTTGGTTGTTGAAAAGATTCAGAATGTTCAAAAATAGGATGACCATGAAACCAAACTCTTCGCACCATCGCGATAGAAGGGCATTTATAAGTAAGGTGGTCTCCCTCACAAAGCTTACAAGGAAACTTGGGCTTGTGTTTTGAACGGTTAGTATTTTCAACAGTGTCAATATGACTCATAATGGCTGACGAATTGTATTCAGCATGAACCACAGAGGCTGAGAGACTTCCCCCAGCATGACTTGCAGAGGCTGAGAGACTGGGTCCAACATGACTTGCAGAGGTTGGACGAGCACCACCACCATGAACAACAAAGGCTGAATGGTTAGGATCAACATGCTTTGCAGCAGTTGAGTATGTGCCCCCAGCATGAACTTCAGAGGTTGGGTGGATGGATCCAACATGACTTGCAGAGGTTGGATGGGGAGGTTCATCTTGAACATCAGAGGTTGAACAGGTTCCCTTAGCAAGAACTACAGAGGCTGAGTGACTAGATCCAACGTGACCTAGACAAGTTGGAAGGATCCCACCAGCATGATCAACAGAGGATGGATGGTGAAGATCAACTTGACTTGTAGAGGTTGAGTGCTTAGATGCAACATGACCTGTAGAGGTTGGATAGGTTCCCCCAGCATGAAATGCAGAGGCTGGGTGGTGAGGTTCAACTTGAATTGTAGAGGCTGAATGGGTGCCCCCTTGCTTATGTTCCTTCTTCCTATTCCTCCTTCTTTTAGTCCTTTTAGACTACCAGTTACTAGTATATGTACTTTCACCACATGAGGTAGAAGGAGGAGGAGAATCAACCACTACTACATTTCGACCAAAAATCCGACGGCCGTCATGTCGGATTTTCGACACTTTCCTGTCGCATGTACGACACTTTGATTTTTTTTAAGCGTCGGAAACTTGTCGTCGGTTAGCCGACACTTAAATAATCGTCAGTTAAGCAACACCTATGTAACCGTCGCTTAAATTTAAAGCGTCGGTTAAGCGATAGGATATCTTCGACGGTAGTGAAATTTTTTTGAGAAAATAACCTTCATGCTGTCGGTTAAGCGATAGAAGGTCCGTTGGATAAGCGACGGTTAGTCAATTTTTTAAAAAAAATATTGCAAAAAAGATGGAGGATCCGTCGCTTAAGCGACGGTTATAGAGAGCAACCGTCGGATAAGCGACATCAAGAACTGTCGCTTAAGCGACGGCAGGGAATTTTTTTTTTTTTTTAAATATTTCAAAATTGGTACAGGACGCACACCAGGTGGAAAATTGGACATCCAGCTAAGCCATGCTAAAATCTCAATTTAGTTCAGACAGTTTATTGTGGACCAGCGGCCAGGATTTGTTGAGCAAGAGTGGAGTCATCTCCTATTTTTTAATCCACGAATTTCTTGAAGTTATTCTTGAACAGACGTGCAAGCTTCTGCAGAGTATCCGCGTATTCAAGACTGTTTGCCCACTGTACAAGTTAACAATTTGGTCAGAAAGTGAACTTTCCCACAATCATAAT
Source organism: Pseudotsuga menziesii (assembly GCA_001517045.1). Classification (NCBI taxonomy): domain Eukaryota; kingdom Viridiplantae; phylum Streptophyta; class Pinopsida; order Pinales; family Pinaceae; genus Pseudotsuga; species Pseudotsuga menziesii. The sequence goes on along the minus strand of LPNX011004592.1, from coordinate 486,414 downwards.
AAATACATGAAGCAGTTCTTAACTAATTAAAGTTTACCATGTTCTCGCGATGAAGGATTTCAGCAGGTACACCCTCCACCTTGTCTGGAACATTGAGGCCAAATATGGAGGTCTGGCTGTAATTAGCCTGAAGCAGAGATCCATTGTGAATTGCATCAATGATGCTTCGTGTATATGCCAACTTTATTCTCATACCAACCCCATAGCTCCCTCCAGACAACCCAGTATTAACCAAATAGGTAGTAGTGCCATGCTGCTTCATTTTTTCTGCAAGCATTGAAGCGTACTTTGTTGGGTGGAGCATAATGAATGCTGCTCCAAAACAAGCTGAGAATGTAGCTCACGG
>LPNX011004592.1:364598-478276 GCA_001517045.1 Pseudotsuga menziesii | reverse complement strand
TGCCCCTTCTATAGCAGTCCCAAATGTCAGTTCAAAGGTGTTCTATCTCAAGGGCATTACTCTTCCATGATGCCTCAAAATTCTAGCCCTATTTTGCACTATAACTCCAAAATGCTCATCCTTCTCTATTGATCCTCCCTATTGATTGGGTGTTATACTCTGCTCTGTTTCCAACACCTCAAGCAGGGCATATAACACCGATTCCTCTAAGAAAAAGCCTATACCCATTGCACAACATACAATATAAAAGCAGGAGGTTACCTTATGCTCAGAAAAATACAGAAGCAATTCCTCAAAGTAAAATCCTAACAACAACATAAAATATGAAACGAGAGGTTACATTATGTTCTGAGAAACATGTATGAATTTAGAAACCAAACCTGCAGCAATTTCTCAAAGTAAAAGCCTAAACCCATTTAACAACACACAATATAAAACAAGATGTTACATTATGCTCTGAGAAACATGGATGATTTCAGAAACCAAACCTGTGAATCGAAGCGAGACTGTATTCTCTTCCATGGAAGAATCCAGAACAAGCACACATAAGCATTGCATGCAAGAATATAGAATGAAGAATACATTATACATTTGATGGATATATAGAGAAGTGCATGTGGAGTACATTGGACCCCTGGCTCTGCAGTGAGTTGAGCTGTGCGATCTGTGTTTCCATTAGGTAGGCCAAACAGACAACCTTCTCACGGTATCCTCACTCATTCATGCAAGGCGAAGCAATTTGGAGGCAGGACCTGGAATTTCCCTCCCCGGTGTGGGAAAAAAGGTGAATCCTTTGGGGCCTATGTGACTTTTGACTTTTGGGCACTTTTTTTTGTTTGTTTGAACAATTTTTTTTTTTACTAACGTGCCGTCGGTTAAGCGACGGTTATGAGATGGTTATGAGACACGCTGTCGGTTAAGCGACGGTTATGAGATGGTTATGAGACAAGCTGTCGCTTAATTGATGCTTGTGGCCATATTTATAAAAAAAAAAGAATCTTTGTGATTTTTTGTAAGTTTAAAAAGAGAAATCCACGCGCCGTCGGAAAAAACCATCAGATTTTGGATCAAAATGTACTAGTGAACTACAGGTGAAGGGGAAGCACTGTGTTGATGCCCTTGATATAAGGAGCTTACTTGAGAAGCACCAGAAGCATTCAGGATATTTGGAGTGGAAAACAACCACACCGGTATCCCTAGGGTGAATCCAGGTAGATTTAGGGTGGCCATCAAGGGAACACCAACATTCCCCATGAGAGGAATAGTACAAGGAGTTACCAACATGGGGATCTCTTGGTTGGTGTTCAAAGGGGTGTTAGACATAGTTTCAAACAAGGAGATAAAGTATGAGGTCAAAAGGAAACCAAAAGTACCAAGCACCCACCTGAAGGCAGACTAAGTACAGACAAACCACACAGCACTCACTAAAAAATTCCTAAAGCCAAACAGACAAATAGGTATAAGATATTCTTTCCAAAATAAAGCTGATAGATAGTTACTTGGCATCCCTGTAGATGTTCTTAGGCACAACTAGAGGAATCACCCACTGCCCTCCCACACCTTCTACCGAGGTTACCTTCCAAGCCCGTCCAAGGTCAACCAGAAATAGCCTTCCGGTGTACCTGTGTATGAACCCTAGATGTCAAAGAGACTAAAGGCTACCTAAACTATATTGACAATCTGGGGGGACAGTCACAAGCCTAGTTCATACACATAGGAAGCGTAGAAAATCCCAAAACCCTGTCTAATACAGAATCCCCAGATGCGCAAAAACCTTGGTCCATGCTTTGACAAGGAATTAGAGGGTTATCTCCTCAATCCAAGCCTCCACGTGGCCTCGTGCTTAAGTCCCATTTGAGAGGAGATTCCTAGATACAATCAACATAGAAAAGGGTTTACCTAGTGATTGGCCAACTACGTCTGAGATTTTATACTTGTGGGGAGTTTAAACTACCTATCCCACAAGTCTAGCCTGAGCTAGTTGGTATATGACCCTATAAAATAAAACTTACTAATAATTTTTAAATTATATCATTTATTTGAAGGGTTGTTTTTAGTCAAAGGGTAAATGCCATGAAACTTATGTGGTGTTTTGACTCAAAGTTAAAATAAAATGACTAAGCAAAGAGAAATGAAATGCAAAAAGAAAAAACTATTCTCTTTCTTTTTTCAAATAGAAAACAAGCCACAAAAGAACAATTTTTTTTTTTAAACAATGATATGCCATGCAATCTAGACTAAAAACCTAATCTACATGCATATAAAGCAAACATGTGTTTTTTACTTTTCTTTTATAAATGCAAAAGAAAAAACGGCCTATCAACTAATGCAATCAAGTACTGTAAGCAAAGCAAATAGACAACTACTCTACACCCCACAAACAAACCCTAGGTCTCCCTAAAGTTGGATATCAACCTCTCTTTAAAGGAAGGCTCACAAAGGTAAACAAGCCAACAACTTTGGAATGAAGAGACTAAGTAGTAATACTAACATAATCAAAGGTCAAGAAGTCCCAAGAATCAATCTAAACCTACAAACAGAGGTTGCTCAGTACCTTGTCCAACAAGGTCAAGCCAAAGAAGGAGGTGGGGGGGAAAGAAATAAAAACAAGTTCAAAGACTTGAAAGAGACTTACAATATAGACAAAGAGCACCTAACATAGATAAAACAACCTTTCAAGAGTCATGCACATGCAGAGGACCCTTGAAGACCCTACAAACAGCCCTGAAATCACCCAAAAACACTAAAAAATGATGAAAGAACACAAATTTAGGTGCATACACGGGTTTTCTTAAGGCAGGTCACATATGACACGTGGGTTGCAGGTAGTGAAAGTCATGTATACAACACAGACATGCAAATATTTATCCTAAAAGTCACGTATGGATGACAAAATGCACAAAAAGGATAAAAAACTAACCTAGGAAGGCAGGAAAGGTGTTCCAACAAACTCAAAAGGTGTTCCTAACTTGTAAGAAGGACCTTAAACCTTACAAAAGGCTGGAAGAAATATAGAGAAACCCTAAATAGACAAGGCTCTCCCTAGTGGATTCGGCAGTTCTGTTGTAAAGGAAAGTTTCCTATGGCTAGGGTTTAAGAGGCCATCAACGTACTGGGGCTCAAAGGTGGATGCAAATGGTTCTGCAAGTAAATACAAGCAAGATAATAGATTATAATTTTTCATACCTTAGCCAAATGAAGGTTGATCCAAGAAGCCCTTCAATCCTCTTCTTGCTCCTCTTGCTCCTCTTGCTCCAAGAGACCTACAAAATGAATTATACCTTCCTCAAACCAATATGACCACATATAAAGCAATGATAATCAAATAAACATGAAATTATAATCTGATTAACATCAACATATAATCATAAGCAAGAATTCAATCACACATTAAACAATGATTTTGGAAGAAGAAGGACATCACATCTTTATTAATCTTGAAAACAAGTACAAATATACCTTGTCTTCAAGTTTGGCACCTCACGAAACCTTGATCTGGTTCTGTTGCTTCTCTTCTCCAAGGAACTTAGCCTCCAAACTCTCCAACACAAGGGGATGATCACCAGGGAAAAGGTGTGGGAAAAGAGAGCTCCAATTCCTCCAGCATAATGATGCAAAGATTCAAGTCTCCTCCCATGGACCTCTTTACCTCTATTTATATGCTTAATGAAGAGTTAGGGTCGAAGACAAAGTAGTTACAACTGAAGGAGTCAGTTGCATAACTACCCAAATTTTAAAATTCATATTTTTTTGACATTTTTTGGAGGTGTGCGTAGGCATTATATATAGACAGTCATGTACGTACGTGGGTTTCCTTAAGTAAAGTCATGTACACGTCAAAAAACTCATTTTTAGGGTATTTTTGGGCATTTTCAGACTTTGGTGTCTTCTGGAAAGTTTTAGCTAACACATATACCTTTCCAACGGTGCAGCAATGAGGTCAAACGGATTTACTAAAATCAAGATATGGGTCCTCCAAGTTATATGTTCTTTTAGTGACTTTTAGTGACTTTCATGAAGTGTCATCATGGAAGTGTCGACATGTGACGAAATCATTGAAAAGTGATCATAGGAAGAGATGTGTCATTTTGAGCTATAATAAGGTCCAATATTTAATGATGAGATCATTATATGGAGTGGAGGGGACATGTGGTGATAAAATACAATATGCTTAGGACACAACTTTTAGGTTCTCACAAGGTGAAATACAAAACTAGATACCACTTCAGGGTCAAAAAGAGGTAAGATTGAAAATACTTATTTAGGGATCCTAAGTCCCTTAGAGAATTCCACGTGTTCATGGTGGTTTTCATTCAGGATTCATGATATTGAAATAATGAGTGTCTTTTCTCGAGGCCTGAGCCATTGATGACCATAGATCTGTAGGATTGCAAGATCCTACAGATCCTATTAATAACTGTATATTTGGGGCCCCAATATAAAAATGTCATGTCATTGAATTCCATGTTATCATTTGTCATAAGATGATTTGACACAGTAGTAATTCACTCACCCATGATATGGTTATTTTCCTTAAATAGTTTTAGGATCAGGTAATTATAGTATTTTAGAAACCATCTTTATGACCCTGAACTCCCATGGTGATGACATGTGTTATTGGCAGTAATCTTTCAGGATCGTGAGACCAAAATCAAAGTGTGAGCTTTTTGAGGAGCCTGAAAACATGTGAGGCGTCAATTTTTAAGATGATTTGATCTTGATTATGAAATCATATATTTCATATTTTAAACCATGTTCGCATATCCTTTTTCTTGAAATTACTTGGGATATTATACCTTTTCTATGATATGGAGGGTATTGGAACCAACCTTGATTTGAATGAAACCTCTATAATCATGATTCATCCTACGACACAAACCCATTCCTCTTGTGTTAAATATATAATATATCACCAACATTGGATTCAGTGGGGACAATCTCTTTCTCCAGGAGAGTCTGAAAATAGTATACCTTATGCCTTTTTCCATTGGGCTATGGAGTCATGATATTTTTTATAGCTTCACCTCTTGAAAACCTTACTTCACACAGTTCTCAGAATAAAGAATTAAAATCAAAATATTACATGAAATCAAATCTACCAATAGAAAATAAAAAAAGTAAAGAAGAAATATGTTACATATGGTACAAAATATAATTTTTAAATAAAGAACTTAATAATGCACTTGAGAACCCTTCCATTAATAGGATCTCCTAGAATATCACCATTAAGTTGTGAAAATCTCATAGGTATGATTGTCTCGTACTGCAATTAATTGGAAAATTTCAATCTAGATATTATCAAAATTGCCATGCTTCTTTTATCTTCTCTGGGAGTGTCCCATTTTAACACTAAATCACTTGACTGAAAATATTTGAATATTGTTTTTCTAAAAAATGTAGACTTCATATTATCCTGGTAGAGTCTCATAGTGTTGTCAATATTCTCTCTTACTTGATGGGTTTCAATTAGTTGATAAATTCTTCTTTCCATATCATTTGACGTCTCATCTTGCTCAAGTTGTAATAGCTTCATAAATGGTAATCCCCATTGAATGGGACGAATATATTCATTACCATAGACTAGATAGAAAGGTGAGATGCATATGGATCTATTGACACTAATCCTATCAACCCATAGGTCATACTTAATATTTGAATCCCAAGCCCTTTTATTCTGGCCAATCATTTTCTTAAAATGGTAATTAAACAATTATTTGAAGACTTGATATCCCATTACCTTGAGGATAAAAAGATGTTGAGTGAGCTGATGGAATATTGTAATATTCAAAAAAATTTACCATCTTATCATATTTAAAATCTTGGGCATTATCAGTAATAAGATTTATAGGAAAACCAAACTTTGACAAAATATTATCCTCCAAAACATTTATGATAAATGTATCAGCTGCATTTTTGGTTGTTATAGCTTCTACTCACTTGGTGAAGTAATAAGTGAAAGTAAGAATCCACTTTTAATGTGCACTTTAACTTGGATTGATTCACCAATTAACTCTAAACCTTACTGCTCCAATGGTGTTTCATCCTTGATGGGATTAAGTGGAAAAGGCCTAAGCTTCTATTTTCCTACAAATAATTGACATTCTAGGAAGGCTCTAATAACTTTATCTACACCCAAAAATAGGGAATGGCAATAATAACTAGCTCTAAGAATCTTGTAAGTAGTGATTCACCATGCATGATGTCCTCCACATACACCCTTATGTAGTTCCAATATTAGTCCTTTTGTTTCTTCTTCACTATTCAGTTTATAAGTACTCCTAAGGGATCCTTCCATGGAAAGTAACCATCAAGAATATAGTATTTGACCACTTTAATATTGAGACACCTCATTTTGGACTTATCAAAATTTGGAGGACAAGCCAAAATTTGTAAATAAATACATTATCTATGTACCACTCAAACTGAGAAACCCGTATATTGCATCTACTGGAATTTGATCTAGGAGATTAATGTTTAATTATTTACAATTAGATTCAACTAAAAACTTGTCTAAAACACACCCTTTAACTAGTTTAGCTGATTTAATATCCAGATCATACTCTTGAATCTTTGTGATCCATTTTCCAGTTTTTTCTTCACTATCTGGTTGGCATAGGATATCCTCAATTGTAATACTTGGAACATAGGCCATTATTTTGGAGTGTAGGACATAATATTGAAAATACTTTAGAGCCTTCACCAAAGCATAGGATTACTTCCCCATAGAACTATATCTTAATTATGTGTCTTACAAAGCTTGACTGAAAAAAAACAATAGGTTGTTCCTGACTTGCATCATTTTTTTGTAACAAGAAAATTGCTATAATTACTTCAAAAGAAAAATAAAATATTATAAAATATTTAGAGTAATATGGACTTATCAAGATAGGTTCTTCTCCCAAGGAACTCTTAATATGTTTAGAAGAGGTCTTGATCACAACAATCCATTTTATCTCAACATCTTTCTTAAGCATATCAGTTATAGTTTTAAACATTTCTACAAAATTTGGAATAAATATTCTAAGAAAATAATATTACCAATGAATGATTGTACTTATTTTTTATTCCTTGGAAATTCAATTTGATTTATAGAAGCTACCCTTTATGGATCTATATGAACTCCTAATTTGTATACAATATGACCAAGTAAATTTCCTTCAAGCATAGAAAAGAAAGATTTCTTAGGATTCAAAGACAAACCAAACTTTCAACATTTTATGAATTCCTGTTCAATGTGTTTTAAATGTTGACTATCATAATTTGAGAATACAGTCATCTCATCTAGATAAATTACAATGAAATAATCCTTTTCTCCCACAAATGCAATATCCATGGCTCTTTATAAAGTATCTACAACATTGATTAGGCCAAATGTAATTTTGCCATACATTAACGTTCCCCAAAGAGTGGTTAAAGGATTTTTATCCCTATCATCAAGATTTATTTCTATCTAATTATAACCTAATAATCCATCCATCATGGAGATTCAGGTTGATCCCACTACTTTATGAAGAATATGGTCCATCTTGGGTAGAGGGTAGTTGTCTCTTAAAGAACATTTATTAAGATTTCTAAAACATATGCACAACCAATTTTCACCACTTTTATTTCTTACTGGTACAAGGCTAGATACCCAAAAATAATAATGGAGAGGAATTATATTTTTAGAATAAATCAACTTTCTAACCTCTTTTTCAATCATATGAAGTAGCATGGGATTCACTTGTCTCAATTTTTTCTTAATTGGTTTTGCGTCTAGTTTAAGTGGGATTCTATGCTAAATTATTGAGGCATGTTAAGTCCTCAAATCCTCATATTTCCAAGTGAAAACATCAAGGTAATATTTTTAAAGAGACGCATACTTGGGCCTCTGGTCCTCTAGTAACACTAGTACAAAATGAGAAATTAATGACTAAAAAAATGACTAAAATACGACTATAAACGACTATTTTTGAGTCAACAACTAATAGTAACTAATTTCCACTATCATATAGATTGACTAACTTAGTTGTATTTTACTTAGTAATTAATAGGTTCTTATTAGTCATTGATAGTCAATGATTTAGTCATTGAGTTATTCATGGATTTAGTCACGGATTTAATCACTGATTTCAATAATTAATGACCAAATATAAGTCTAAATAAACTAGTAGATGATAACATATTAATGACTAAGATAAATACGACTAAACATTAGTCACACTATAAGATACGGGAAATTAGCTATTAATAGTCGTATATATGTGAATTTAGTCATGTTTGTAGTCACAAATTTATGATAGGGCACAGAGGAATTGAACCGCAAACCTCCTACCTATAATTGGGCAGGTTCTCTACCATTGAGATAACACCCTTTAAGAAGTTGTTATTGCTTGATAATGATGATATTCAAACAAATTTTGCATCATTCAAGCATAAAAAATAATGATTATCAAGTTACTATAGATCCATAATGGCTTACCATGCACTAGTCCTTCAAGTCTTTCTTGCAATTAATAAATGCATTTGAAAGAATTGAAGGACTATTAAAAGGTAAACCATTATGTATCTATAGTAATTTGATAATCATTATTTTGTATGCTTGAATAATGCAAAATGAAAAAATACCAGAAATTTATAGGAATGACAAGTATGCGTCCAATGTTAACTATCTATCAAGTCATCTAGAGTCATGCCAAGATATCTGAATTTGACTGAAAATTCATAAGTAACTTGAATATAGTGGTGGATGATTTCATGGAAAGGAGAATTTTAGTTTATATAAAAGCAAATGGAGCAACTCATCACCCAAAATGTATATAGAATAGTAAAAAGAAATATACAACTAATTCCATTTCACATCAAGAAGAATGGGCATTAACTCTAAGTACTCTTAGCCACTAGATAAATGGAAATGAAATTAGATGAAATATTAGGAATAATACCTTCGAGTTTTCTTGTTGACAATAAGTATGAATACTTATGTGATCATTTTATTCAGAGGTGACTTAAACAACCACTAACCTACAATCAAGGAAAGAAAGCATGTTCATATTGATATATAAATAAAATAAAATAAATTTTAAAGATATACCATGCCAATCCCACTATCATTAATATGTCAAAAGAGAGATAGCAAATCTCCCCCAACCATTCAAATTTTTCCAAAATTCCCACTTGGAATGCCACTGTATAAACAAAACAAAAAGAATTTGAAAACATGAAAGTAGTAATTTACTCTACCTATCTATTGGATGCAGAGTCCCATAGATGTACAACATAATTAGTCAAGAACATGCAATAAAATTATAAATGGACAAAAAGAAGAAAACAATGTGGTTTAGACCTTCCTTAATTTCTATACTTAGATATATATTACGATCACACTGTGTCTCTTAGGAGACAAGTCACTAACAAAACAATGGACATACATGAGAGAGAGATAGATAGTTAGTTGTAGGGTAGAGTGAGACAAATACAGACCTCAAGGTATTAATCAAAACAATCTAGAAATGAGGATGGACTTTCAATCCCATTGCTGGAATAAATGGCAGTCTTTTAGGACAGTCATACATCAAGCAAATAGAAGCTCCTTTTAAATGTGCAGAGGCAAGAAGCTCCTTCCTGATTATCAATTTATCAGGAATGGAAATAAAAAGAAAAAGCGAATAAAACAAGTCTCATGCTAAGACTTCTAATCCATAGTAAACTTGTATTTTAATTCTGACATATCTAGTCCATAGTTTTTTCTCATATAATGAAAAATATCAGAAAGAAAACAAATACATAAGATGAAAAATAACTTTTCCTGAGAAAATGTATATGCCAACCCAGGCTTGTTTATAGCTCTCATTTCAATTTCATCCTAAACCCTGTGTTGGCCTTTCTAACTCCAAATTGTACTTCCCTTTTTAGTTTTTTCATTGTTGGTAAGAGTCTTGGAATTTCTTCTTACAAGGGAACAATAAAATAGTCTTTGGCCATTGTGAAACTTCATCTAATTTGACTATACAAAAACTGTTTAGAAACCTAACATTTACAAGAATCTAAGAAGAAAAAATAAAAAACATAAGGAAGAAACTAATCTATAATTTTCCAGATATATTCAAGTCCAACTTATGATTCCAATAATCAATGGAAATATGGATTTCTCTATCATTTTCAATGTCCCTCCATTTCACCTAACCAAAATTATTTCCTTACTAAAATATTTCATTTTCCATGTCACATCATGTCAGTGATGTAATTCTAATCTATGTTATATTCCTTTTGGATTTTAGGAATATTTCCCCTTGTCTTGACTATGAGACAATGATAATGTTGGGATAAAGGATCCTTGCAATGGATATTAGACCATCCTCAACACTGCTCCATGGATACTCATTACAAAGATTTTATATTTTCATAAGCATATATTTGCATGATTGAAAGAGAAGTATATATTGGTCCAAAAGAATTATTTCCATGGAAATTATAAGCTACCCAACCGACTAGAGTACAAAAAAAAATCAATGCCTCTTGTTTGTTTGTTTGATCTAATCTTGCCAGCCAATAGTTCCAAGTCAGCAACGTCAAGAATTTCCTTATTGTTGTTATTCATCAATTCTAACACGATATGCTTATACAGGGAAGCACATGCCATATTATTTTCACATAATTCATTAACTGTCGAGAATCCAATACTCCTTTTGGATTCTCTTACAACTTCATTTACTGATTACCAATCAAGTTCCACTAGATCGAGTAAATGGTATCAAACCAACTTGCATTGCACTTAGGATACTAAGAGATGGTCAAGTCCAGAAGATGACGACCAAGTTGAAACAAAAAAAAATCTTTTGTTACATTAATATTTTGTGGATTCACAAATTATTTACACTAACTTCTAATGAAATACAACAACGTTGTTTTATTTGATTTGCTTCCTTCAAGGATACTTGAATTGTACACTTTCTGGTGATTTTTTTCCTAGACTTTATTATACATATTATAGAAAGGAAAGGTCCATTTCAGAATCCAAACCTGCCATAAAGTAGCCTCTACACCTTCCACAGAATCTGCACCTTTTTTAATCTCCTCTGCAAGCTTCTCCACATGCCCATACATGGAATAGTACCTGAAATTATATTGTTTAAAGAAGGTCGTTGCATGCATGGAACTTGCAGCAATTCTACTAGATGCATGTTGAGTGGCAGGATATTGAATGTCTAAGTGCTCTTTCATCAACTAAAATGTTTTATTCACTTTCATAAAACCACCAATTTAGCTTTAACTGGCATAACTTACAACAACATGCAAATGTGATGATGCAGACAAAGAGTGAAACATCTCAAAATTCATATCAGGAGGAATCCTACTTGAGAGGCATGACCAAAATAAAGAATGTAAATGTAGGCAATATATGAACCTATTTGTAGTTACAATTGTATTAATGATGTATATTATTTTAACTTTGCAAAGCTTTTGGCATTCTTTGATGGATTTGCCTTCACATTGAATCTTATTCAGTAACTAAAAAAAACAATTAATAGGACAAGAGAGATTATCTGAACAATATCTATAAACAACATAATATTGTGGATGTTTTTGAGTCATCATGAGAAAATAATTTTCCAGAAACAAGGTAAAGGGAAAATTTAACACATTACAACAATTTAAAGTAATGAATACCAATGAAAAATGCTTGTTCATTTCAAAATATGTGTATTTTTTATTTTTTATATTTTCCAATTTTTTCCTGATCCAACTCAGACTCTTCACTCTTTAATCTCATTGATTTTTTTGTTGATTTCAGTTCTGGTAAACATTGCAATAAACTGAGATGTTTCAGCAACTTGGCAAAGTGTTGGAATTTTGTATGACAAGAGGAAACCTTGCAGGATGTATCATAACTAAAATCAACAAGACCCCTTGAAAACTTTCGCATCCTTTTATTCCATTTACTTTCATAGTCCTCTTTATTATTTGGTTCAATATCTTACAAGCATATTTCGTACATATTGGTCCATTTGCTTAAAGTATTTTACATGTGTTAAATGTGGCTACTTGACTGTTGTGGTGAATGAATAGTTTAGTGTAATTTGTATATTTTAGGAAATTTTGTTGTATCTTCTATTAAGTTTGTGACTCCATAACCCGAACTAAGTGGGAACTGGTTATCTTTCTCTTGCAATTGTATTTGTTGCATGTCCAAAGAAGGATTTTCTTGTCATTATATTATTGCACACTTGCATGGTTTCTTTCCATTTAACTAGGGGAACATTAATAATTTACAACCCCTAATTAAGCTCTACAAAGAAACTTAGTAAGTAAGGACTACCCCTCTTGACCTTTTAAAAGTTGGGGTCTAAATGGAGGAGTTAGGAATCGAGGTGACATTGGGTTCTAAACTCGTAGTTTCCCTCAAGAACAGACCTAGTGGTTGGGAGACTTATCTGTGGTGAGGTGTGTTTTAGGCGACAACACCCGCCAAGCACTAAGTGAACGTTCCCACAAGATTGATCTGAATGTCTTCACTTAGAGGAGAAAAATGTTTCAATACCATGATAAAATTCCTTCCATACATGATGAAGTTCCATTAGAACAAGTCTATGGCAACACCAAGAAAAGAAACCTTATTGTATGAAGAAGCAATGATTGAGGATTAAGCATCATTCCTTAAGATTAAGAGGTGTCATCGCTAGCTCACATTAAGCTGGTTCTCCTTTACTTATCATAAAAAACCTAAAATCTATTCTTTTGAAGAGTTGGAAAAGAAACATATAATAAGCAAGTTGGCCATATTTGAAGGAACATATATTGAAATTACGAGAGTTTATGTCAACCCTATTTAAAGAAGGGTAAAGCAAAAGGTATAAATAGAAAGGGAATTTTCCTCATTTTTGTAGGAGTGTGTGATCTAAAATACAAAAAGAGAATGGTAGTCAATGAACAGTAGGGAACAATAGTCAAGCTTAAAGAGATTGAAGACCAGTGGAGACAAATTCCAAGGGGGAAAAGATAGCTATGAAAATACTAATTTGTCACGCTTTGTAGATTTTATTTTAAGGAACTTCTTGAATAGAATCTCGTGTAGATCTGAAGCAACAATAACAAAATACAATGGAGTAGACTATGGTTTCATGTCGTCTCTCATATGAATTTAGGGATCCGAATAATATGCAAATTAATCTCTTGCCATTGGAGAAATGAGGTTTCGTCTGTCAACATTTCCTAAACTGCCAAATGCGATTACATTTATCCTGCTACTATTGAAATATCTAAGTTAACTAAATTGGCTTACATATTTTGACTATATTGTGTTATATAATCATAATATTTATTACATAAGTTGTTCTATTTCCAAGGAAAAAATATTTATACTTGATATTTCTAGTAAGAAATCAAAGTATACATTGACTAAGTCTCCAGGATTTCAGTGTTCAAGAATCAAACAACCACTATCCTATCAGAATGCTACAAATTATAGACTTCCAAAATAATACTTAGATCTTTCATATAACTTTATAAGTTCCCCACAATATCAAATAGTCTTCTAGCTCTTGCAGATTAAGCATAAAAAAACAAGACCTTAGAGACCAAACATAAACTGCCAACTCACTCAGAACCATGGAGCTTCACAGGAATGTAACCAAGTTTTCAAGTAATACCCAGAGGTCAACGCCCCTAAATTCCTATGACAACAAATAACCTTCCTGAAATGAGATAGCATCTTTTGAAAGGGTGTNATATATATTGACACTTTATATATATTATGAATTTAAAATTTACTATATATGGTTAAACAAGACAAGTGAAATAAATAATTTAACAATAAAAATTATATATTTTTATTTATTTAATATATACTAATTTTTTTGTTCTCAAATTTAATGACAATTTTTCTGAGCTATTTTTTGGGGAAATTTTTTTCCCTGGATTTTATGATTGTTGAATTCGAACACATGAAGCAACAAGCTCATCTGTGATGCAAAGAAAGGAATTATGTAGTAGGCAACTGGATTTATCTTCAACTACAACCCTAGAAACAATCATCAAGCAAAAATTGCCCCTTATACTCTATTGGCCATAGCAAATTCTTAGTCGAATTGGTGAGTGTGTTATGCCTTAGAGCTACCTCCTATTTCATATCTGCACATTATTTTCCATGTTTCAAGTCTGAAGAAGATAATTGAAAAATGCACTATTGCAAAAATAGAGTGACTAATGTTAAATGAGGAAAATAATTTGATCCTAGAACAAGAAGCAATAGTTGGTCCTAGAACCTGCCACCCGTGCAATATATTTATTCCCAACTATCTCATAAAATGGGAGAACTTGCCCATAAATGACATAACATGGGAAGATGAACACTTCATACAGTGGCATCCTGAGTTGAAACTTTGAGGGTGCATCTTTTTGGAGAGGGGGAGCATGTTATTTCCCCAAGTATTTGACATATTTACCATCCTAATTATTATCTTCTTCTAATAAAGTATGCAACTGGGACATGTGTTATAGCTATTTACTCCTATATTCTATTTAGATTCAGTCTCTTATCAACATATTACAAGTGAAAAAACAGCCATATGCAGTGAATTGTTTTGAAAAGGAAGGAAATTGGATTAATGCTTTTTACAGCTTGACATTTTGATCTCTCTCTGAGATCATCATCAGGAGTGCTTACTCAAGACAATCAAGAGGCCAATGATCCGCTTATATATGGCTTGGTTCTAGGTGAGGGCAAGGTTAAACTCAAGATAGTCGGTCGGTTGGGATGAGAAACTGTTCTAGAGTTTTATAAACGATTTAAATGTATTATTCACTTTAAAACTCTATACTCAGAAGAATTCTCATTTTTAATTTTTTATCTTAATTGTTAATTTTAAAGTTATTTTTAATCTTTTTATCTAAAAATAGTATGTCTATCCAAATCAAATTAATATAATATTTAAATTGATAAAAACTTTTAATTTTTAATTTTAATTCTAATTTCTAATTATTAATTTTTAATTTTTAATTTTTTTTAATTTTTATAATAAATTCAATTATTAATAGATTTTCAATGTTAAGTTATTGGGAATAATGTCAAAAGGGAATTAATTCAATTTTTTTTTAAATTAAGAATTTTTTTATGAAGTTTTAAATTTACTAATAATATATTATGTCTTTAAAAATGATTAGAGTAATTAAAATTAATAGTATTATAAATTTACTTTTATATTTATACTATTTAGAAGGATTTAATTTTTAACTTATTAATTTATTATTTTATTTTAACTTTTACTATTAAAGGAGTATTAAATTATAACGAGTTTGGTTTTCTCAAGAAGTAGAGGTAAGAATGAAAGGTACTTAAGGCTTAATAGGTTAAAGAGAAAAAAGAGGAACCTAAGGACTCGAAAGATGAAAAAGGGAAGACAGAAAAGGGGGGGGAAACAACCCTTTTGGGTCTTAGGGGTTCTCTTAGGCATGATTTTTGAGTGAGTGTAGGAGGGGAAGCCAAGTGTCACTAAGTTTCTTGCCATCATCTCTATTTAAGCAATCAATAGCCATGTTGATCTCAATCTTCTCTCTTATTTTTTGCTTGGCTATCTTGTCCTCTCTTGGAATGACCATTGCATTTTCCAGACAAACATGATGTTGGGTAAGGTGAGCATGTTCAGCTAGGGCGGACCTCTTATGTCTATCATGCTTAAGGTCAGCTCCATGTTCTTTAAGTCTAGTAACTATGGATCTTCTTGTTTCCCTGATGTAGGGTTGGGTACAGGAACAGGGTATTGAGTAAACACCTTTAAATTAAGTGGGTTCTATGGGGTCCTTAAGAGAGTCTACAATTTTTCTAATGGAGTTGGGAGGGGTAAACAACACCTTAAACCCTCTTTTTATCGAGGGTTTTGGGCAGTCTGTGGGTGGTTCCTTTTATATAGGGAAGGAAGATTCTGTTTCCTTCTTGTTCTGATCATTTTCGTTTTTATTAATATTATTAATCTTATTTTTATTATTTTTATTGTTGTTTCTTTTAATTTTAGATATTATTTTCTTTATTTGTTTGGTGTCGTATCCATTCATTTTAAAAACTTGGTGTAGGTGCTCTAATTCTTGATCAATGTGGTCAATATCTGAAATCCTATGTGCTCTTGTGGATAAGGTGGTGATAATACCAAAATTTTGAGGGGGGGAATGATGTGAGTTGGCATGAAGGTATTTTTCTACGTGTGTCTTTTTTTTGAATACCTGGTGTGGTATGGAGCCATATTCCTTCTTTGATAACACATCTAGAAAGTGTAAACTCCTGTTTGTCTCCAATTCCATGGTGAACCTAATACTATTATTCTGCTTGTTTAGATGTTCCAGAAATTTTTCAAGTTTATATGTACCATGCAGCCAAACCACATCCGTATCATCAACACAACGTTTCCATCTTTTAGGTTTCAAGGGGAAGGATTCTATGGCTTGTCTCTTGAATCTCTCCATGTAAATATTTTCCACAATGGGTGAGAGGGGTGAGCCCATTGCGATTCCTTCTACTTGTTCATAGAATTCTTTCTGGAAGGTGAAGCAAGTGGATCACAAGCACACCTCCACAAGTTTCACCATCTCATAGTTGGTAAGTTCTTTTATGGTGTCAATGGCTTCATCTATGGGTATTTTTGTATACAGTGAAACCACATCAAAGCTCACAATTTTATACTCTTTGTTGAGCTTTTATTTGGAGACCTCCTCCACCCAAGTTTGTCCTCAAAAGTTTGGTATTATCACCACCTTAGTCACAAGAGCACATAGGATTTCAACTTCAGAAGCCCATAAAGATTCAGCAACTTGGGTGGAGGAGGTCTCCAAAGAAAAGCTCAATGAAGAGGGCAAACTTGTGAGCTTCTATGTGGTTTCACTGTATACAAAAATACCCATAGATGAAGCCATTGACACCATAAAAGAACTTACCAATGATGAGACGGTGAAACTTGTGGAGGTGTGCTTGCGATCCACTTACTTCACCTTCCTAAAATAATTCTATGAACAAGTAGAAGGACTCACAATGGGCTCACCCCTCTCACCCATTGTGGCCAATATTTACATGGACAGATTCGAGAGACAAGCCATAGAATCCTTCCCCTTGAAACCTAAAAGATGGAAATTTTATGTTGATGATATAGATGTGGTTTGGCTACATGGTATAGATAACCTTGAAAAGTTTATGGAACATCTAAACAAGCAAAATAATAGTATCAGGTTCACCATGGAATTGGAAACAAACAGGAGTTTACCCTTTCTAGATGTGTTGATATCAAAGAAGGAATATGGCTCCATAGCACACCAGGTATTCAGAAAAAAGACACACATGGATAAATACCTTCGTGCCAACTCACATCATTTCCCCCCTCAAAAGTTTGGTATTATCACCACCTTAGCCACAAGAGCACATAGGATTTCAGATATTGACCACATTAATCAAGAATTAGAGCACCTACACCAAGTGTTTAGAATGAATGGATATGACACCAAACAAATAAATAAAATAATATCTAAAATTAAAAGAAACAACGATAAAAATAATAAAAATAAGTTAAAATGGCGGACGGATACTGTGTTGCGTTGGGAGAGAGTGTACAATGAACAACCTAATAAAAATAAGATTAATAATATTAATAAAAACGAAAATGATTAGAACAAGGAAGAAGGAAAAAGAATCTTACTTCCCTATATAAAAGGAACCACCGACATACTGCCCAAAACCCTAGGTAAAAGAGGGTTTAAGGTGTTGTTTACCCCTCCCAACTCCATTAGAAATATTGTAAACTCTCTTAAGAACCCCATAGAACCCACTTACTTTAAAGGTGTTTACTCAATACCATGTTCCTGTAGCAAACCCAACATCGGGGAAACAGGAAGATCCATAGTTACTAGACTGAAAGAACATGGAGCTGACCTTAGGCACAATAGACATAAGAGGTCCACCCTAGCTGAACATTCTCACCTTACCCAATATCATATTTTTCTGGAAAATGCAGTGGTCATTGCAAGAGAGGCAACATAGCCAAGCGAAAAATAAGAGAGAAGATTGAGATCAACATGGCTATTGATTGCTTAAATAGAGATGATGGCAAGAAACTTAGCGACACTTGGCTTCCCCTCCTACACTCACTCAAAAATCATGCCTAGGAGAACCCCTAAGACCCAAAAATTTTCTCCCCCCCACTTCCATCTTCCCTTTTTCATCTTTGGAGACCTTAGGTTCCCCTTTTTTCTCTTTAACCTTTTATGCCTTAAGCACCTTTCATTCTTACCTCTACTTCTTGAGTAAACCAAACTCGTTATAATTTAATACTCCTTTAATAGTAAAAGTTAAAATTAAATAATAAATTAAAAATTAAATCCTTCTAAATAGTATAAATATAAAAGTAAATTTATAATACTATTAATTTTAATTACTCTAATCATTTTTAAAGACATAATATATTATTAATAAATTTAAAACTACATTAAAAAAATTTCTTAATTTTTATAAAAATTTGAATTAATTCCCTTTTGACATTATTCCCAATAACATAACTTTGAGAATTTATTAATAATTGAATTTATTATAAAAATAAAAAAATTTAATAATTAATAATTAGAAATTAGAATTAAAATTAAAAATCAAAAGTTTTTATCAATTTGAATATTAAATTAATTTGATTTGGATAGACATACTATTTTTAGATAAAAATATTTAAAATAACTTTAAAATTAAAAATTAAGATAAAAAATAAAAATGAGAATTCTTCTGAGTATAGAGTTTTAAAGTGAATAATACATTTAAATTGTTTATAAAACTATTGAACGGTTTCTCATCCCAACCGGCCGACTAGCTTGAGTTTAACCTTGCCCTCACCTAGAACTAAGCCATATATAAGCGGATCATTGGCCTCTTGATTATCTTGTGTAAGCACTCCTGATGATGATCTCAGAGAGATCGAAACGTTGAGATGTAAATAGCATTAATGCAGTTTCCTTCCTTTTCAAAACATATTACATTCTTTGACTGAACACAGATTATTAGAAGTATAATCCTCATCTTGGAATTAGTGTGAGCTCAGGGTACTATCAGTGCCTCTTAGTGACCCCAATGACACGGTCGCTTCAGACCTAATACTAGTAGCTAGGAGAGGCCTCCCAAGACTTAGTGGTGGATGACTGTGTCCATACTGTAGCATAGTGTAAAGTCCATATTATCTTCTAATTCCTCTGCCAGACACCATTCTGTCTGGAGCTTCCTCCATTCGGCCTTGGATGTTAGGAGTGTAGTTACTAGAAGAGATTAAATGTACTCTCTTTGTATCTAGATTATGGGTCCATATCACCTAAATATGTAGTTAGATTTTAGTGCTATGCTTAGATCTTATATTAGGGTTGTACCTAATTTTATTTCTCTTACTCTCTCCCTCATGTTTCAGTTAGGAGTTGGTTTTGTGCTTCCACTTTGTATCCATAGATGTGTACTGAGGAGTCGTATTTCCCTTTTTTTGTGGTCATTTTTTGAACATTAATAAAATTATCTTATCTCTTATTAGTGCCTTCCATTATTCTACTAAACACTTATCACTGATAAGTGTTTCCCTCTCCACAATTCCTAAGGAGGTAAATGCATATGGCAGTTGTGACTACCTATGATCATTGATTTAAATAGAATTGTATGTGATTCAATGGTTTCCCGCTCAAAAAGGAAAAGTAATACAATTCTGCCATGATTTATTTCCTACCATGAATATTTTTTTGCGCTTATATTCTTCCAAATAATAGGAAGCATTCAACGAAGATTGAAGACGAGGATGAAACAATCATTGAAGACAAGGATGATGTAGTGATGGCTAAAGGCATGCAGTATCATGTCAAGGAACATAGTTGGGAGATATTTTGCTTTGAGATAGAGCTTCCGATGGAGTTCACTTCGATAAAATTTTTGGCAAAGAAATGAAAAATAGGGTATGCTTTCCCCCCTAATTTTCAAATGTAGAAGAAGTTAAAACAATTTTACAGGATATTCTTAGAAGTTGTGCCTCTGAAGGCTCTTCCCCCAAATAATAACGATCACATTTTTTCCCATAATAAACTTTTCTAAACACACTTTAAAGTTAATATGTGTTAAGAGAGTTTTTTTTTCCACTTGTATAAATTGCAATCGATGAAATCAGACTTTATTCTTTGCCAGCTAATGAATCTTATAACATATTCATAGGATTAAGTGGAAACAAAAATTCCAGAGAGTGAATGTGACATAGATAAAAGCATATATCTACAGAGAGTGGATATTACATGAGATGAACAGACAAACAAGCAAATATATCTTTAATGTCTGCAATTGTGTTGAAACGTTTCAAGCTCGAGAAGTTTGTGTTTGATCAAAACATTGATGAATATTGCATATCTATATTTGTAAACTCTAAAGTGAATCATAATAGTAGAATGTTATACTCCACGCATAGTTAATTTTTCCTAGTACAGAGCTCTTTGATGGATTGTCTATTTGACCTCTTCAAAGCTTCTTTCAAACTTATTGCGTTGTTTTATAGGACTCCTAATTATTCCATTGTTGCATTGAATTGATTCACAGGTTCATGGTAATGCATGTCTGAAGTATTTGGTGATAATACCAACATTGGATTGGAAGCTTCATCCTTTTGATGTTCTCTCTAAATATGATGGGCATAATGAAGTATGATACAATATCTTCTGAAATAAGTTAATGTTTCCATGATGTTTTCTTCTTGTTCTATACTCATGTTTCTATGCCTGAATTATTATTCTTTAGTAGTATAAGGTTTGCTGAGATTCCACAGTGAGGATTCATGGAATCTAATGGAGAATTTGCGGTGAGAAGATTTATTGTCGACGTTTCGAACCAAGCGTGGTTCATCTTCAGGACATAGCAATGTTTCAAGATGAACCACGCTTGGTTCAAAACGTCAACAATAAATATTCTCACCACAGATTCTCCATTAGATGCTTAGTAGTATACTTAGTTTTCTAGTTTATTGCCAAAGGTTTAGGCTCATAAAACACATTACTCATGATTATGTGCTTTCTGCATAAAAATTCTTTATACATCTTTGTGTTCCTTAAGCATTCTATATACAATGAAGGAAGTAGCTTCTGTCAAATATGCCAAAAGTGATGTTGTTGGAAAACATGATTCTAGTAGCATGGATCAATCTGTTCTAGTTGCAAGAGATCAAATAAGCCACATGCCCAGGGATAAACCTTCATTGAAGAACAAGTCTCAGAAAGCCACAAGACCAAATGAGGCAGACAATTATAAATAAATGGAAAACATATGTCATGAAGGATGGTCAGACATTGTACAGTCTACACAACCAAGGGTTGAAAATCTGACAACAAGAAAAGTTTTCTACACTAAAGCTATGGCAGTTGATAAACCTAAGCCGAGTGATGTGCTTGATGAAAGAAAGTATATGGGAAGCGATGAGGAAGGTGATGAACTAAGAGAATAGGCAGAAATGAGAAATATGAACAAAGGGTCATTGGTGGTAATGAAGAAAGTGCGAAAATGGAAGCCCAGGTTGGTGACAAGGAAGATGGTGAACTACATGCCATAATCAAGAATGACAAAGGTAGCATCCCCAAATATCAAGAGAATTTCAACAATGTAAATAGGAATAACCTTAAGTCAGTAAGACTATATGAGCTTGGGTTTAATAAAAAATCACATAACCACCCTATCTCTTCTGGTTTAAACTATCTTGATTCTCTGGAACCATGGGAATAATCCCAAGCTAATGCATTGAATATGTTTTACAAATTGGTATGGCTCAATACAACTGGGTTTTCCCAAGAACCTGATCCTGAAAAGTTGTTTTAAATGACATAATCTAGGCCTTTGAGTTCAATGGGAACTCAAAATATTTCTCACTTGGTGGAATGCAAAAGTCCAAAGGAAAAAAATGGAGTCTTTGATTGGGTTTCATCCAACATGATGAAGGTGGGTGCCAGTTTTTTCGTAATACTGGCTTGGTTGTTCAGTCATCTATAACTTGGGAGGATAAAGTCAAAACAAAATCCAAAAAAAATCAATCGAATATATTTCAAGGGTAAGAAGGATGCTTCAGCTCCAAATAGCAAGGATGTAAATATTGGAAAAGACAAAAGCAAACTTCTATCCTAGGGCTTGCTAAAGCTAACTAAATCAGGTAGTTCAGATTCCACATGTAACCATGGCTTCTGGTGCATTACATGGGTGATAAATTAAAGTGGGGACCAAATTCCAAGAAGCAAAGGACACCTTATCTACAGGGACGAGAAATTCAAAATCTGCTAAGGTATCCAAGCGTTCAGTGAGATTACAACTGGGTGAGGAACATGATATTCATAGGAACCAGAACATTGCATCCGATAAACAAAATGCCATAGGTGAGAAATTTACCTTGAGTTTAGGAGAAGTTTCTGAACAATTGGAAAAAAATTCTTAGTTACAGAGAGTCATTAAGCGTGTTTGATATTGACAATGGTGCTCAATTGGCTGCTGAAATGATGTAGCCAATGCCAGCAAAGATTCCCCCTAATCAATAAAACAAGGAAATTTCACATATAGTAGAACAAAAAGGCCATACCAAATATGGAAAATCAAGAAAGAGGAACACTAGACTATCTGGTGTGTTTAGAAAGGAGACATCACCAAATACCCACTCTAAAAATGGTGAAACATTTGCAAAGAAAATGAAGGATAGAAATAGTTTTCCTGCTTAGGGAAACAACAAGAGAGTCCATTGGGTTGAAGATGAAGGACAAGTCCAATAGAAGGGTGAGAGAAGGAGACAAGGAATACCAATAATTTCCAAACAAGATGGAAAACAGAAAGTTGAATCCAAGGGTTTTGAAATTAATGGAGAGAACCAAGATATAATTCTGAACTTTACAAAGGTTGTTATGAGGAAAAGAGAAGGGGAAATGTGGAGGTCACATGATTAAATAAAACTCATGGCTTGGGATATATGTTACCAGAAACAAGAAATGGGAAACAAGAACGGTACGAGTAACGAAGTTTCCAGGTTTCCCACATATAAGAAATGAGGAGAGAGAAAAACATAAAAATGAATTAATTAAAATATATAAATTGAATATTGTGACAGTCTACATATTTTAGGAATGATTGGACTTGGCAAGGCATTTCAAACTCCATGCTCGAACCTCCACCCAGTTAATTTTAGCTTCAATGCAACAAAATTTAGCTTCAATGAAGCGATAGGCTAACAAACTCGAAGTTCATACTCACTTCAATGCAAGAAGCAGACTGTTAGTTCTTTTTAGTGGATTTTCAAGATAGTTGAAGCAACAAACTTCATTTCAAAGTTACCATAGTTGCACATCATTCATCAATATACATATTTATAAATTTCTAAAAAATATATAAAATTTTAAAAAAATTAAAAATACCATATTTTATTTTTAAATATAGTTGTGTAAAACATTTTAATTTGAAATATACTCACCTATTTTACTTTTTAGACTCTTAATTATGTGACATAAAAAATCTTTCATATCCTACAAGTCTTACTCATAAAGAGTTAAGAGTTTAAGAAATGCAGTCCACCGAAAGTGAATGTTTAAGTGCTTATTTTAATAGATTCCCTATTTCCCAGCTGAAGCATAGTTGCCTTTCCTAGATGAACCACAAATGAATATACCATGGCTGAAGTAGAGCCTCTTTTATAGAGCTAAATAGAAAACAAGTATGTTGTGGCTGAATCATAGCTTCTCTTACAAAGTTGAACCTCCAACAAACATTCAACAGAATATGTGTGAATCATAGCTGCTCTTACAGAGCTAAACCTCCAACAACCCTTGAACAAAATACGCACATAGATACTCTTATAGAGCTGAACCTCCAATGAACCTTGAACATAATATGGACATAGGTTTCACACTGGCTTGCCTCACTAGCTATCAAACATTTAAAGATTAAACCCTAAATGAACCGGTTTCGAAAGAAATGGAAATTTGTTTCTGTATAAACTGCTGAGGAGAAACATTGTGTTTTTAAGAAATGGTTTTTTGGTTGTAGAAATGAAAATGATAGTAAAAAATTTCATTTTTCGTCTCGTCTCTGTTTCTACAACGTTTTCTATCAGAAACGTAGACTACCGTCGCATTTCTGGTAACATAGATTGGGATTTATGAAATTTATTATTTAAAATGACTAATCCCCCTGTTCATCTCTTTTCTACAAAGTTTGAAACCCAAACATAGTAGATTTGTCCCCTCAAAAGGATCCTCAAATTCCTGATCAATCCAAAGCTATCGACGTGTTGGTGGGTGATTGATCAAACCTAGAACAAAAGAATAAAACAAATCCAACATTAAATATTGTTTGTAAAAACAAGTCAGACCTAGATATTTGGCAATTTCTAAGGAAAATACAGCAACAAGAGACAAACACTATGCACATTGCAAACCTGTACAACAATCCCAAAAATATATTTCTAATTACAGGTAGGAAATTTTACACATACCTTGGATTCTAGAAACATTGAATGGAAATCAATCCCCAAACCACAGAAGAATCATTATGGTGATGTGCCCTTCAAAAACTCACATCGAAGCTCTCCAAATTCCTCCAACATAGAACAAAAGGTAAAAATGCAAAATAAAAGTATGTTTTGGCCTTTTAATGCTCCCCAATGATAGTTTCTGATTGACTTGCAATGATTTCTAATATATCACAATAATTTCAATTTATCGCAATAATGTCTAATTTATCAGACTTGCCATTATAGTTTGTCCGCGATATATCAGGAGGCATTAAGATATCATATTTATCATGAGATAGTGTGATAATTTTATCAATTCTATAGACCATATAGCTCCTTCGAAAAAATTATCTTTATCTTGTTGGACTGAGAAAATCACTCGTAAATAACAATTGGCTACATATGCAACTCTATTAGCCTTTGAGACACCATTTTTCAAGATTTAACCAATTATGTTCTCATAAGAAGGTCATACTCCTATGCATATAGAGATGATGATTTTATCTTTTACCATAAATATGTTTTCTATCAAAGGCACTACATTCAGCGCTACCTCGGGCTCTCCCACTTGATCTAAAACTATGTTCTCTTTTGGGCTTGGGAAATCCTTTACTTAACAATTTTTTTTCGGAGTCTTGTTATTGCCATTGAGAGATTTAGGTCATGAGAGTGAACTCTTTTCTCCTTTACAGATCATTGGCCTTTTTCATTTTGCTAGTACCATTCTGATGAAGCATGAGATGTAGGGGATACCTACTTTGTGATGTTGGATGTGAAAAACCTTATTTTTCTATTGGAAAATTGCTTCGCCATGTTGTGGGAAACGTGATGTTAAATACTTGTAACATGACCTTAAAGTGGCAATTTTGTAACTTGCTTGCTTGTCTTGACAAAATTCATGAATACTTACAGTTATCTTATGCCATATTCAGTGAATGTTTGTACTGTTATTGTATACATGGTGAATTATTTTGGAATTCCAACCTGTTAATACTTAATTCTCATAATGCATGAATAGTAATGTTATAAGCCTCCTGAGTCTTTTAAGCACTGTAGCTTAATTCTGAGTGGAATATCAATGAAGATGGACCAAACTACTTTGACTAGCATCCTAGATGTATGTTCAAGTGATTTATGCTTAGAATCTTATGTATATGAACAAGAGAGTTTTAAGTAGGATGGAGCAGGGATATATCGTCACACTATATAAGAAGACAAATGAAGATATATTGTCCAGATTTTGATTAAACTATGCATCTAAAATTTCATGCAACTAGTTATAGGTGTTTTAGTCTAATTTTCCTCACTGTTTGAAAGGATGACTTGGAAACTCTTGTATGTTTGATTGTTTTGAGTGGGAGGTCCGCTTTACTTTCAATAAATTTGGTCCACAACTTCACATGCCACCTCCATATTCGATTGTTATTCAAGTGTGTAATCCTCTCCTGATATTTGCACTTCAAAAGGGTGTAACACCAATTCTGCAAATAATTCCTATCTTTATTGTAAAAAGCTTATTTTATGTTAGCTGCAAATATGATCCTAATATTCCATTATAAATTGTAATGTAGGAATCTGAGAGATTTTCATGGCACGTTCCGATTAAGGGAGGTGATGAAATTGGAAGTTGGCTATGTGCTGGTAGGTCTGGATCTTGTGGACTTGAGAAATGGTCTGATCCTTCACCCCAGGACATAAATACTTTGGGAAATACATATACTATGAAGTTAAGGGGAGGTCCTAATACTTGTTCTAGGTTAAGCTATCACTTGCACAAGCAGTAGCTAGGAAGATGGCTTTATATAGGTTAGCTAGCTGTTTGGTTAGCTAAATTCTTGGTGAAAGTGAGGTGGAAAAGACATCACGATTCTGCCCTTTTACTGGTGCTTTAGTGCTTAGAAATTCCCGGGATTGGGGATTTACTATTTTCATCAAAACATGCCCAAAAATGCACTCTATTGTTGTTTTACTATTGCCTTAATGCATAGATCAACTGATAATGGGGTTTACTGCTGTTTTAAGAATATGCACATGCTAATCAGAGTTAGTTGCTATAGGAACTAGGCATTAGAGGAAATTTCAACTCAAAATGGGCCTCCTAAAATGAATTAATAAAATAATAGTTAAAATAATAAAATAATATTTATTAATTTTGGAGGAATAAAAGAAAAAAACTACTTTTTTGTTTGTATTTTTGACATATCTCCCCATGTTTTTACTCAAATTTCAATTGGGAGAGCTCGTTGGATGCGGAATTAAATTCCACATCCAACGAGTACCCACTCGGCATACTTTTGATGGACCCTGCTACCCGAAAAACAAGAAATACCTGAAAAAATTTGATGATGACATCATCATCTTGTTTTTTCAGGTATTTCTTGTTTTTGGGGTAGCGGGGTCCGTCAAAAGTATGCCGAGTGGGTACTCGTTGGATATCCAATGAGCTATCTCGATCAAAATTTGAGTAAAAACACAGGGAGATATGTCGAAAATATAAACAAAAAAAGTAGTTTTTTTTATGATACCTATCCCCAAATTTATATTAAAAAAGTGTTTAAGGCCTATACGGTATTTCAAATTTAAAGCAATTTCATTGGCTAACACATGATGACATGGAAATTGAATCAAAGTTAAAAGGCCCATTTTGAGTTGAAATTTCCTCTAATGTTTTTTACTGCTCCCTTGACTGCCAACAATATCATGCTAGGATTCTATCAAAATCAATTGAATTAGATTGCCTCAACTGCTCCAGAATTTAAGTTACTAGTGAAAACCTCCCAGAAAAATTATGCTAAGAAGACAACCTTCATACATATTTCTTGATGAATTCTCAAGGACTTTGAAACAGGTCCTTAAAAGTGCATTTACAACATGATACCCCTTCTCGCATTGCTAGAGATTCAAAACTGATCATGGAACAACATAATTTGATTTACAAGGAACTTTGAGCTATATCTTTTTTTGTTTTTTTGCAACCGGTGCTCAAGCTTGGTTTGAAGATTAAACTGGAATGATGTTGTTGCAACTCAAATGCTGGGTTTAGAGTAACCTCTAGAACTAGAATTTAACCATTTTCCAAAGCTGTCTTTCCCCTTTTGAAAAAATTTACTCTTGATGTATAATAGGGTCAAAGATCTTTTGAAGCTTCCAGGACTGATTGGTCTAGATAGAAAACATTGTCCACTGAACCATTTCATCCCCCTCTAGCAAACCATATGTCATAAACTTATATATGTTGATATCAACATAGGGTATGTAATGAAGCTAAACATTTTTCTGGTGTCTTCTTAGAATGAATGAAATTCAAAGATGCATGGATGTTGATCTAATCCACAGGTGCACCCAGAATTGAGATTTGGAGCCTTTTCCACAGCACAATCATGCTCATGCTTGAAAATATTGCTTGCTTTAATGGCATAAACATAGTCAGAATTTCTAGAACTACTCAAAGTGCATAGACTACTGATGATTCATAATTATCTTTCTTTATGCTTAGAAAATTCAAGAATATACCCATTTTACCTCATGAATACCTAGGTGACCATCCAGACAAATAGGAGTGTAACATACTTTCACTATCTTGAAGACGAATATCCCCATCCATAGATTTGTCCCATCCCAAAAACGAGTGCAACATAGTTATAGAACACATCGTAATGTGAAATACATAGTTTGACAATCCAACCCACCACCAAAACGATGTGATAATGCCCCAATGTTGTTCTGTTTTGGCTCCCAATCCCAGGTATATATTGGAATTTGATTTGCACCCAATGTCGGGTCAATAGAGTTTGTTGATCATGTTTAAGCACCTATCTACACATACAAATTATAATAAGGCAAAGGGTAATTCTTTAGCCCGTAGGGTAGTCAACCTTTAAAAGAAAAGTAGAAATAGCATGATCTTACTTGGTGCTATAAATTTTTTAGGTCTACTGAGAAAACTTAGCAAATGCTGGTTAATCCTCAATTTTCATATGTTGTAATTTTTCCAAATACCTACATTTTGTTGTTGAAAAGTGTCGATTAGACTCTGTAATTAAGTCTTTAGTACATAGTAGATTGGAGCAGGGCATAAAACTACTGTTGTGTTGTAATATGTTTGTTGATCAGAAATCTTTTTCCAAGGCATACAAACAGAAAACACCTTTTCCTGGAAGATGAGACAGTGCTCTTGCTTCCCTCAAATGTATGCTACCATCAAATTTAACTTGAGATCTTGTATCTAAATCCTTAGTATCATAATTGTCAACAACTACCTCACACTTACTTATCTTGAGGCACAAAGAGAGTAAGCTCATGTAATAGTGCTTCCTTACAACTACAATTTGTAGGTTGCATATCAACAGGAAGTCAAATGATAAAAACATCCATAATTTTATGGACTAGGGAATATCCTAAGGTCTTCCTTAGTTGGTATTTAGTAACCTCTGGATCAAGACCAGAAATAAAAAAATAATCTTCATATTACCATGCCTATAATGTACATGATATCTTCCTGAGCAAACTAATGTAATTCAATCGAGATCATAAGGATCACACCAAATGACAGCCAATCCCTCACTCTGCCGCCAAGGACATTTAAGCATTTCTTTGACAGCTTGCTAGAAATCCATATCTCTCATGGTACATTATAGGAGAGACATTCAACGGGCAAACAAACAAAAATGTAACTCCAAATTATGCATTACTGAGCTAATGCATTTTTGTATTGTTAGGATATTTAGACACTTAGGAGTTAGTTAAGATCAACTTGTGTAATATATCCATTAGGTAAAAGTGTGTTTCTTTAGTATGCATTAGTATGCATTTGTAAATATTCTAATCCAACGATCATGATATGTTCTAGACATAGAGTGATCCGACGGTTCAACTTCTCTTAGATCATACCTACCATTGATCTGTGGTTTAACACTCGATTGGTCTATGATCTCTATTTAAAGAGAATAGAGGGTCCTCAGCTAGTCAATCGACTATGAGAAGCTCATGTAACTTTCTTTCTTTTGCATAATAAATTTCTCCAAGTAGATATTTGGCTAGGGCCATGGACTGTTTCCCTCTCAAGGGTTTTAACCATGTGACAAACATCGGTGTGTTGATCTGTGATCTATTTATGTGAAGCAGTTGCTCAAGGTGTTCGGTATTTTGGGAGTATCCTATGTACCTAAACATGGTATCAGAGCATAGGTCTCAGGTTCAATTCCCCCAAGCTATGCCAAGTGGTTTAACCACCACCCTTGGTGATAGGGCCTTGTGTTGGGTTTCAAATGTTCACCAACATCTGCAGGTTTTGGTGTAATGGTAAACCTTACATGGTATTTTTTTCAAGATCTTTACAACCAGACAGTTAGTTTCTGTTTTTTCATCCATTATTTTACAGTATGGATGCCCCTTGTGATATTATACTTACAAGTTCTAACTATTTGTCATGGAAATCTCATATGGAGGATGTTCTACGAAGTAGGGGACTTTTTAGAATAACCTCAGGGAAAGAAACAGAACCCACTGATGATGATTAGAAAATTAAATGGGAAAATAGATGTGATGAAGCTCATGGATTGATTGGGATGTCAATCTCTACTGATTTGTGATTCCACATATCTAGAATTGATGAACCTGATAAAGATTGGGAAAAGTTGGAATCTATGTTTGGTAAACACAATGAAATTTGGGGTCATCAACTTGAGAATGAGTTGCTTTCCTTGAATCCAAATGATTTTTCATGCATTCAAGACTATTTATCTAAGTATAAAACTCTTAGACTCTTATGTGCAGAATGCAAGATTAAGAAAGAAGAAAAACAATGTATTTATCATATTCTTTCCAAACTTGGACCTGCATATTTTGTTTTTGTATCTACATTCTACTCCATGAAAGAATCCTTGACTGCAGCTAGCTATCAAGAGCCTAGCCTTGAATCCTTTTGTGATTCCTTAATTAGAGAGCAAGATAAGCTCATTCATCTTGGAATAATTAACAATACAGATACATCTGGGAAAGCCTTATTGTCCCAACAGAAAGAAAAGTCCAAGCCTCCCAAGAAACAGAATTTTCACAATAATAATCCAAACAACAAGGGTCCCAAACCCTCTCAGTCAACTCCTTCTTTAAAAAATGACAAAGGATCCAAGAAAAAAGGAAAGAACACTGAGCGTCATTGAAATTTTTGTGAGAAATATAATCATGATGAATCTAAGTGTTTCAAGAAGATGGAAGCCTTGGAAGCAGCAATGAAGAAGCACCACATCAGCCTAGATTCGTCTTCAGAATCTAACTCTCATGGACATGCACTTTGTGCTTCTGGTTACTCTTATACTGCATCTTCTTCTTCTACTTCAAATGAATGGCTTATTGATTATGGAGCATCTTATCATATGGCTAAATATCAAGCCATATTTTCTACTGTGCATGAATGTAACACCAAACAAATATTTGTTGGTAATGATAGATCTCTAAGTGTTGTAGGATATGGAATAGTTCCAGTAGAAAATGATCATTTCAGTGATGTACTATGTGTTCCAAAAATTTCCTGCAATTTGTTATCAGTCTATCAAATTACTCATTCAGGTGAAGGTAAAACTGTGACTTTTACACCACACGAAGTTGTAATCAAGGATTTTAAAAATCCTCAAAATGTCCTTGCTATTGGAACTATTGATGATATTACCAGGTTCTACAAATTTAACAACTTTGGTTCATCACCTTTTCCTTCAGTTTTTGTTGCTCATAGTGATAACTTGAGCAAACTTTGTCATGAGCAATTTGGTCACTTAAATTATTTCTCATTGCAACAACTATGTAAAGACAATATGGTGACTGGTCTTCCAATGGTATCTTGCAAGGATGGTGTTTGTTCTGGTTGTGTACTCAGAAAACATCATCAGGACAATTTTGACAAACGTGCCTCTTGTCACACCTCGGTTCCTTTGGAGCTTGTGCATAGTGACTTGTGTGGTCCTCTTCCATCTACTTCCTTTTCTGGTTTCAAATATTTCTTAACTTTCATTGATGACTACTCCAGGTGCACTTGGGTTTACTTCCTAAAACTTAAGAGCGAAGTATTTAACATGTTCTTGGCCTACAAGGCCCTTGTTGAAAAACAATCTGGTCATCAAATTATTAAGTTAAGATTTGACAATGGAGGAAAATATGTTAACAACAAGTTCACTACTTTATGCACTGAACAAGGAATCCAACAACAACACACTATTCCATATACACCACAACAAAATGGTGTAGCTGAACGGAAGAACCGCACTTTAAAAGAAATGGCTAATTGTATGATCCAATCTAAGGGACTGATTCTTCAATATTGGGCTAAGGCCATAAATTGTGCAAATTACATAGTTAATCACCCACCCACTAAATTTTTACAAGGTATAACACTGGAAGAAGCATGGAGTAAAATTAAACCAGATGTAAGTCACTTTCATGTGTTTGGTTGTGAAGCATGGGCTCACATTCCAGATGAAAAACGGAAATCATTGTAGCCTAAAAGTGAACAGTACATATTTGTTGGATATTTTGAAGATGTAAAAGGTTATAGACTTCTTTAACCCCATTCACATGATATCATTAGAAGAGATGTTAAATTTGATGAAAATATCTTGGCCTGCAAGCCTAACTTGGTGGGTGTGCCATCTTTGGCTTGCAAGCCTGATTCAGTGATTGTGCCTTCTTCTTCTTCTTCTAACTTCCTTGACAGGTTTCCAACTCCAGTTTTTGATGATGATAGTGAGGATGAAAATCCACCTCCGATTGCTCATGTTCCTCAAATTACACCAGCACCAATACTTCCTCGATGGGTCCGTTCAACATGTGAAGCAGCTGGTGATCTTACTGATGATCCTAGAGATCAACATCGAACACATTCTCAGTTTCAGCAAGCCTCTTCTCTTTTGGCTCAAGTTTCCGAGAATCATGATCCAGAAAATTTTGCAGAAGCTTTAGGAAATACAGATTGGGATGTAGCTATGGATGAAGAATATTGTTTCTTAATGGCGAACGATACTTGGGATCTTTTTCCTCTTCCAAAAGGAAGAAAACTTGTCAGATGTAAATGGGTCTACAGAACTAAGTATGCATCAGATGGAAGTGTTGAAAGACTTAAGGCATGGCTAGTTGCCAAATTTTTTTCCCAAGTTGAAGGGATTGACTACAATGAAACCTTTTCCCCTGTAGAAAAAATGAACTCCATCTGCCTTGTGCTTTCCCTTGCAGCCTTACATAACTAGGAAGTCCATCAAATGGATGTCAAGTCTACCTTTTTACATGGTGATTTAAATGAGGAAATTTACATGGAACAACCTCATGGATATGTTTAGAATAACTCTAGCCTTGTTTGTCTCCTTAATAAATCCTTATATGGCCTTAAGCAAGCTCCTAGAGCTCGGTATGCCAAAATGGATAGCTTTCTCCTTGACATTGTTTTTTCTAGATGTCATTCTGACCCCAATGTCTATACCAAGAAAATAGGAAACCATCTCATCATACTTGTTCTTTATGTTGATGATCTTATCCTTACTGGTAGTGACCCTAAACTTATAACCCATGTGAAATCCAATCTTAAGAAAAATTTTGAAATGTTAGACTTAGGACATTTGCATTATTTTCTTGGTCTCCAAGTCTTGCAAACCAAAGAAGGAATCTTTCTTTCCCAGTATAAGTATGCTTGTGACCTTCTTCATCGCTTCCACATGGAAAATTGTAAACCAGCCCCTTCTCCCTTCCATTATGGAGTCAAAAATTATACCACTTTTACTTCCCTTGAAGTAGATGCCACCTTGTATCGTCAACTTGTTGGTAGTCTTTTATACTTGACTCATTCCCATCCTGACCTTTCCTTTGCCATTGGTCGTGTTGCCCGTTATATGCAAACTCCTCATGAAAGTCACTGGAAAGCAGCAAAAAGAATACTTCGATATATTCAAGGTACAATTCAGTTTGGGATTCATTACAGTACAAGGGGGAAACCTTTGTTGGTTGGTTTCACTGATTCAGATTGGGCCGGTGATCTTGATGATCGAAAGTCTATTGCAGGTTATGTTTTCAGTCTTGGATCTGGACCTGTCACTTGGGCTTGTAAGAAACAACAAGCTCTTGCTCTTTCTTTAGCAGAAGCAGGATATCAAGCCACAATTAATGCCAGTCAGGAATATTTATGGCTTTGACATATCCTTTCAGATTTTGTATTCGAGTAGCAGCAGCCTACTCCACTTTAGTGCGACAATCAAAGTGCCATCAAGCTTTCCAAAGATCTAGTTCTACATCAGCACAGCAAACACATTGAGCTACACATGCACTTCATCAGAAATCTTGTTCATGATCATGTTATTGAAGTGCTTTATTTCCCTACAAATGATCAAGTTGCATACATCTTCACCAAGTCTCTTATAGAAGCGAAGTTTTCTAAACTTCGGTCTATGCTAGGAGTTCAGGAATGTGTCCTTAAGGAGGGATAGGCTCTAATGCCTCCTTCCTTCTCCTAATAGTGTCACTTTTGTAAATCCTTCAATCCTATCCCAAGTTGTTCTTAAGGGGGGATGTTAGGATATTTAGACACTTAGGAGTTAGTTAAGATCAAATTGTGTAATATATCTGTTAGGTAAAAGTGTGTTTCTTTAGTAAGCATTAGTATGCATTTGCAAATATTCTAATCTGACGGTCACGATATGTTCTAGACATAGAGTGATCCGACGGTTCAAATTCTCTTAGATCATACCTACCATTGATCCATGGCTTAAAACCCGATTGGTCTATGATATCTATTTAAAGAGCATAGAGGGTCCTTGGCTAGTCAATCGATTATTAGAAGCTCATGTAACTTTCTTTCTTTTGCATAATAAATTGCTCCAAGTAGCTATTTGGATGGGGCCATGGACCGTTTCCCTCTTGAGGGTTTTAACCACGTGACAAACATCAGTGTGTTGATCTGTGATCTATTTGTGTGAAGTGGTTTCTCAAGGTGTTCGGTCTTTTGGGAGTACCATGTGTACCTAAACATGTATGAACTACTCCCGGGGAGAAAAAAAGTAATTGCACCCCATTTTACAGTAACTTATCCTTGTCTTTCCACCAAGTAGTTATGGAAACAAATAATTCTGGATATTAAAAACTGAGCACTAGCAGAGAACCAGTTTGGGCAAGAAAAATCTGTTGCAGTGATCTACAAAAGGAGCAGGTGCATTATCTAGGATCTTTCTATTGAATGAAAAATGACAACAAGAGAATATAAATCATGCATAGTTTATTTTAGGATTGAAAAAGAATTTATCGTATCTTGATCCAAATTACCAAAATTAATTATGAGTTGTCTGAGTCTCAAAAGTGATTGTCATTTCTTGCTAAGAGTTGAGGGTACATGTAGAACTAGATACTATAATCTAGATCTATACATTTTTGTTCAAGAAGGAAATTTTGAGGATTTTGGGGTATTACTATGCAATATACTCTAGTTCTGTAACTATTATAGTTTTGGAATGCATAACTCAAATGGATTCCTAAGCATGGCATTAGAAGCGTCGAAATGGAGCCATTAACTTGAACAAGATGTGCATTTTAGAATGCAATCAAAGAACTAAAAACTCACAGAACTAAAATATTCCCAACAACTAAATTCAAGAACTAAAGATGAATTATGTGCTACTTACCTTGATAGTTCTCCTAGATATGAATATTTAGAGACAAAGATTGTAATCTTCCCCCATGATATTGCTTGCGAAGTGATCCTGTATAATTCCTCAATTTTGTACCTAACCCACTCAGAGAAACTTAATGAGGAAATATACCTTCCAAGCCCAAAGATGGCCAGTTAGGATCCACTTGAAATCAAAGAAGGAATATAGCTTGCATTGTGAACATATACATTATAGGGTTTTTATGGATTAGGATATGTTGAACGACTGTACACACTGGTTTTTCCCTCCAAGGCATTGTGAATCCAAACCTTTAATGGGGACTACACAATTATCTGGATGACATCATCCTATGTGGATCCAAAATTAGGTTTTACAAGATACAAATGGGTTTTAGCTTGTGTGAAAATCCTCAGTGATTGGGAAATTTGGAGAAGATGCCTCTTCCATGGAAAAATACAATATCCTTCCCCACTAGTATGAGTTTTCATATATGCCCCTGAAACTCATCTGCATGCCAAATTCATCTCATTTTGATCAGATTGTATAGTGAGTATTTGCAATGCAAAAACCCCAAATTAGTGATTATCATGACAACTACCTCAATGAATGGAAGCAAGGGATAGACCAGTGGGAAGGGGGTGCATCAAAATATGTTGAACGGTTTTGGCACTACTTCAATGGTGACTTCTTGGAATGATTTATATTTCTCTAGGTTTTGGCACTACTTCAATGGTGACTTCTTGGAATGATTTATATTTCTCTGGGTTTTGGCACTACTTCAATGGTGACTTCTTGGAATGATTTATATTTCTCTGGGTTTTGGCAAGTTTGGCATATATATCAATTAAATTTAGAAATGAAAAAAAAAAACTCAAACATATATAAGAAGAATAATGAAAATTGGTGAGAAAATCATTTTTGATGGTGACCTCAAGTGACATTCATGAGACATTTTAGTAATAGATATTTTTGGTAGGTTAGGAATCCATTAAAGAAAATAATATCATGCATTTATGAGTATGTTTTAAGTGTACATGATGACAACAATGGATTACTCTCATTAAACTCTCTATTATGACTTCTTTTGAGATCGAGATGATGGAATGGAGGGAAAAATGGATTCATTATTGCATTAAAGGAGACTAGACATTAGATTCATCATCAATTTGGTGTCTTTCTAGGACATCGTGATCACTAGCACTAAAATGAACTATATATATTTAGACCCCCTCATAAAAAATGCAATATTTTCTATCTTTGAGCTATGAAACATGACTAGGATGTCATGAACACTAACACTAAATTGATCTATATATATTTAGACCATCTTGTCAAAAATTGCAATTTTTTCCATTGTCGAGATGTCACAAATTAGATGGTCAAGAGAAATTTTGTGCAATTGCTTCGTTGGATCTCTGAAGATCGAGGTGCATGGCACCATTACAGAAAAAAAAGGGTTTCCCAACATATATATCATATGGGATTTGTGATCCCAATATTATATCTGGAAAGCAATATGAATGTCTAAAGCACATCGTCTACAATAATCCACAACACCCTAACACTATCTTGACCTCATGGGAAAAACCTAGATATTCCTAACCCCACAAATTCCATTTTGGATTCAGAATTGTTAACCTACACATATTCATTGATAGAAGGTAGACAATTTACAAAATTTACTAAATTGTAACACTTCATTGCTACATTTGCAGTTTTCCATGACACAATTAAAAATGACTAATTCATATTCTTGTAGCTATTCATTTTTTATGCTGTGACTAAATTAGTCGTTTATGTTAGTCATTTTTTACTATGTCACTTATTATCTATTCATATTTTTTAACTCGAGGTTATATTAGTCATTAATGTTAGTCATTTATAGTTGGTCAATCAAACTTGCTCATACTTAGTAGTAAATCACTTGAAAAACCTATGGTGACTAGAATTTTTAGTCACGTAGTCACTAATTCCTCATTTTGTACTAGTGTAATGATATTAAGAGATTTATACTTTTGGGATCTTCAGCGGTGGCTATATTTATTTCCACTATAGATTCAGTTGTCGGATGGATAAAACTCTTAATGGTTGTGTCATTATTTTCAAATAATTGTTCAAGTGGCACCAAACCCTTTGGAATGAAGTTATTTTTTAGTTACAGGATCTTAAGACCAACAATATTTGGTATTATTTTTGGAGTTCCTGTTTGATATACTTGACACATAACTGCCTTCTCTTGCTCATCATCTGGATCTATGTTTATGATTGATATTTCTTCAACCAATTCAAGGAACTGCTTAATATGTGCATCATCTTTGAATAATTTCTAATTTTTGATACTGTCAGGAACCGAAGGCTAATGCCATATCTCTATTTCGTATTCTAATTGTGGTTGATTTGGAGGAAAACATTAGAGGAAATTTCAACTCAAAATGGGCCTCCTAAGGAAAATAATAAAATAATATTTATTAATTTTGGAGGAAGAAAAGAAAAAATCTACTTTTTTGTACATATTTTTGACATATCTCCCTATGGTTTTACTCAAATTTTGATTGGGAGAGCTCATTGGATGAGGAATTAAATTCGGCATCCAATGAGTACCCACTTTGCATACGTTTTATGGACCCTGCTACCAACAAGATCTTCTGATCAAAATTTGAGTAAAACCATAGGGAGATATGTCAAAAATACAAACAAAAAAGTAGATTTTTTCTTTTCTTCCTCCAAAATTAATACATATTATTTTATTATTTTATTATTTTCCTTAGGAGGCCCATTTTGAGTTGAAATTTCCTCTAATGTTTTCCTCCAAATCAACCCCATCATCATGTTTTTTTAGGTATTTCTTGTTTTTGGGGTAGCGGGGTCTGTCAAAAGTATGTAGAGTGGGTACTCGTTGGATGCCGAATTTAATTACGCATCCAATGAGCTCTCCTGATCACACATGTCATCATCACATTTTTTCAGGTATTTCTTGTTTTGGGGTAGAGGGGTCCATCAAAATTATGCAGATTGGGTACTCGTTGGATGCCAAATTTAATTATGCATCCAATGAACTCTCCTGATCGAAATTTGAGTAAAAACACAGGGAGATATGTTGAAAAATACGAACAGAAAAGTTTTTTTTTTATGATACCTATCCCCATATTTATATTAAATAATTATTTAAGATCTATACGGTATTTCAAATTTAAACCAATTTCATTGGCTAACACATGATGACCTGGAATTTGAATTAGGGTTGAAAGGCCCATTTTGAGTTTAAATTTCCTCTTATGAATGTACTAGCTAACACAATTAATGATTCATCTTGATGATTAAGATCTCTAGGTATGAAGGGTATGTTAAAGGCATCAAATTATTTTTTGACAATTTCCTAGACAATATGTCTATAAGCTCTTGTTAAAAGCTAAGCTTTTACATCACATTCAAGCATACAGTAAAGCACATACCCAGCCATCAAAGACAAGTACTTTGGGAAGGGACGTCCAATCCGATGATGTATTATCTTTGATTACTATTTATACATTATGAGAGAGGTTGGAGTGGTTGTACCCGCTCCAACTACTCATTTGTTAATATCTCTTTAACTATATACTTATAAAAATATGATGACATTTAGGAGGTCAAGTGGCCCCCTTTACATCTTCCCCACAAACAAAACGTTTCTTCATCCCTAAGAGAACAAAGAAATATGCATCAACATCCTGGGTCTGTGCTACTGCTGCAGTAGTCCTCACTGTGCATCAAACATGCATACCTATCTGCATAGGTAACTCAGCCACAACATCGACCATCTTGATAGGAAAACACATGTGTACAAGGCTCTACTGTGACTGGTTACTCTTCAACCTCCATCTTCAATCTGGCAGTAGTCCATAGAAGTCTCATCCTCTCCCAATGGAGGTCGATTATCATTTTCAACAATGAGGTCTTTCAGTTTAAAGCCTCACCCTAGCTCATCTAACATCTCCATCGATTCAAGCATGCTGGGCCTTTTGGCTCTTCAACTTTCTATGCATTTTCTATGTCTTTTAGGTTTTCGAGGTCACAACCTAGGAACTGTTTCAACATTTTGATAATGAGGGGTTTAAGCACATTGTCACCATCTCTCGTTTGAGCGCTTTGCTGTGTATGTGAATAATATTTGCTTGAATGCCATTGTTGTCATCTTCTTCTGTCGTGAGAGTTTAAATTTCCTGCAAGTTTGTATGTTTCCTGCTCATGTGCATGCTCTTGGTCATGATCAACTACTTGTATTTTGACTGACTTAACATGACTCAACTTACAGTGGTTAGCAAGATACCAACTTGATTTACATAAAATAGAGGGGATCACCTCCCTCAAAATAGACTCATGTTTAACCCCCTCTTGACTTCAAAATTAAAATATAGTCACTTCAAATCTAATGACTCAATATTCACAAATGACTTGACCATCAAAATTGAAAATTGATAATCCTTCCAAAGTTAAGGATCTGACTACATCAAATGTACTTATCACTTCATTGACCTTATTTTAAAACACTTATAACTTCATTGACATGACTGAAGGTCAACTAGTTTTACATAAGACTCGACTTATATGCATTAGGGACCAACAACTATAAGTAAAAGCATTTTAATAAAAAAATTCTCACAACATTTCTACTACTATCATTTCCATTCAAGAAAATGATCACCTTCAGGCCTGTGCTGCGGTTCCTCGGGATCCATCCACCTATTCCGTTGCACTTCATGAGGACGATCATTTGGAATTTGGAGCATCTCATGGACTATGTGAGGAGATTGATAACTCTGAATTGAGTTGGAAACTCTAACAGAGGAATAGGGTTTTCAATGCCAATGTCTCCGATCACTTTTCTTATGATCACCAACTGTGCCAATGCCACCGCCTTCCCAGCTAGAAAATATTTCCATCTAAGATCAACAGTCTCACTATATCATTGCCTTGTTCTGTGTTTCATTCTATCTCCATGGCCATGATAAATGATGATGAAAAGAAAAACGACTTCCTGTTTTTTAACGAAATAACCTAAATAGGATGAATGGAGCTCACCTTCATGTTTTAATGATGTGAGGTCAATAGTTCTTTAATCTTCAAATATCCATCTCCTCATCACGCATGAGTAATATCTACTTTTTCTTTAACACGTGCTTGGTGCATGGGTCGATGGGATTCTGGATGGGCGGACGGAAGTCTAAAACTGCTACTAACATCACCATTGTATTGCATCAACAGAAAGTCAAGCATTTCCAAATTCTCACCGTACTCTATACAATAATGGAAGTTCACACACAGCTTGTAAAGAACCTTTGGATAATGAGCTCCACTATTGGACGGTGTGTTAATATAGAGATATATCGGGGCCTCCTCCCCCAAAACAAAAAATTTAATTGATTTTTGGATTATATCATAATTGGTTGCACCCATTTCACATTTCCATGGATATCATCATCAACGTAGCAATGAAAGGAATGGCCAACATTTTTCAGGCTCTATTACATTTACTCTGCTTCCTTCAAGCATCCAGACTATTGTAACTATCAACACCATACCAGCTTATAGTTGAGACTGGTAGCATTGGTGGGAGCTTGTGGAATTTATGGGAGATTGTGGCTATCAGTAGCTTGAATGTAATATATGGATAACTACAAGCACTGGTCGTTAGGAAGCCTATGCATAAAGTCACTTGGAAACCCGTGAGTCAGTCAGTAATGCACAGTTTACAAAGAGTATGATGTGTTTTAATCGACCAAAACTCTTAAATGAGAGCCATATTTATAGATCAACATAAATTAGTTTATGCATAAAACATCAACCAAACTTTGTAAGTATGCATCTATTTAAAATTAACCACATGAAATGGCCCATTGGGAAATCGTGGCTACTACACTCTAGTTGGCCAGTGAATAATGAACAAGTACAATCATGAGCAATATTTGCAGAAAGTTTCTGAAGTCGATAGATAAATTACATCTTGAGGTCAATAGATTTCTTTAAAATTCTCCAGTCGATAAGGGTTCATCCAAGCCAACAGTAGTGAGTCTTCTCGACGGGGAATTCTGCATGTGTTCACAGTCTGTCTGCCACACACATGAGAAGTATTCACACTTCTTTGCAAGATTCATTTCACCTCACGATTTTATGCAGGTTCAGACCAGTTGCCTTTTGCTTCTACTGTGACCCAACCAAAAGAGAGTGGCAACGACACCAAATGTTGAAAGCTAGGCTTTCACATCACATTCAAGCATATAGTAAGGCACATACACAACCATCAAAGACAAGTACTTAGGGAAGGGAAGTCCAATCCGATGATGTATTATCTTTGATTACTATTTATACATTATGAGAGAGGTTGGAGCAGTTGTACCTGCTCCAACTACTCATTTGTTAATATCTATTTAAATATATACTTATACAAATATGATGATATTTAGGAGGTTAAGTGACCCCCTCTACAGCTCTCAATATAGGATGCTTAGTATGATAGATCTCCTTGACTTGATTTATGATCAACTTGGAATCTCCAAAAACGTCCATCTTAGTAACATGTAAATATTTGGTATCTTGTAATCCAAGGATGCATGCTTCATATTCAAAAACATTGTTGGTAGCTTCAAACTCCATCTTGTATGACATAAAAAAATTATCACCATAACATGAGAGAAGCAAGATTTCTGCTCCGGAATAGTCTCTACGGTAGAGCCCCCATCAAAAAATAATTTCCATACTTCATTAGTTTGGTTTCTAGTGGGCCTCTTGATCTGATATTTGGACACTTATCCCTCAAGAGAATTATCTAGAGAGAGAGTAAAACATCCCTTGTCCTCTTTAGCGGTGTAGAGAGGATAGTTATTTGGACTATTTTGGTCACTTACAACATAAGAAAATTTAGCTTCTTTATACAACCATCAGGTCTCTCCTACAAATACTGGAATAGTGACATATTTCACATCCATTTGGATGGTACCTACCAACTTCTTGGACAAACTTCTAGATAAGAGAATGCCATATTTAGTTGGAATATCTTCCACCATTATATCCATTACAATGCTTTTAGTAGGCGCTTGATCCAAAGTAACCACTAGGTCTTTAATCATTCCCATGCATTTAACCTCCATGGAATCAAAACTATAAAGGTCATGATAAGGTATGGTTATATCCAATCCCAGCCACTCCATGATGATTTTAGGCATAAGATTATGAGAATTAGTCCTAGAATCCAACATACAAGTGTGCAACAATTTATCTTGTAGGATGAGTGTGATATGAAAAGGGGAATATGGTTCATCTTTATCATCAACATGTATACCACATTAGATAGAAAGATATTCATCGATTAAATTACCGGTATCTTGTTGATCAAAGGTTTCAACATGATGAAGTAACCTATCAATTTGTTTTTGGTATGTTGTATTTTCACTAAACAGACAATGGGATGGGGATATTAAGCTTATTCAATAATAGATCAAGGTTGAAACATGACCTATCAGAGTCTTTATAATCAGATTTAACCTTTTTGGGAATATTTTTATCAGTAGGTTTTGCATATGAGGATTTAGTAACTTTTCGATCTTAATCCTTTGGTGGACTATTGGTTTTAGGAGTGGGAGAAGAGCGGGGCATTTTATTTATAGGATTTTTTGTAGGCAATTTGAGGTTTTTAGGATTAGTGGTTTGACCCGTTGGGGAGGATATAGGCATCAAATAGTACTTCCTTTGTAACTCATCCTGTGATTTCTATGAAAGAAGTTAGAACTAAGCATCAGGATGGTTTAATTAACCATCGCTTTCTTGATAATAATCTTATTAACAAACTTTGATATTCATCTTGAGTGAGATGAAAGGCCTGAGACTCATCGTGAAAGCAATTAATCTGCTCCTCTTCTTCTTCATACAACACATCTTCAGGATGTTCAAGGAGGTTGTAGGTGTTTTCATGGACAGGTGGTTAAAGTGGTTTCTCTTCATTCCTTTTCTCTCTATACATCATCCAAGGATTATGTGTATGACAGAATGGCACAATATTTCTTATTGGGGATGGTTTTCTTAGGGTTGGCTCCCTCCATCACAATTTTAGATATATTTTTGGATAAATTCCTTATAAAGTGAGACATCTCATCGATTTTAGATTCTCGTGAATATTTTTGTTCACGTGATGACCCATCCTCATCCCTATATTTTCCCTTTTCTTTATGATTGGGATCACTCACCATTTTGATCTTTACACAAGCTCTCATGGTATCTTCAACATCAACTACATCATATTGCATTAAGAGTGAAGAAGTTGGTATTCTTTCTCTTAGAATGATAGAGAAATCGAATGGAAATTCTTCTGCATAGGTATCTCTTGCAGTTGCTTCTGTAGGATTGATATCTTTAGGGATTCTATAGTAAATATTGTTAAATATTGTTGTAAAATAAACTACATTTTATGAATTGTTTTTCTTGATCGCTGAG
This sequence comes from Pseudotsuga menziesii, assembly GCA_001517045.1. NCBI lineage: Eukaryota > Viridiplantae > Streptophyta > Pinopsida > Pinales > Pinaceae > Pseudotsuga > Pseudotsuga menziesii. Next base: position 434,694 of record LPNX011004592.1, on the reverse strand, counting down.
AATTAAATAAGATAGTTTAGATTATCCCTTTTTACCCCCCATTTTCTCATGAAATTATTCTCTAATTCATCCATGGATCCAATTGAAGCTATAAGTAAGGCCCTAAACCATTTTCAAACATCTCGTTCTAAATATTGGGTGAAAATTCTCATATAAACATGATCGTGATTTACAAAGATATTATCAATGAAATATTGAAAGCGATCCATGTGCTCTTCAATATAGGTGCCTTTGCTACCATCATATTTTGGGAAAAAATTTAGATAATGATCAGTCATATCGTGAAGATTCACTAGAATCCTCAAAGTTCCATGGAGGGATGTGATCAAACAATGAGATTTAGGTGGGGGTGGAGGTCCTCCTCCTGCTCCTGGCATTAGATGTTGAAGAATCAAATGTGTTGCTTGACGGGTGATGATAGTTTTAGGATTTAGTGGATCCTGTTGTGAGTATGATTCACCACTCTCAATTATAATAGGAAAATTAGGAAACTAAACTAAGGGAGTACCAGGAATCCACTGAGGCGTGTCACGACATAGGGTTTTAAAGATAAATTTAGACTAAGAGAATTGAGGACCGAAAGTAGGAGGGGAAATTTTTTTATGAGGATTACCTAGAGAAGATTATTTGTACCTTCCTTGCCAATGTTTCCAAGATATAGGATCTTGCAAGGTGAATTTTTTTTCGTAAGTTGGGTTATGACAGGTGTTTCTACATTAGATGTTATATTTTCCTTAGTGGAGATGCCATCTCAATTTTTCCACCTAGCAATCAGGTTCTTATTCACCTCAAGAAGTTGAATCGTATGATTGTCATTGTCATCGGGGAAAAATACTTCGTTCCTCTGTCCCCATCAACGATGCCATAAAAGATGTTAGTCCCTAATATTTTTTGAGTCTGATTTCATAACTATGCCAGGGAATCAGTAATTTGAATTTGATAAAATTAGATCTTCTTACAACAACAGAAGTAATAATATTCAAAATATCTCAACACTTTCTTTGAGTATGACCATCCTGGTTATTACATGTAATTAGGAAAGGGGGCACTAATGGGAATCATTTTTATTTTATAGATATTGGTATAGAATAACTGTGGATAAATGAACATATGAGAAGAAGCACTGCTAAGGTAAATTTCTTTCTTACAATTCAAGAATGTGTGTTGAGAAAATGAATTTAGTAGTTTAAACACATAATTCAATGAACATAGGAACAATAACATCAAAAGACAATAATTTTTATTGTAATCAATATTCATGAATATTTTATAAACATGTCAAGAAAATAAGGTATTCATCACAAGACTTGTACCAAATAAAAGATGAAAGACTTCCCTAATATTTATATTATATTGTTTGCATCATTACGCGGAGAATGGAAGAGATGGATATACAAAATAGAAGATGCAACAATCTGTAAGAGCCAAAAATCAGAAACCAAAGTGTTGTATAAAAAAACCAAGTATGCATCACACATTAAACTTTCTTGATCAGAACAATTTCCTAAGAAGTTATATTTCTCTCAAAAATATGTTGACCCTTATTCTTTGGAAACTAGCCTTATTTATAGCCTTAGATTTACAAAAGGATCCAAACAAAATTATTTTAGGATAAATTTCAAATTAGTTACAATACGTTAAGTCACAAATTTTAAACAAAAGTGTCCACATCATAGTTTTTAATGAATCTGATGAGTGTTGGGCCTCAATCTAGAATGTTGGGACCATCAATTCCCTAATCTATTATCTGGTTGCTGAGGTGGAACTTGGAATAATTGATGACCTATCACATGAATAAACTACTAGTGATAGAATGGGACTTGACACCATCACACTCGTTGCAAAGAAGATGCACCAACTTCACCTTGGGGAATTTTTACAGCACTCTAATGGGTGGAACTCAAGCACATATATTTTGAAATGCCCTTCTAATCACTACCCATCAGATAGGTTAATGTTCGTATCTCCCTAACACACATGTCAAGATCTGTGTAGTGCACATAAGAGGGTGGAGGAAGGATATTCAAAACCATATGTAAATTAGCATGCCGAGTAAAGACACGTGATAGCTTACCAAAAACAACTTTACCCTTGATCAGGTATGTCATGTCTTCAAAATCATGATTATCATTTCACTTTTAAGCTATCAAATATTGGTAATTTTGGAAGGGATACAAATCATCATTTCCATCCCAAGGATAGGGGAGTCACTAACCTTAACAATTATCAAATATTTTCTTGAATGAATTTACATCTTTTCCCAACTGTAAATATTTTTCATGTACAATTTGAGCGTGCCTATTTTTTGTGACCACCTTTGATTCTTCTATGATAATGGTGGTTCTATCTCTAATTTGAAATACTTCTATCTTAGGTCCATTCATAGAATTCAATATATTAATAACATCTATTTCTTTCAGCGGTCTACCATCCAGGTAATTGATGTTGTCTTTGGCCTCTCTAACGGCTAGAGTAGCCAAGTCCCTTTCTCTCTGTGTTATTGTGAATTGCTTCCAATTCTTCTCAATTACGACTAAGATTTAATCCCAAGATAAGTGTTTAGAACCTACTATGGGACCTTTCAAATATGTATTTTTGTTCAAATTTTCAATCTCTTTCTGTAACTTGTTTTTAACAACCTTTAACTCTTGCACTAAAGCATCACTTTCTTTCCATGCTTGCATGAAAATATTGGTTTGCTATTTATACTTCCTAAGATATTCTTTGACTTGAACTAATTCACCATCTCAGAATGATAAATCAAAAAGATATTTAGAGACTTTATTAGTTGGACCTACATAAGTAATCTCTAATAATAAAATCCCTTGATAAGTAATTAGAAGTATGTTATTCTCCTCTTTAAATGAAACTACTTCCTTTTCCAAGCTGCTAATCCTTCTCTTGAACTCTTGAGTTTCCTTAACTACCTGCTCACTTTCTCCTTGAGATTCTATCAAATCAGGAGTCTATATGTGTTATTCTACTAGTAGCTTTAATATTTGTCTGAGAGATTGGATTACTTTACCCTTCTCTTTCAATAAATTTTGGTCTAGAGCTAAATTTAAAGGACCATTTATTCCTTCCATGAACTTGTTTTCCAGCTCTATTCTTCTAATAAATTTGGGTCTATTGACCAATTTTTCATCTTTAAGTTGTTTCTCTAATAGATTAGCTGGAATATGAAGCTTGTTTGCATGCATTCTAGACTTTAAAACATCTGTAGATAACATATTTCAGGTATGTTTGTGTTGTTGGACCTTATATATAGGATGAATTTTATTTGCATCGAAGGAGACTTGGGTATCTCTATATTTATCTAGAGTCAACTTTTTTCCCATAATTGTGGGTTCCAAAACAACCGTTTTAAACATGCCATGCGAGAAGTCTATTGTCGATAATAGTCTAGACTATCCAGGAGCATTAAATTGGGACTTCAAAAAATCTTCCTTTCTAAATTGTGTGTTATTAGTTGAATAGCAATGTAAGCTCAAATAATACCATATGTCTATAAAATATATGTTGAAATATTGTAACTTCAAATAATATTCAAAATGTATTTTACTGATGTAACCCAAGGGAGTTCTCTTATTCCTTCGTTGGGATGTTACTATTGTATTTGATCATTAAAGAGTCATGAGGTATAACCACCATTGTAAGTCGGGTCAATAGTACCCTATTAAATATAATATAATATTGTTTTGTGTATTCCTAGGTGAATTCATCCCAGTAAGTTTGTTGGGGCTGACTTGTTAGGGTAAAAGTCAAGTGCCATAAAGAGTATAAATAGAGGAGTTGTCTTCCTCATTTGAACACACACTCTGACTTGTGTATAGCACATAGGAGACAGAGAGAGAGAGAGAGAGAGAGAGAGAAAGAGATAAGCAACAAGGAGTAATTTTTTTGGGGTTTTATCTTATACATCTATATATAGGAAGTTTTACCGGATTTTCTTCCCCTTGAGGGTTTCCCGGGATAAATCTATGTCTATCTTGTGATTTTTTTTATTTCAGTTATTTTGCATATGATATTGATGTGAAATTGGATTAAACACCAATGATATCTATATAGGCATATGAAATCTTAACATGGTATATGAGCTATCCTGAATAGAAAAAAATTCGCAAGGTGAAATTCTCTCTCCTCTCCATCTGGTAAGAAATTAGGGTTTCTATCAAAATTGGAATTTGGGAAATATGATCGCATAGAAAATTTTGTCTCCATATGGTGCATTTATTGATCCCAAGATCGAATTTTTTTAGTGGGTGGATCTCTGGGAAAACAAAACCCTATTTTGGTCTTGAATAAAAAAATTACAGAAAACTACAACCAGAAATCTGGCAAGCAAGTTTTGAAGGGTGAAGATTTGGAATCTCCAGAAACCAAGTGAACCAACCAACTCTCCTCTTTCAAGCACATCTCCTGGAAAGGTTGGTATTGCATTTTGAGAAATTTCATTTTTTAGTGACCTCCAGGATAAGATGGCCCCAAGCACTAAGCTTGAGGAAAAGCTAGAAGGCATAGAAAAATTCCAAGCATGGAAGTATAGGATTGGGCTCATTCTGAGAGAGAATGATCTTGAGAAATATATCAAGGAGTAAGTTACAAAACCAAAAGAACATGAAGCTAAGGAAAAGCACCTGAAGGACCTAATCAATGCATTGATGATAATTATTGATTCTATCAAGGATCATGTGATCCCTCAATTGTCATCCAAAGAGACACCAAAGAAAATGTATGATTCCCTTTCCAGAATGTATGAAGGAAATAACATCAACAAAAGGATGAATTTGAGAGCTCAATTGAAGAGCACCAAGATGAATAAAGTAGAATCCATTCGAGACTACTTCACAAGGGTATCCTAGTTCAAGGAGAAAATAGAAGCCATTGGAGACTCCCTTGATGAATATGAATTAGTTATTACTATTCTCAATAGTCTCACTAGACCTTGGTATTCATTCATACAGACTATTTGTTCCAATAAAGAAAGTATGAAGTTGGACATTGTATGGGAATAATGCATCTAAGTGGAAGCTAGAGTAGCTAGTAGAGAATATATACTCAAAGAAAATGATCAAGCCCTAGCCACCCATACCATAAGAGTAAGAACACAATAAATCTTCAAGAAGGGAATTCACAAGGAGTACCAAACTCCCAATAGGTTTCAAAAGAAAAGAGAAAAGAGCCAGAAGAATGACTACTCCCAATATCAATTCTATAGTTGTCATAAGATAGGGAACCTTTCTAGAGAGTTTCCATTGAATAAGAACAATAAAAAAGACTTCATCCATATCTAGATGAATATGAGTATGAATAAGAATAAGAAATACCTCTAAAGCAACAAGCAAAAGAAGAATATGTACTATTCTTTGCACTCTCTGGGTTTGTAATACCTGGAGAAGATACAAGGCTTATTGATCGTGGTGCCTCAAAGCACATGATGGGACATAAGAAAACTCTATCAAGACTTTAAGAGAAGAACTCTCCTCAGAAAGTATCATTAGGAGATGAATATCAATATCCCATCAAAGGTATTGTTGAAGCAAGCTACAAGCTTGGCTCTGGATCTCCCATGAAGATGAAGGAAGTAATATATGTACCAAGTTTGAATAAGAACCTACTTTCCATATCAGCAATATATAAGAAAGGATATAGAGTTGCTTTTATAGATGGACAAGTACTCATGTGCACCAAAGGAAAATCAATTGAAGATGCTGTTGTCATTAGTGAAGAAGAAGGAGGATTATATAAACTCAAAGGGAATTCATAAACAACCTTTGTCGATGAGATCATTAGCTCAAGTTAACTATGGAATAGAAGGATTTCTCACATCAACTACAAAGAATTACCCTATGTGAGAAAAGTATTAAATGGATTAGTAGTTTTGAAGATGGATAATGAAGGAACTTCCAAAGCATGTGCAAGAGGAAAGAATACCAAGAATCCATTTCCGAAGAGTGAAACAAAAACTAAAGGTACTTGGAATTAATTCATTCTAATGTATGTGGTCTAATTCCCTCCACATGTTTAAGCCGATATGAATATTATGTTACATTTACTGATGACTATTCAAGAAATACATGAATATACTTCTTGAAAACAAAGAATGAAGTATTCCAGAAATTCAAGGAATTCAAAGCCTTGATATAGAACCGTTCAGATAGAAGGATCAAGAAACTCAAAACAGATAATGGTGGAGAATATACTTCAAAAGAGTTTGAATCCTTTTGCAAAGAGGCTGGAATCAAGAGGGAACTAACCACTCCCTACAATTCCCAATAGAATGGTGTTGCGGAAAGAAATAATAGAGCCATTATGGAAGCAGTGAAGACAATGATACATGATCAAAATATTCCTACTCATCTGTGGGATGAAGAAACAAGAACAATTTTATATGTGAAGAATATATTATCCAATAGTTCCCTTGGATTAAACACTCTAGAAGAAATGTGCATAGGGAAGAATCCTGAAGTGATCCATCTCAAGATATTTGGATGTCCAGTATATGTTCACATTCCAAAAGAAAATAGAACCAAGTTAGACCCTTTGGGAAAGAAGGGAAATTTGTTGGATACTATGAGGACTCCAAATCCTTCAGAATATACATTTCAGGATTCCATCACATTGTTGATGTATTTGTAACTTCGGAATGTATCCATCTATGTATCTTATGTATTGTAACCCGATGTTTATTCCGAGATGTATCTATAATGTAATTGAGTCATGTTGTCATGCCCCGATGTTCTGATCAGGAGGATCAATAATGTAAGCAATTCATGTCAAGTCATTGTGGTTAACCCTCCGATTGTCTAAGGGTTAAAGTCCTCGCAGTTCTGGGGCACTAGGGTTATTAGAATCTCCTAGTAGAGCTCAGCCCTAGTAGGGTTTTTTTTCATGCTGGGATTAGTATAAATAGAGAGCTGGACTCTCTATTTAACATACAACTCATACACACTCAAGTGTAGTGCATAGTTGAGGAAGGAGAAGACATCGGGGGTAGATAAGAAGAAGGTTACTGCTGTCGGGAGATCACTTACTATTTTGGGCTTTTACTATTTTGGTGTTGATTCTATCTCTGAGGAAGTTGTGGGGTTTTCTCCAGTTATGGTTTCCCCAAGGAAAAACACCATGTTCATTGTCTCTTGTGTTTGATTGTTGTACTTGTTATTCTCTCAGTTAAAGATCTTAATAATGCTAGCTTAATGTTGAAAAAACTAACATGGTATCAGAGCTAACTTGAGAAGAAGACACTGTGCAGCTATGGGAACTAAGGCTTCCTAGTTTGTGGATATTCCTCCATAGATTTTTAGCAAAAGTAAGGTGGAATAACTCTCCTCCTTAAGGTGCATCTTTCTATTGAAGCAGAATCCAATTCTGAGGTTTTTCAGTTTTGGACCTGACACTACTGCTAGAAATTAGGGCTTTTCACAGAAGAGGAATTTTTTAGTGAGCCCAGGCTTAGATTGATCTCCTCCCCAGAATTGAAGTTAGGGATAAAATTCAAGGCATTTGGGTGGATAGATCTCCATAAAATAAAAACCCTAATTTGCTCCTAATCCAGTACTGCAGGATTTCAACTCCAAATCCAGATTTAACATCTTGACCTGGTAAGATCTAACTCTTTTGTATTTCCATTTCAGGTTCTTAGTTTAAGATGTCTCATCATACCAAGCTTGATGAAAAGCTTGAGGGAGCTGATAACTTCCGAGCCTGGAAGTATAGGATCTCCCTAGTCCTGGAAGAAAATGAGTTAGAATCCTACATCCATGAGGAGGTTCCAGTTCCAGAGGGAGATGAGGCTAAGGCCTTACATAAGAAGAAGATGGTTATGGAAAAGAGGATCATTGCTGATTCTATCAAAGATCACCTTATCCCACAGGTGTCCTCTCTGAAGACACCTAAAGCTATGTTTGATGCCCTAACCAAATTGTTTGAAGGGAAGAACATAAACCGTAAAATGACTCTGAGGAATCAACTGAAGAATGTGAAGATCTAGAATGCAGAGACCATCCAGTCTTACTTCACAAGGGTTTCTCAGATCAAGGAAAAATTAGAATCAGTAGATGAAGAATTGGAGAATGCAGAAATTGTGATGACCACCTTGAATGGTATCCCCAGGACACGGGACTCCTTCATTCAAGGGATCTGTGCTAGAAAGAAGCTAGTCAAGTTCAGCAGACTATGGGAAGAATTCTCTCAAGAAGCAGCTTGGATAGCAGCTCAAGAAGAGAATATGGGAAGTGAATATCAAGATCTCATAGTTCACTCCAAGAAAGGCATAAGAATATCTCATTACTCCAAAGGTAAGGATCCTCATCATAGAGATATCATTAGAAGGGACCCATCTAAAATGAGATGTTATACATGTGATGAAAGAGGACACTTTGCAAAAGACTGTCCTAAGAAAAAGGTTCACTCTCATAAGAATAAGGGGAACAAAAGAAGGCATCATGCTCATGCTGCAAAAGATGATGAACCATCCAAGAAAAGAACCAGATATGAAAGTGAAGATTCTTCAAGCGAGGATGAATATGTTTTGATCTCTGCTCTCACAGGTAACATTACTCATGGAAGTGATGATTGGCTTATAGACAATGGGGCTTCCAAACATATGACTGGATTCAAGGAATCCTTTATGAGACTATTAGAACATGAATCACCTCACAAGGTGAAGCTAGGTGATGACTACCAATATCCAATAAAAGGTAGTGGGGAATCTTCCTATAAACTAGATTTTGGAAAGTCTCTAACAATGAAGGAAGTATTGTTTGTGCTAGGACTCAAGAAGAACGTCCTTTCCATATATGCACTAGATGCAAAAGGAATGAGGGTTGCATTCATAGATGGTCAAGTCATCATGTGGCCAAGAGGAAATACTATCGATGATGCGGTGGTGATTGGAGAACAAGAAGGAGGATTGTACAAATTAAAGGGCCATCCAGAACAAGCCTTGGTCCATGACACAGTAGAGCCAAGTGAACTTTGGCATAGAAGGCTTGCACATGTGCATTACAGAGCACTACCAATTGTAAGCAAAGTTGTTGAAGGTCTTCCATAATTCCAAGAAAAACATGATGGGGTCTACAAAGGATGTGCGAAAGGAAAGAACAAAAAAAAAGACATTTCCCAGCAGCGAATGTAAAGCCAAAGGAATCCTAGAAATCATCCACTCCGATGTATGCGGTCCTATGTCATCAAGCTCACTAAGAGGGTATGCATATTATGTTTCTTTTATTGATGATTTTTCTAGGAAGACACGAGTTTACTTCATGAAGAAAAAAGACGAAGTATTCAACAAATTCAAGGAATTCAAATCCTTGATCAAGAACCACATTGAAAACAAGATCAAGACATTTCGATCAAACAATGACGGAGAATTCACTTCAAATGAATGCAAAGAGCTATGCAAAGAATCAGGGATTAAGAGGGAGTTGTCCACTATGTATAATCCACAACATAATGGGATTGTGGAATGAAAGAATAGAACTATCATGGAAGCTACAAAAGCTATGCTTCATGATCAAGACCTTCCTATGCATCTTTGGGCTGAAGCTGCTAGAACAACAGTTTATGTACATAACCGTACTCCACATAGAGTACTCAAGAACAATACTCTTGAAGAAGTCTTCTCTGGAAAGAAACCTGAAGTCAGCCATCTCAGAATATTCAGCTGTTCGATGTACATACACATTCCAAAAGAGAAGAGAACAAAATTAGATCCTTCAGGAAAGAAGGGTATATTTGTGGGATACTCTGAAAGCTCAAAGGCTTACAAAAATATATTTCCCAGGATACAAGAAGATTGACATCAGCAGGGATGTGACATTTGATGAAGACACAGCTTACAACAAATAGAGAACAAAACCTGCTATAGAACTTGAAGAAGCAGAAGCACCCAGAATTCATGATACAACCATGAATGAAGAAACTCAAGAAGTAGATCGAGATTTTGAAGAACCACAAAGACCTGTAGATCCATGTCTGGATAAGAAACCTCATAAGAGGAAACCTGCTTGGGTATGTGAAATTATCCAAGGTGCAGAAAGATATGGGGCTCCAGAAGAGAATCACAAAGAAAGGAAGAAGACCAGATCCTGCTCCGGGTATGTAGCTTTAATATGTGATTTCATTGATAAAGAACCTTCCAGCTATGAAGAAGCAACCGAACAGAAAGAATGGAAGGATGCTATGATCGACGAGTATCAATCGATCATAAAGAATGATGTTTGGGATGTTGTCCCAAGACTTGAAGGGAAGTCAATTGTAACTTCCAAATGGATCTACAAGATCAAGCATGTTGCAGACAGTAGCATTGAAAAATATAAGGCAAGATTTGTGGCTCGGGGGTTCTCTCAGAAAGAAGGAATAGATTATGAAGAAACCTTTGCACCTATAGCCAAATACACTTCCATCAGATCAATACTAGCTTTGGCTGCAGTAATGAAGTGGAAGATACACTAGATGGATGTCAAGACTGCTTTCTTGAATGGTGTAGTGGAAGAGGAAGTGTATGTAGAGAAGCCACTCAGTTTTGAGATTCATGACAAGGAGTCTCATGTGTGTAGATTGAATAAATCACTGTACTATTTGAAACAGGCACCCAAGACCTTGTACGATAGAATTGACAGCTTTATATCCAGTTTGGGCTTTACCAAGAGTAAAGAATATTCCAACCTTTACTATAAGGTTGAATATGGAAACCCAGTGATACTTCTACTATATGTAGATGATCTATTTGTGATAGGTATGGATGGGTTGATTGTTGATACGAAGAGAAATCTTGCTGCCAAGTTTGAAATGAAGGACTTGGGGATGATGCATTACTTTCTAGGTATGGAGGTGTGGCAGAGTGCATATGGAATCTTCCTTGGACAAGGGAAGTATGCAGTAGAGATCCTAAAGAGGTTTGGGATGATGGACTGCAAGGCTATGGCCACACCTATGACATCGAACCTGAAGCTATTGAATGATGCTTCATCAGATTCGGTTGATGCTATGATGTATCATTAGATGATTGGGTCCTTGATGTACCTGACAAACACGAGACCAGACATTTGCTTTGCTATGAACACCTTGAACTAGTTCCTGACAAATCCGAGACATGTTCACTTGATTGCTGCAAAGCATATTCTGAGGTATCTAAAGGGTGCAGTTAATTATGGACTCAAGTACGATGCAAATTAGAATATTAACCTGGAGGGTTATGTTGATTTAGATTGGGCAAGTAGTGCCATCGATAGGAAGAGCACTTCAGGGTGTTTCTTCAGTATGGGATCAGGTGTGATCTCTTGGTTTAGCAGGAAGAAATCCTATGTTGCACTGAGTATAGCTGAAGCAGAGTATGTCGCAGCTTGTTTAGTTAGTTGTGAGGCAGTATGGCTGAGGAAGCTACTATATAATTTATTTGATCTCTCGTTAGATGCTACTTGTATACATTGTGACAACCAGAGTTGCATGAAGTTGTCAAAGAATCCTGTGTTCCATGAAAAGTTGAAGCGTATCGAGATCAAGTACCACTATATCAGGGATATGGTGCAGAGGGGAGCAGTGAAGCTCCAGTATGTTACGATGGAGGAACAAATAGCTAATGTATTGACAAAGCCATTGGCTAGGCTGAAGTTCGAGTACTTCAGGGAGAAGCTTGGTGTTCTCTAGATTGAGGTTTCCTCCAAGGGAAAGTGATGAGACCCATAGCCATTCTGACATGGTGAGAGGATTGGTTCCTTCCATGGTTAGATGTAAGGAATGAGCCATTCTGTCATGGTGAGAGGATTGGTTCCTTCCATGTCCGATATGTGTGCTGGCCATTCTATTGAGTAGGACAGATGTAAGGGAAACTAACATTCTGGTAATGGAGGTACCTGGTTAGTTACCAAGAAAACTCAATCTAGGACTGAGAATCCATTCTGATGTTATAGACGGATGTGTTCCCACTTGATCAGATGTAAAGGCTGAACCATTATGTCATGGCTAAAGGATTAAGTTCCTCCCATGTCAGATGTGAGTGTTTTCCTTTTCGACGAGTAGGTAGAATGTAAGTGCAGTATCTATCTTTGATCATGTGTTGATCATATAGAAATGATGTGCCTTTCTTCGATCATGTGTTGATCAAATGTAAGTGTAGTATCTATCTTCGATCATGTGTTGATCAGATAGAAATGATGTGCCTTTCTTCAATCATGTGTTGATCATATGTAAGTGCAGTATCTATCTTCGATCATGTGTTGATTAGATAGAAATGATGTGCCTTTCTTTGATCATGTGTTGATCAGATGTAAGTGCAGTATCTATATTCGATCATGTGTTGATTAGATAGAAATGTTGAGCCTTTCTTTGATCATTGGTTGATCAGATATAAGTGCTGAAGAATACCTACATGAAGGCTAGGCCTACAACTAGCATGAAAAAGGGCTCACTCTGTAGAACTTCCTGTGATGAGAAGAATCATGAGATAGCACCAGTGTTGATCTAGATCAAGTGATGATCCAGATCCAGTGATGATGCCCAGTATTGATCCAGATCGAGTGATGATCTAGATCCAGAGATGATGTCCAGTGATGATCCAGATCCAAAGATGAAGATGACTTGAAGCTAAAGATGACTTGAAGATGAAGATGACTTGAAGACTAAGAATACTTGAAGATATAGATGACAAGACAATCCAGAGAAGAAGACCAATGCTGAAAATTGTGTCAAAATAATACCTTCCTAGTTAAGAGGGAGTGTTGATGTATTTGTAACTTTGGAATGTATTCATCTATGTATCTTATGTATTGTAACCCAATGTTTATTCTGGGATGTATCTATAATGTAATTGAGTCATGTTATCATGCCCCGATGTTCCAATTGGGAGGATCAATAATGTAAACAAGTCATGCCAAGTCATTGTGGTAACCCTCTGATTGTCTAAGGGTTAAAGTCCCTGCATTTCTAGGGAACTAGGGTTATTAGACTCTCCTAGTAGAGGTTGGCCCTAGTAGGGTTTTTTGTCTTTCCAGGATTAGTATAAATAGAGAGCTGGACTCTCTATTTAACATACAACTCATACACAATCAAGTGTAGCGCATAGTTGAGGAAGGAGAAGACACTGGGGCTAGATAAGAAGAAGGTTACTATTGTCAGGAGATCACTTACTATTTTCGTGCTGATTCTATCTCTGAGGAATTTGTGGGGTTTTCTCCATTTATGGTTTCCCCGAGGAAAAACACTGTGTTCATTGTCTCTTGTGTTTGATTTTTGTACTTGTTATTCTCTTAGTTAAAGATCCTAATAATGCTAGCTTAATGTTGAAAAAAAATAACACACATAGATATTAGTAGTGTAACATTTGACAAAGAAACAATGTTGGCCACTTTTCCCTCCCGTGCGACCCAAGTTCTACGCATCCCCATTGATCCAACAATTACCTAAGACACTGACCCGATAGAGCAAGCCCCATCGGCAACACCTGCAAAGAAGGTGCAGTCTCACCCAAGATATCTCATAGATGGGTAACCGCCTAAACCATGTTTTCTCTTTTGCCTGTGAAGTATAGTCCCTTGGCTCACAATCAAGGAGCTCAACGAAGGCAGTAGGGCGGCTGAACGAAGGAGCCGGTTCTTCACGAATGAGCACAACTGTATGTCATCACGCACAACCTGACCTTCCTTTCCACCTCGTAGCTGGTGAAAATAGTGCGATGCATCTAAATTGCATCAATCGGATTTTATGACTTAAGTTGGGATTCATAGCAGGGGTTACATGGAATTATATACACTTATACAATTTCAATTCAGCAAGGCATTATGTTCATCCATTTACCAATTGCAAGAAACAAATAGAAACTGAACCATATTTAACATTATATGGAAAGAAAATAGTAATCAAGCACATAAACATTCACCACATCAATCATTCATTTAGACACAAGAAATAACATGGAAACCCATCTGGGAAAAACCACCAAGGTGCTCATCATCTGGAATGAGAAAGGGTATAGAACCTTGTAGCCTGTGGGATGCAGAATGATCTTGAGATATGTATTTAAGTTCAGAATCATAGTTCTCATGCTCTCTAGTTCTCTCTCGTACTCTACTCCTACTCCTAGTGGTCTTCTCACACTACAGTCAGATCTGCAGCTTAACAGTCCCTCTAATGCTACCATACTCTTCCTGAGTCTAATCCTCTTCTAATCGCTATGAAATTACAACATAATCAGCATCCCCTTCCACATATACCACTTGAATAGCAAACTACTACTAAAAACTAAATGGGGATCAATGAAAACCCTACAGACCAACCCTCTAACCATTGTATCCTTCCTATTTATACTAATTTACATGGCCACGCAGGGACAATTTCATCCTGATAGTCTATTAGTTGTCACCATCGGCCACCCCTCTTGTTATAGCTATGGTGATCATGACTTGACACAAGGCACTATCAACTTGACTTATAAATATCTTCTCATACATGCATAGCTACATGATTACACCGTCTTATACGGAAATGATCGGGATTCTGCATATGTCATTTTTCCCTTGCGCACTTCCGTGCTTTCCTTTCCTTTTCCGTGCACTTCTCCGTTCTACCTTCGCGGGCCCTTTTTGTCCTCCATGATCTTCCTTTCCTTCTATCATGCGCGTGGTGCATTTTCCTTGATTGCATGCATGAACTTCATTTGAAAGAAGTTTTAGGTCTAATCATGCTCTCAGGTTGCCTTTTCCAATGCTTTCTCCATTGATTTATGCAGCTGGCCTTTTAGGCTGTACTTGTTAGACTAGTTATGGTAATTAGTGCTAAGACAGTTGATGAGAGATGATAGTATGCCGCCTTGCTCCTCGTATTGCATTGATTTAATGCCACGCGGGTGCTCCAGCCGTACAAATATTTGGTATGGATCTGTTGTTTAATGCTAGCTAGCCTGTCATTCCTACTTTTTGCATTCTTTGGCCCCTAGTTGTCTTGCCCCTTGCTCACTTTAGGTCACCTAGTTGGGTACATGCGATGATGTGACTATTGGGATGTTTATTGCTCATGCTTTCTGTTGGTTCTGTTGCAATCCTGCAACAAAATAGTTTATGTCTTTGGGCCATTTTTGTTTTACACGTTTTGTAATAAGGTTTTAGGCAACTGCCATTTACCAAAATTGTGACGTGGGTACCATCGACTTCTTTGGAATTTTGTTGTGCCTATATCCATAGTTTGTGTGATGGTATATGGCCTTTGCCAAGTTTCCTTTAGTTTGTGTGGGTGTGAGAATACTCTACTGTCGTAGTGTAGGATAAGTCTTCCTTCTGTAGATGGCTTCACCTTGATATATTGATAAGGCTATGACGATAACTATTGTGGACTTGGCTTAGTCTGTAATCGCAAAGGTATCTGCATCCTCTCTAAGTCTTCCACCATTCAATTTCTATCTGTGTTGTTTAGAGGGAAGAGGGATTCCTTCAGGAGATCTGTGATTTGTACAACTGCTTCATCTTGTGAGTGTTTTTGTTTTACTCTGTGATCTTTACTTAGTTCCACTATTTTTGGCCCGCTGGAGTTAGTCGAGCTATCTTCGCCATCCCTGGGTATAGTGTCTTGCTGAGTAGCTTCGCTATGTTGGTGAGCATTAGCGTCGTTGATTTTCTCAACTATACCCCCATTTTCTTACTAGATTGTATTATGAATTATAGGGTGTATGTCAGCATTTATAACTGTATGCGTGACCTGTTGGGTTCCTTATCACAGTTGGTCAAATTTATCGCAGGTCTTGGTCACCATATCCAAAGTGTATATGAAACTCTCATAGGTGGGTAAATCCCTTGACTCAATCTCCACTCATCGCACAAACCTTCTGACTCTTGCACACCTTCTCATGGAGACTTCATGTAACCTATTTTTCCAATTGTCTAAAGTCTCCCCTAAATCAGATGTACATGAACTTGCGCACTTCCATATTAGGTTCCCATCTTTCATCAGACTGATATGATCTTCATGCATAGCTGTAACATTGTAGATTTGATCAAGATAGTCGACCTGCCCCTCATTATAAACAGGTTCAACATATCTTTGCCCCTCAAATGGATCAATGGGTGAGATGACTCTCATTTACTCATCTTCAAAGGAGAGGATCCTTTTCTTGAAATTTATAATTGTTTGATTGTCTATAGCCTAGTCTATTCCTAGTAGTGTAGGGTAAGGATTTGTATCATCCACAATGTTAATGGCCTCAAAGTCTGCATATGTGCACAATCCTTCAACATCGACAATGAAATTACTCAATCGTCCAATGGGTAGTACCTTCTCCTGATTGGAAAGACGCAGCTAGATAGGAGACCAGTCCAAGCACGGCTTGCCCATGCTTTCCCAGGTCTGGCGTGTTAGGATATTGAAATATGACCCCAGATATAAAATGATATAGTCCATGTCATAATCACTGATCTGCGCATTCATTCTCAATCCGCAACTAGTCTTACATTTTCGTCACAATTGGTTAAACTTCTTCTCAATTTGTTGTACTATAGGTATTTCATCTATTATTGCTTGTAGCTCTACAATAACAAATTTATCTTGGATTAGCATCAAACAACTTGATAGAAGAGGTATTAGCTTAATAACCTCAGCTAAAGCCTTCTTCTGCAATAGGTGTTAGAATCATTTAGGCATGTCCTTGACTTCGGTTGAATTTGATGGTACGTTAGGTCCTATGAATTCTGATTTCACATCCTTGAATATTTCTTTATGTTTCTAGATGGTTGGTGATTCCTTTTTCTAAGTTGTCGGCCTCACTTGTGGTTGCGGTTGTTCTTGTGAGTTATCTTGTTCTACTCTAGTCATCGCACCTCCTTTAGTTATGACAACAATGTTCAGGTCTTGCGGTTCAGCCATGATAATATGAACATTTTCATTTGCATTCAGGTTCAGGTTTGGTGGGGGTTTGGGTGCGGTAACGGTCCTTGCTTTACACTTTGCGATCAGCTGGGGACATTGTTCAACATTATGGTCTTGTCCCTTACAATATGAGCAAGCTCTTGCAGGATCTAAATAATCTCTATGAAAGTGACCTAGTTGTCTATAGTTATAGCATGTAACCAGACCTCTCCCCCTGCAAAATCCTCCTCCACCACCTTGTCCTCTAAAGTTTCCACCACCCCTTCCCTAAAGGTGTATTTGTTGCGGCGGGTACTATTTCTATTAGTAGTTTTTCTGATAGGGGTTTTGTTACACATATGGCTGCTGAAGAGCATATGGTTGTTGGTACTGATTAGCTGGGAACTTCATAGGTTCATACAGGGCTTGCACCTATTCAACTTGAGGGAACCCCTCATTTTTCATAAAGTACGTATCAACTATTTTTTCCTTCAAGAGCTGGTATGCTCTACAGTCTTTTTCCTCATGTTCTACTATTTACATAATTTACAGAATAAGTTTGCAGGGGTACTTACAATTTTTTGCAAATACACACATTCTTCATTGCGGTGGCCTATTGACTAGAATATACGACACCATGGTAGCCCTTGTCCATTTAATGGGTTAGGTGCACCCGATGTGACATAATTCATGAAGGTCAGACAGTTATCCTTGGTGTGTCCATCCATTCAACATTTTGTACACCACAAGTCCTCTTGTGCTTCCTTTCCCTTCTTAATGTCTTGAAGTTGCAGTGTGAGGTTGGCTAGCTGTGACTGAATCTGTACCATTCTGGCAGCACCGTCACCAATAGGCGAGGCCTCTAGTTTCATTGCCAACTCTAGTGCTTCTGTCTGGAACTCAATATTTTGCTGCATCAATGGCCCTCAAATGGGTGGTAGAAGAGCAGTAATAAACCACTCCTTATGCTGCACATCAGACATTTGGAAGCTTACTTTGGCCATCAGCATCTTGAATCTTTGATCAAAATCCCACACAGTTTCTGCTAGAGCCTGTTTAATCTCCTTAATCTCTGTAATACATTGTGACTCTAATTTGGGTTTTTTGAACTCAGAGATCATTGCAGCTCAGATTTCCACAAGGGTATTCTTTGGTGTTTCGGCTAGTGCAGCCCAAAATTTCATGAACCAATCCAGGGCACAACTCCTTAAGTTCGTAATCATCTGCTCTTTCTTGATGTCAGCGCCATGGACCAAATGTACCATCCACACAGCTTCACATAGGAACCAATTTTGTTAAGGGTCTTCCATTCCATTTCCATTAAATTTAGGTAATCGGACATCTATCACAGCCATTGGGTTGGCATTCAGGCTCTCTAGGGCAGGGTTAAACTAAGTTGCACCTTCCGGCACACTAGTTTCAGGACTAGTGCTATCCGAATTAGAGGTCCTTTCCAGGGATGAGTCTCTAGATCTCGCCTCAGGAAATATAGTTGGTGTTATATAATTGTGCTCTGACCCCGAGGTCTTGTCAGAGCTATCTAGATCTTCAGGTCCTTTTGAGATCGAGATAAATTCCTCCTCTTCATCGCAAGACCCTTCATCTTCGCACGACCAAAGTTCATGTTCACTTCCTTCAAACAAACTAGGATTCCATCGGCCCCTTTCGATTTTCCTTCTCTTTCCTGATATGAATCTTCTCCCACTCCTTAGAACTCCAACCTCAAGTTTAGGTTCTGTTCTTTCGAGGAACATCTCCACGTGCTCTTCCCCATGTTCTTACCTATTCGTTAGCGACATAGCACCCTCCTAGACACACGACTCAACTATCCAAGTGCAAAATACCCTTCTCATAAGCAAGTAATTTTATCCATGTACTTATATTCAATAAGTATCTCCTTTGTGGTCCATGGAATAAATTTCTTTCAACTTCACTATATGAAGTTATAGTATTTAATGTAAACTCAGTAATATACCGTTTACAATATACTATCAACCCAAAAACCAACAACTATAGAGACATCATTACTTACCCTAGTTATCTCCTGGACCAGTTGGTCGCTCCACTTGTTAATCTCCCTTATCTGGTAGTTGGTCCATCTAGATGCCAGTCCTACTAACCATTCATGTAGTAGAATAGGGAAATTAACAAAGAAGATCTTGTGAATATCAGAGTATATATATTCATCTAACCATCTCTCTGCATTGAACCATGTTCCTGTGCTTTCTTCTTGTGCAAACACCAGCGTTTTAGCATCCAACCATTCTTATATCTCCTCCTTCGTTGGGTTCCACAACATCTCCCTGATTTAATCTAGAGGTCCCAGAAATGGAACCATTTGTTGGCCACTTTTCCCCTCTTGCCTGAGTGTGCAACCCGTCGATCCAACAGCTACCTGAGATACCAGCCCAATAGAAAAAGCCCCATTGACAACACCTGCAAAGCATGCAGAGTCTCACCTGAGATATCTCATAGATGGGTAACTGCCAAAACCATGTTTCCACAATTGTCAGGGAAGTATAGTCCCTTGGCTCGCAACCAAGGATCTCAACGAAGGCAGTAGGGCGGCTGGATGGAGGAGCTGGTTTTGTGTGAATGAGCACAACTGTATGTCATCATGCGTGACTTGACTTTCCTTTCCACCTCGCAGTTGGTGCAATTCATGTGGCGCAACTGACTTGCATCAATCAACTCTTATGACTTAAGTCGGGATTCATAACAAGGATTACACTGAATGATATACACTTATACAGTTTCAATTTAGTAAGGCATTATGTTCATCCATTTATCAATTGCAAGAAATGAACAGAAAATGAAACATATTTAACATTATATGGAAAGCAACTATTAATCAAGCACATAAACATTCACCACATCAATCATTCATTTAGACACAAGAAATAACGTGGAAACCCATATGGAAAAAACCACCAAGGTGTTCTTCATCTGGCATGAGAAAGGGTATAGCACCTTGCAGTCTGTGGGATGTAGACTAATCTTGATATATGTATTTAAGTCTAGACTCATAGTTCTCATGATATCTAGTTCGCTCTCCTACTCTACTCCTACTCCTAGCAGTCTACTCACACTGCAGTCAGATTTGCGGCTCAACAACCCCTCTAATGCTACCATACTCTTCATGAGTCTCCTCCTCTTCTGATCACTATGACATTACAACATAATCAGCATCCCCTTCCACATATTACTACTTGAATAGCAAACTACTACTGAAAATTGAACAGGGATCAATGAAAACCCTACAGACCAACCCTCTAACCATTGCATCCTTCCTATTTATAGTAATTCACATGGCCACGTAGGGCCAACTACATCCCGATAGTCTGTTAGCTATCACCATCAGCCACCCCTCTAGTTACTGCTGTGGTGATCATGACTTGACATGAGGCACTATCGGTCCGACTTACAAATATCTTCTCATACGTGCGTAGCTATAGGCTTACGTTGTCTTATACGGTCATGATCTGGATTCTGCATCAGTTGCTTTCTGTACATTTTCCCCTTGCGCACTTTTGCACTCACCTTTCCTTTGCCACACACTTCTCCATTCTTCCTTCACGGTCCCTTTTCATCCTTCGCAATCCTCCTTTGCTTCTATCACGCATGTGACTCATTTTCCTTGGTTGCATGCGCGAACTTCCTTCTTATGCCCCTTTCCCGGGCCAACACAAATATTAATAAATATATAAAGTGTCACCTTGAAGAAGTTCATGAAGAGGATGTACCTCCTAGAAAATTAGAATTTGCACCCTCTCTCAAAATAGAAGCATCAGAATATCATGATATGTTAGAACATCAAGAACCCCCTACTATGGACATATCTCGAAAGAGAAAACCTGCTTGGGTAAGAGAAAACATACAAGAAGCAAAAAGGTATGGAGCTCTAGAAGGCTCCATAAGAGCAAGCAAGAGATCAAAGCCATTCTCCAGTTATGTGTCCATGATGTGTGATATTGTATATCAAGAACCTACCAGTTACAAGGAAGCCTTACAAAATAAATAATGGGTAGAAGCAATTGTTATAAAACAGGACTGCAAAGCAATAAGAGTTATACAATTAAATCATTAAACAATATGCAAAACACATTAAACACATTACAGAGAGACACAAATATAACACGATTCACCAAAAATATGGGCTATGTCCACACATAAATTGCAAGTCCTTTTATTACCATTCATAAAGACGAAGGAATACAACCTATAGTAACATCGTTGCACTTCCTCTTCATGCTCTCACAATCTCTCTTACACAATCACTGCAATGATTGTTTACAATTCTACGATAAAATACACAACTATTTTACAATGCTTTATTTTATAGGGGAAATACCATGGGAAAATACTACGGTTAACCCAATACCATGGGTCTGCAAAACTATTTTCCAACACATCCCAAAACATTTCCTTTGGGGGATACACCCCGAACCCTCATCCAGCCAGGGGGGATGGGCCCCCTTGCACCCCCCTTCTGGGATGAGTGTTAAGTAAACCTAGGGTACAAACATAATTCATCAATAATATCTTTGGATCTGGAAGATCAAGCTCCACAAACAAGGATCTCCCACTTGGAGACTGATCACAACAACTCCACCACTGCTGCACTTACTGGACTATGCTCTAGACCTTGGACTTGGAAAAATTATTATTTTCACCTCCATGCTTAAAGGCCAATAGAAACCAAGCAGGAACTCAGTTTCTCTCTGGTTACTCCCTTCGTCAACATGTCTGTAGGATTCTTGCTAGTATGTATGTTGTCCAACTTTAACAGTTCTTCATCTAGAATAGATCTTATGAAATGGTACTTGATCTGTATATGTTTAGTCCTCGAATGAAATCCTGAGTTATTTTCAAGATGAATGGCACTCTTGTTGTCATTGTACAACTTGTTATTCTCTTGCTTCTTAACCAACTCCTCCATGAACCTCTGCAACCAAATCATCTCTTTACTAGCCTCTATAGCAGAAACATACTCTGCTTCCATTGTTGAAAGTGAAACAACCAGCTGCAGTTTCAAAATCCAACTTACTTTTGTTCTACCCATAGTAAAAGCATACCATGTGGTACTTCTCCTGTTGTCTTTAGAACTTGCCATATTTGCATCAACATATCCCTATAGAATAGTGTCTGAACCTCCAAAACATAATGCATGAGAAGTGGTACATCTCAAATACCTGAGAATCCACTGTATTGCTTTCCAATGCTCTTCACCTGGATTGTTCATATACATGCTCATAACTCCCACTGCATGTGCAATATCTATTCTTGTGCACACCATGGCATACATCAATATTCCAACTACTAATGAATGTATATGTCCTCCTTGGACATGTAGTCTATGTCTTTCCATGTCTTTGGACACATCTCCTTACTTAGTTTGAAATTCCTGGCCAAAGGTGTACTAACTAGTTTTGTATTTTTCATTCTAAACCTCCCCAACACCTTTTCTATGTACTCACCTAGGGACACTGTCAATTTGTGATTTTTCATGTCTCTTGTTATTCTCATACCAAGGATTTGCTTTGCAACACCCAAATCCTTCATCGCAAATGATTTAGCTAGTTTTATTTTGAGCACATTTATATCCTGCATGTTAGACCCTGAGCATGTCATCGACATACAATAGCAAGATAATATATCTTCCATTATCTATCTTCTTGAAATAAACATAGTGGTTAGAATGACATCTACTACAACCTTGTTCTATCATAAACTTATCAAATTTTAAATACCACTGCCTTCAAGCTTGCTTCAGGCCATACAATCTCTTCTTCAACCTAAAAACCAAATTCTCCTTCCCTTTGACCTCATACCCTTGTGGTTGCTACATATAAATATCTTCCTCTGAATCCCCATGGAGAAAGGTTGTTTTTACATCTAATTATTCAAGATGAAAATCTTCTACCACCACTAAACTTAAAATAGTTCTAATTGAATTCATTTTTTCATCAAGAGAAAATATTTCATCAAAGTCTATACCTTTCTTTTGTGCAAATCCCTTTACAACAAGTCTATCCTTGTACCGCTTCTTGCCTCCATCTTTTTCCTTCAACATGTAAACCCATTTATTCTGCAATTCCCTTTTTCCTGCAAGAAACTTAACCTAATCCCAAGTCTATTTTCTTACCAATGAGTCCATCTCCTCATCCATTCCTTGCTTCCACTTCTTTTTAGTTTCTACCTGCATTACTTCTTCAAAACATTCTGGTTCACCAGAATCAGTTATCAATAAACAATACAGTGAAGGAGAGAATCGTTCGGGGGGTCTACTTAACCTGGTATATTTTCTTACATTTGCAGGAGTTTTAGGTACCTGTTGCTACTTTTGATTTTCTGGTGCCTTTGGAACTTCATTTTCTTTGATGTCATCAAGCACTGTGTACTTTGTGTTTTCCTTTTCCTCTTTCTTTCCCGGCAATTGATATTTTTACATAACCTTTTCATTGAATACTACATCTATACTCCTAATTATTTTTCGTTTTTCATAATCCCATAAATGATAACCAAAATCATCAACCCCATATCTAATAAAGGTACATTTCTTGGATTTAGCCTCAAGTTTTGTTCTATCATCTTTATCAATATGGACAAATTCTTCACAACCAAAAGTTCTCAGAAATGAGGATTTTATCTATTTACCTGTCTATGCCTCCTTTGGAATTCCACCATCCAAAGTGCTTGAAGGCCCTCTATTTATTAAATAAATAGCAGTGTTTACAAAATCAACCCAAAATTGTAAGGGAAACCCTGAATGCAATCACATACACCCTGCACGCCCCGTGACCATTCTGTTCATCCTTCCTGACACACCATTTTTTTGTGCTGTTCTAGGGACTATCTTCTCTCTGTGAATCCCATTGTGTGAACAATAACTATCAAACTCCTTGCTCCAATATTCACCTCCATGATCAGATATGAGACATTTCAACTTTTTCCTGTCTCATTCTCAGCCAAAGCTTTCCACTTCTTAAAAGTATCAAACACATTAGATTTCTATCTAATGCAATAAACCCTAGTTTTTCTAGTTGCATCATCAGTAAAAGTAACATAATAATGAGAGCCACCAAGATATTGTACCTAATTTCGTCCCCATACATTTGTATGCACAAACTCTAACTTTTCACTCTTCTTTTGTTTCCCAACCTTGAGAAATCTAACTCTCTTTTGTTTTCCATAAAGATAGTTTTGACAGAATTCCAAACTTACCTGCTTCATATATGGAAGCAGTTTCCTTGAGTGGAGAATTTGCATCCCCTTCTCACTCATGTGGCCAATTCTATGATGCCACAACACTACACATGTTTCTGTGGAAGTTACAGATATAGAATAATCAGTATTATGAGTACATAAATACAATATACCTACCCTATCTCCTTTTTCTATTACTAATGCTCCTTTAGTGATCTTCCACCACATTTTCCCAATCATAGACAAATACCAACTATCTCCCAACTTCCCTATTGAGATCAAATTTATTTTCATAGAAGGCATGTGCCTCACATCTTTTAGTAGCCATTCATTTCCATTATTTACCTTAATCCATACCTTACCCATTCCAACAATTTTACATGGTTCATCGTCCCCCAATAAAGCATGTCCAAAATCACCTTGAACATCATCATGAAAGAATTTCCTATGGGGTGTAGCATGACATGAAGCCCTTGAATCTACTACCCAGTAATCTCTAGTATTATATAATGCAAGAATGAAAGCATCTTGTAACACATCACCTACTACATTCGCTTCCCGAGTAGTCTCTTGCTACCTATCTCCTTTCTTCTTTGGATCTCTACGGTCTTTCCTCAGATGTCCTTTCTTACCACATTTCTAGCACTCTATTTTTTCGAATATGGACTTGGATCTGCTCTTTACAGACTTGCTATGATTACCTAGGCTCCTTCCTCTCTCATTTTGTCTCCCTCTTCTCTCCATGGTCAATGCATTACTTGATGTCTCACCTGTGCTTTTTCTTCGCATTTCCTCGCTAAGAATAACACCAACAACATCATCAATATTAAGAGTGTTTTAACTAGGGACAAATTTACTTACATCCATGACCAAGCTATTCCATATTTCTGGCAATGAGCACAAGATTAGAAGAGCCCTAACCTCATAATCAAAGTTCACTTTTACAGAACTTAACTAACTGGTAGGTGTATTAAACTCATTTCAATGGTCAACAACAAATCCACCTTCCGACATCTTCATATTAAATAAATGCTTCATTAAAAATACCTTGTTGGAAGCTAAGGGTTTTTTGTAGAGCTTACCCAATGTTCTCATCACACCCTCTGTTGTTTTTTCTTTTGAAATATTGAAAGCCACCGACAAAGCCAGGAACATATGTATTATTCCTAGTACATTTCGGTCAAGAACCCCCCATTCTTCATCCTTCATAGTCGTTGGTTGTTTTGATTTTCCTCCCAATGGTAGATACAGATCCTTCTGGTACAGATAGTCCTCCATTTGCATCTTCCATAACTGGTAGTTTTGGCCATTTCCTTTCTCAACCCTAAAATTTCCTTCTTCCGCCATTGCTCCCTCTTGAACCAGGAATCCTTCTTTCCTGTGAGTTTACCAGCCAAATAGACCTTTTGGCACTGATACCAATTGTTAGAAAACAATACCACAGAGCAATAATAGTTATACAGTTAACTCATTAAATAAGATACAAAACACATTAAACACATTACATATAGACACATATATAACGTGGTTCACCCAAAACATGGGCTACATCCACACAAAAATTTCCAACCCTTTTATTACCGTCCAGTAAGATGAAGGGATACAATCTGCAGCAACACTGTTGCACTTCCTCTTCATGCTCTCATAGTCTCTCTCACACAATCAAAGAGACTATTTGCAATGATACAATACAATATACAACTATTTTACAATGCTTTCTTTTATAAGGGAAAATAATACGATTAACCTAATACCATGGGTCTGCAAAACTATTGTCCAGCACACATCCCAAAAATTTCCTTCGGGGGCTATTCCCTCAAACCCCTGCTAGCCCCTTGGACCCCACGACCAAGGGTAATGGACCCCTCAGACCCCCGTGGGGGATGATGTCCCCCTACACCCCCCATATGGGACAAGTGTACAGTAAACCTGGGGTACAAACACAACTAATCAATAATATCTTTGGATCTGGAAGATCAGGCTCCACAACCAACAACAATGACAGAAGAATACCAGTCAATAACGAAGAATGATGTTTGGGATATAGTACCCAAACCAGAAAACAGAAGTGTGGTATCTTCCAAGTAGATCTACAAGATAAAAAATGCAGCTGATGGAAGTATTGAAAAATACAAGGCAAGTTTTGTGGCCATAGGATTCTCTCATAAAGAGGGGATTGATTATGAATAGACATTTTCTCTAGTATAAAGGTACACCTCCATGAGAACCATCATGGAACTTTCATCCATGATGAAGTGGAATCTGCACCAGATGGATGTAAAGAAAATGTTCCTGAATGGTGTAATTGAGGAAGCAGTATACATTGAACATTCACAAGGATTTGAAGTCAAAGACAGAGGGACTTGCGTATGTAAGTTGAAGAAAGATCTATATGGAATGAAGAAAGATCCTAGAGCTTGGTGTGGAAGAATCAATAGCTTCTTGACAAGCTTGGGCTTTACCAAGAGTAAAGCCGACCATAATATTTAGCTTAAGTTTTTGGATGATGAACCTTTCATACTATTGCTATATGTGGATGACTTATTCCTGACAGGAAATGTGAAACATATTGCATATTGCAAGAAGTAAAGTTTGAATACTTTCATCACAAGATTCGTGTAGTCTGAAAATAATTTCCTCAAAAGGAGGAATAGTGATGATGATACTGAAGACTTTTCTTGCAAGGAGGAATAGTGATGATGATACTAAATAATTTTCTCACAAGGAGGAACTGTGATGATGATACCGAATACTTTCCTCACAAGGAGGAACAGTGACAATGATACTGAATACTTTCCTCGCAAGGAGGAAAAATAACGATGATATAGATATTTCCTCATAGGGACATAAGGAATTAGCAAGCCCAAAATGTATCTTAAATAAGAAAAAGGTAGAGAGAGATAAGCAAAAATGAGAGATAAAAATAGAATATTATGGTAGTTTTTGCAATAACCTTTGATTTCAAAGTTGGATTGGGGATTTCCTAGTACTATTGGAAAGGTATTGTTGAGGGATACAAATTTTTTGTTTTGTGATTCATGAGACTCCTCATGGTTTGGCCGAGTTATTTTTTGTAAATATGGGCATGAGGAATCTCGAAAAGCATATTTCCAAAGATGCTTTTCGAGATTCCTCATGCCAACATTTACAGAAATGCACGCCCCGAAAAAATCATGAGGAATATTGCAAAGTGAAAAACATGAAATTTCCACCCCTCTACAAGACCCTACCAATGGTACCAAGAGTGTCCCAATACAACTTTGGGATAAAATGTTATCACAAAAAACAATAATATTCTCTTTTTTCTCTCATTTTTGCTTATATCTCTCTACCTTTTTTTATTTAGGATACATTGTAGAAGAGGGTAGAATGTTATGGAGTAATAGTGATGATGAGGTTACATAATTTCCTCGCAAGGAGGAATGATGATGATATGAACCCTCCTTGGAAAGGGGGAGCAGGTTCATGATATGGATCTTCCTTGGAAAGTGGGAGTGATGATGAGACTATCACTATGAATGAGATGAAAGTGATGTGCTAGTATAGAAAAGTCCAACTACACCCACAGATGTTGATGAGGTTTTACATTTACTTGTGGATGAAAGTATCCTCTCTTGAGGATGGTCTCGCAGACAAGAACACTATGCTCTTTAGATTGTTCATAGCCCTTACCAGCTGAGGATGATCCTGCAGACGATACTATCTTCTAGAGAGTGATCCTACATTCACTTGTAGGATGGTGATATAGAAAAGAACACTATTCTATGGAGAGTGGTCCTAGTACTAATAAGATAAGGATGGTCTACGATGATTCTTGCATTCACTTGTGGATAATGTGTTCCTGGATTCATTTGTGGATGAATTATACATTCATTTGTAGATGATGTGGCCCTCCATTCATTTGTGGACAATATCCCCATTCAGTTGCAGATGATTTGGTCTTGAATTGATTTGCGAATGATATCTATATTCATTTGTAGATGATGTGGTCCTGCATTCATTTCCTAATGAGATCTACATTCAGTTGCAAACGATGTGGTCCTGCATTCATTTGTAGATGATATCTGCATTTAGTTGCAGATGATGTGGTACTGCATTCATTTGTAGATGGTATGGTCCTGCATTCATTTGTGGATGATTCAGATGGTCAATGATATTGAACCTCCTCTTTAAGGGGGAGTAGGCTGATGAGGATTGCATCATCCTGGGACTTATTTCCAAAAGTGATTGGGATTGATCATCCTGCAAAGGGATCATGTGTGTTGTATGTTATGATGCTCCTGACAATGATATTGATTAACAGATCAAGTAGGGATATAGACAATGAAATTATCAAGTGATTTGGTGCTACAAAGGATCAAGTGATCAAGTACAACAAGAAGATGAATATCAAAGTATTGCTATAAAGGATCAAGTAATCAAGTGTTGCGAGAACATGAATATTAAAGTGTTGTTGCAAAGGATCAAATGATCAGATACTATAGAAGATGAAGACTCGATGTTGTAGAAGATGATGTTCCAATACTTAAGATATTAAAGATGTTTCAGTAACAGTTCTAGCTGTTGATGATTGTTGAAAGCTTCCTATGATGTATAGATGTATTACCTTGATACTGTTGAAGATGTTCTCTCTCTCTTTGTTCCTATATTTGATGATGTTGTTGTCAGTAGAATACTTTTCTCGTTAAGGGGGAGTGTTGAAATATTGTAACTTTGGAGAATATTCTAAATGTATTTTACTGATGTAACCCAAGGGAGATGTCTTATTCCTCCGTCAGAATGTTACTATTGTATTTGGTCATAAAAGATTCATAAACTCCATTGTAAGTCGGGTAAATAGTACTATATTAAATATAATATAATATTGTTCTTGTCTTCCTAGGTGAATTCAGCCCAGTAAGTTTGTTGGGTCCAACTTTTTAGGGTAAAATTCAAGTGACAAAAAGAGTATATATAGAGGAGTTGTGTTCCTCATTTGAACACAGGCTCTCACTTGTGTATAGTGCATAGGAGAGAGAGAGAGAGAGAGAGAGAGAGAGAGAGAGAGAGAGAGAGATCAACAAGGAGGAGTACATGTTTTGGTGTTTTATCTTATAAATCTATATAGATGAATTTTTGTTGGGTTTTCTTCCCCTTGAGGGTTTCCCATGATAAATCTATGTCTATCCTGTGATTGTGTTTCTTTCAGTGATTCTGCATATGCTATTGATGTGAAATTGGATTAGACACTAATGATATCTAGCTAAGCATATGAAACATTAACAAGATATTGAGTAGATGTCCCATTCCCTTGCAACCATATGGATTTTGGGAAATTATCAACCAAAATGGTCAACTGTGTCATGGGAAATAAAGCACTTCCAGGTGCTTGAAAAACCTGCATAGTCATATAAGGTTCGACCCTTGGATTTCTAAATCAAGGTATTACCTAATGTTCATCTTTTGCATCTGTGTATATATCCATTTATTCTTGATACCTCTTCAAATTTTAATCTTGTTTATTCTTCACTGGCATCTCTTGTGATTTCTTGTCCTTCTCAGGACAAAGGATAATTTTAACATCCTACCAAAATTTTCATATCGGAAATCCTATACATCATCTCTTGTGGATGATGCAGATATTTATCCAATCGAACATTTTTCCTTTTCTTTGAGATTACACCCCTAGGGTCATAAATCCATTTAAAACTCATAGTAAATTTTAGTTTCTGAAGTAGTTGATCAACAATATACAATTCAATGCGATACTTCACAACAAAAGGACCTACTTACCAGGGAATCTTAAAATTATTGAGGCTATATTCTTCCAAAAATGGACAAAATATGAATTGGATCTATGCCTAATGTATTCTAGGGAAAACATCTTAGGGGCTATAAAAAATGGTAAATGGTAAGGAGGTAACTCACATCCATAAATTCGGATTTCAATATGACCTTCAAACAAGAACTAGTTCCCCCAGGCTACATCGGGGCTTAGCTGAAGGAGTCTGTTATAATCAGAAGAATCCTAGGTAGAGGAGATCTATTCAAGATATTATAGATTTATGAAATAACTTGATTTACAAACTTAAGATAGAGTCTCATTAGTTTGGTGATGCAGCATCAATTTAAGATGAGATTGGACAAAATGATCAGGGAAATGATGTATAATCATGTATAAAAAATATGACTTGTACCTAAAAAATTTGATGGTAGGAAAAATGACAAAGTTTTCCTTTATTGCAGTTACTAAAAACTGAGAAAAATCAAGATTCTTATCTAGGTCAGTGGGGTTACAAATCTAATGAAGCAAACCTAGGAAATATTCACCTACTATCTCATCATTAATGAAAGCATACAATTGGAAAATGAGGGACATTGCAACTCTTGGTAATTCAAAAAATATTTCTAACCTATACGGTGGATCATGCTCTGGTAATTCTATGTCTAGAGGAATAAAATTATGGATGAACCTATATTTTTCTTTGGGTTACAATTCCTTGAATTTGATATTCATTTCATCTTCTATAAAAACCCTCCATGAGACACCTTCTATATTTCCCAACACTTTTTCAACAAACTCCTTAATTATTGATAAGATTATTAAATCATCTCACGATGTTATTATACTAGCTTCTTGATCATACAGGTTTATGCACCAGCTAATGAACTTTTGGAAGTTTCTCATTCTTGGACTAGCCATGGATGGAATCCCTGACTCCTAGAAGCGTAGATAATATTGAACGGCCTCAAATATTGGATTTTCTTTTTTGGGGACCTAATGCATATTTGGGATTGAAATACAGTGTCAAGGAGCTCAACAAAGGTATGATATAGATGCTTGTCAAGGCTCATAGATGTTGTTAGTGGTTCAGGAATTGTTGATGGAGGCACAAAAGTCAAGGGAGAATCTCCCAAGGAAGAATCCATCGTAAAATTCTGGTGGGAAGCTTCTTACTGCAGGTGAAAAAGTAGTGGGTAATACTCAGTGGGTAAGAAAGATAAAAAAATTGGCATATGAGTTAGAATTTGAAAACAAAGAGGGGGAATACCGAGATTATATAAAATATTTTGGTGTTAATTTAATGAAAATCCATGTGTTTTCAGTTGATAGAAAAACAAAACTGAAGGTAGTTCCAATATTTAATGATGAGACCATTAAATGGAGCATAGGGGAGATGTGGAGAGAAAACATAGGTTACTTAGTAAATGGATTTTGGGTTCTCACAAGGAGAAATAAAAAATTGGATACCACTTCAAGGTTAACAAGAGGCATGATTAACAAGACTTCTTTTGTGATCCTGAGTCCCTTAGAGAACACCACAAGTTCATGGAGGTTTTCATTTAGGATCCACGATCTCGAAATAATGATTGTGTTGTTTCTGTGGCTTGAATCATTAATGATCATAGATCTGTAGGATTACAGGATCCTAAAGATCCGATTAATAACTGCATATTTGGGCCCCAACGGAAAAATGTCATGCCATTGAATACCATGCTATCATTTATGCAAAGCTGATTTGATGCAGTAATAATTTGCTCGCCCATTGTATGCTTCATTTCCTCAAATGGTTTCATTATTAGGTATTGTGGGTATTTTATAAACCATCTTTATGACCCCGAACTTCCATCATAATGACACATTTTATCGGTGGTAATATTTCAGGATCGTGATACCAAAATAAAAATGAGATATTCTTGAGTATCCTAAAAGCATGTGAGTCCTTGATTTTTAACATGATATTATCTTGATCGTGAAATCATATCTCACATATTTTAAAGCATGTTTGCATATCCTCTTTCCTATAATTACTTAGGATATTCTCCCTTTTCTCTGATATGGAGGGAATTGGAACTACCCTTGATTTGAACGACACCTCTATAATCATGATTCAAATCCTATGTCATGAACCCATTCCTCTTGCACTAAATGTAAATGTAGAATATATCACCAACACCACTCATTACCTAACTAGTCATTTAGGGGTCCCATGTTTGCAGTGGGATAATGTTCATACATTCAAGTATCCTATCTCCTAGGAAATAATCACACCCCCTTACATAAGTAGGAAAAGCCACAAATGCATCGCTTGCACCCATTGTTCATTTAAATTTCACATTTTCCAAATATTTCATCTTATGTTTACAATCCCATCGATGGAAAACTAAAATATATCATTTTTTCCCAATATATATGTATTATAGTCAAAACAACTACATTTGCTTCATAGATGGTGCAAGTTGTCAGTCAAAGAACCTTGCCTTAGCTGCTTGGTCCATTTATACCCACCAAAAAAAATTTATACCACACAAGTGGAGTGTGTCTATGGTAACCCATGAACAACCAATTAGAAGAATACAATTCCATTATTGGTATTTTTCCTGACTCCATCCACCTTGGCATCGTCCATATACACATGCACCTAGATTCCAATTTAGTTGTCTCACAGCTCAACAATGTATTTCATGTCCTCCATTCATTCATCTTCTTCAAGTATCTATGGGTGCATCTTCTCATGTGATAATTTGAAATCATTATGTTCACCCATGTCCGAAGAAGCACCAACACATTTTTCAATATAGACACTAACGAGGACTGGAACTAGCACTTGATACACCATACCTAAACATACACAAATAAACAATGTCATTCAATACATGTACAAGTACCCATCACTACACATGTATAAACATCCATTCCATATGCATATGTCGATAGAGAATATAGCATTATGTGCAAGTACCTAATAATACACATAAATCATATCGACATATAAACACAACATTATCATCATCATCACACCTAGACACATTATACACATGAAAAACAATATATGCCACCCAAAACTGGTATATATTATATCTTATCAAATTAGTGGCATCTACAAAATGAACCTCCATAGGGAATATACAAAATGAATCATGAGCCTTATGAGGGATACATCATAAACCCTCCTCTGATAGGCTCTATCATAATAAATGTACAAAAGGAAGGGCCCATGGCCCTATTACCACCTCATGTTCCCAAAGCACTCATGTTGCACCGTCCATTGGTGGATCAAGAGGCCTGATAATAACAAATGTACATATGGAAGAACCTATCACTACCTCTAGTTCAGGTCCCCATTTCAGACCTAGTCAATGTCGTCGTCTCTACCTTGGGGGAGGACCCTCTCCTCTCCATTCCTCCCATAGCCCATTCCATGCAATCATCACTCACCATATCACTGAACGTAAACCTGACCCACACCCTATTGGGATATGCAATGTTCAGGAAATATCCTCATCATCAATATCCCCAATCTAATGCTTGTATATCCTATCATCCATCACAGCAAAGCACTTCTTTATCCCTACCAAGGTTGTAGCTAATTATTCCCTAGTAATGGATCCCCTTACTGGATCACCAACACCTACAAGCACACCAAAACCCCTCTCCCTCTCTATGGGACCTCCTATCCCTACACCATAATCTCAAGGATGACAATGATGAGTCATAGGTGGTGTCCATACTGATCCAACATCTGCATCACAAAGTAACACAAATCATTAGGATGTGTCCACATGTCACAGCCACACTTTGCAAGCACTCTTGACTCACCAAAGGTGGTGTATGGAACTACCCAAAAATCTGTTGAGGGCATGGCCAACTCAACGAATCTCCATAAAAATATGCGTTAAACCTATGGAACTAATTGTATTTTAACACTTAACTTCGTAGCAACTTAACTTAGCCATTAGCCTTATCGGCACATTCATACATAGAAAAAAAATGCAGAAACAAGATGTAGCAAAAGTAAAAGACACCAAGAGATAAGTGTGGGTTTCCCAACTAGAAGAGCCTAAAATATTGTATTAAGATTAAATTTTTACATCAATGGAGTTTCCTAAGGCAGAGCTCCAACTACATGCCCAACTAGCTGCTACACCAAAAAATACAAAGAGATTACAAGTGCGCTAGACTATCCCTACCTTAGGCGATCAGTCATCTGTGTCTTTCCAACTTTCTTCTCCCACTCTTTGTTATTATATTTCCTTCATGCCTTAGATTTATTTATAGGAATTGGGCACTCCTTAAGTGGATTGTGCTGACCTTCCTTAACTGCCATGCTACTCCGTCGGTCCACATGCCAAGGTGAAGTGTCGTTCACGTTTCATTTATGTGGTGCTCCCATGGTGACAAGCTAATGGGTAAGCACCCACACCAAAGGTGGTCCACGCAACCAACCTTAGCACTCCCATCCAATTCCCATCCAAATTCACGTGCTCTTGCAACCGCCTACCATCTGTCAACGTTGCTCTTTTCCCGCCCTCTTTCCAACTTGTGCACCCAGCTCACACACAAGCACCCGCTCATACTTGGGATTTTGTAGAGATGTGCCAAGGTGCATTAGCACCCAAGGTGTCATCCCAAGGGATACACCCACCTCTAAATACATCCCATGAGCACACTTAGCGCTCCTCAAGTGGTGGTCGCGGTGGGGTCGTGCCAGGTTTTAACCCAAAAAATTCCTCAGTCATCTCTATATGGCCTACACCACCCAAGGACACCTATGATCGACCCTCGTAACACCCCATTAGACCCCCACACCCTAAAAAAGGCTTAAGAATGAAGAAAAGGGCTTAAAAACCCCAAAAGGAGCCTAAATAACTCTCATAGGGGCTAAAGCCTCCAAAAAGGGGCTAAAACCCCTTAAAGGAGCCTAAAACCCTAAAAGGAGATAAATTTAGGGAGAAAGGGGCTAAATCCCTGAATAAGGGCTTAAAACCCTAAAAGTCCCCAACAAAGCTATAAAAGGAGGGGTGGGGGTCACTCTCAAAACACCTCTCTTGCATACTGTTATGCTACCCATGGATGCCTTGAGACACCTTCACCTATCAATCTACCCACATCCCTCTCTCCTCCATCCATTCTCCCCATTGAGCCATAGCTCCTCATCCATTATTGAGTGAGATAGGGAGGTGCTTCCTTACAGCCAGGGCATGGTGGCCCATTTCACCAAAGCAGGTATAATCTTGTTTTGTTTATGCATTTTTCTTTAGTAGTTTTTTATTTCTGACCCATGTTTATTTGCAGGTTTGTCTATTAACATGTTTTGCAGGTTTGTTTTTTCTTAATAGTTGTTTGCAGGTAGCCAAGGCGAAGCCCTAACATTGTTTGCAAAGGGGCTCACGACCACTATTTTCTTTATCTCTTTGCTTTCTGTCCATTCCACTTTCTTTTTAGTTTTTTCACATGTAGGAACCTACCCTTATGTCCTATAGACAGAAGGGAGCCATTCCTACCCCTGTAGAAAGGAGAAATCCCTGCTACAAAACCGAGGACCATACTAGGTCGATCCCACAAGATCCCTAAGTTAGTCTTCAAAGTTTTAGTTTCTTGTTCAGTTTTTTTCCCTAAGTTAATTTTTCTATTAAATGTAGCTTATATTTCTGTTTATTTACATTTTTAGTTATTGTTGAGCCTCCTTAAGGCCAATCCAGGCCCAGTTGGCCACAGTACCAATTACTGTTGGCCATTCTGTGATTTGCAAATCACTCAACTGTGCAAAAATGGTAGAGCCGAATTTCTGAAAATTCACATGTGTTCAAGCTCGTTTTCTGCCAAAAAAGTTGAACCATTTCCAAATATGCCTGAGATAAGGGGTAAAAGGGCCTATTTCCGAAGTGGGTTTTAAACCGTTTGAGGTAGTTTCTCACGGTTTGATCAGAATCCACTTCGTAAAAACAAGACCTTTACAGGTGCGTGACCCGTTTTTTGGGCTTCATTGTTTGCTTTTATTGGGACTATCAGTGCGGGTCAAGCACCTCTGTCTATCTGAACCATTTCATTTCTGTTTCTGTTTCATTTTATTGCAATTTCATTCACATAAGAAAGTTTAAATTAAATACTCAATGGGTTAATGAATATAGTTTAACTAAAATTGACTTAAAATCAAATCTTGCTTACCCTTACTCCTCTACCCAGGCATCACCCTTCGGGGTATTCTAGGATATGAAGAAGGGAATAGATCGTATAGTCCTAGGAACTTCACTGAATATTGTTCTAAACCATTAAAAATGGATGACCTAGAAGGTAGAGGGGGTAGAGAAGGAGGGCTTCTCACGGTGCTAAGTGTCCTCCCTTTTGACCAACCTTGCATCTGGGAGGTGACCTGTGGATCTATGGATGGGCTTAGTCCCATTATGTTGAGAGCCCAGTACCTTCTCTTGGTTTAAGAGGAATATAGGTGTAAGGTAGTCACCTAGTTAGGCTATCACATTCAGGGTTAAATATGTGTCTATTTACAATTTTTTTATTATTCACTGCTTGCACAACAATGATATGAACTCTGCTACAATATGATGAATTCATAAACCATTTGCAGCCACCTGATACCAGAAAGACAGAAAAAAAAATACACCATACCAATTAATCAACCCAACTGAGTTCATGACGCTGAGAGAGCCTTAAAATTTATCAATTTACACTAAGTTCAAACAAATCCGCAGTCTTTGAGGACATAAGTCTTTGATTGTTTCAACCGTGGGAAGTACTTGGGCTCATCCCAGAAACTCATTATGAGGAGTACCATGGGAACCCCAAAGTAGCTGGTCATTGAGAGGAATTTCCAAGCGAAATGGGAAATGACCCCCACCAATTGAGTAGAAACATCTGTGAGGAAAAATCCAAGCGTTTTCTTCTTGCAGTCTTGGTGGACAAGTGACCACCTACAGCCAATAGGAAGCCATTGAAACCGAGGTCCAAACATCATTCCCATCAGTTTGATAAACAACTAACATAATTGATCCCCCACACTCTTCCTCATGCCTAAGAGGCGAACCACCACCATTCGAGACATTAAACCGACACTATCGAAACTGTTCTCAGCAATCTCCCACACCACCAAAAGGACACACAGCCTCTGATTCAGATTCAAACCCATACTAGTATGAACCGGACCTCCATACTACACCATCAATTCCCATGGCTGGTGCAAATCTAGATCCATTTTCTGGCATAACCATAGCAAGTGGACCCATGTCCACACCAAAACCTGTCACCAACCACCCTGCAGGTGGCCCAAGCATAGTCATGCAAACTTTCATCAGTCAGCTGCCATCACCCATAGTGACCAGCTAAGCTGGCCCACTTGCAACACACGGGGGCGGTGGCCCTTCCACACACACTGCCCCTTCTACCACATAGGGGGGTAGTGGACCATCCACTTACATTGCCCCTACTATCATACATGGGGGAAATGTCCCCTCCAACCACACTGTCCCTCCCACCACAATTTGGGGCATTGGCCCATCTAAAATGGCACAACCAATACCCCTAGTTATGTAGGTGTATTATGCACCTGCAAACCCCACCACCATCCCTTCCCCATCTCACATCAACCTGGGGTCCAATCTGCCTTTCATGGCTCATCTTAACTTGCCTGATTTGGCTTGATTGACAAACGACCCCATTCGCCATCAAGATTTTTGGACTCCAATGCCAACTAAGCTACCATCAGACATGCCCATGTTTGAAGGCAAGGCAGGGGAATGTCCCCAAAATCATATTATGACATTCCATCTATGGTGCTTGTCCAATAACATCGTAGATGATTTCATCAGGATGAAGTGATTCCAATGCACCCTTATAGGTGCTGCAACCAAATGGTACATTGAGTTACCGGAGGCCAAATATCCAGATTTCAACTCCTTAGCTTTCATGTTCCTACAGTATTTCCAAATCCAACTTGACGACAAGATCTTCTTGGATTGGTTCCTCAAGACCTTGCTCCCACCCATAGCAAAGGACGTTGCATCCGAATGTCCCCAATCTGAAGAGGAGGCCATACTGAAAGCTCAATAGTTTGATATTATCTACGCCCAGTATGGATATCTATACACCATCATTCCAAATGCCCCCCATCCAAAGACCTCCTATTGGGATGCACTGGGGGCATCTCATGCTGCACGCAGCATCATAGGCTTGGTCTCCCAACAGCCACAGCACCATCCGACACCACCTACCATTACACCACAACCAAGCAACACTACTAGTGTTTCTTACCAAAACCAAACTCTGGACTATGCCAGAATGATGTCCCAGTCTGGAGCGATAACTTCCTAAGCACAACCTATGCCACTGCAGCAGGCTCAGGCCATGGCATGGCCAACACAATAGTACACAGGGAAAATTCCCACATTTGTGGCACCAAATCCCACCTAAATTTATTATGCACCACCAATGCAAGTGGTTCAAGCCCCCGCCCCTGCTCAACCTGCTCCGTTGGGACAAGTGTTTGCACAATAAAACCGTCCCAACCAGCATGCCCCCAAAAATCAACAAGGGAAAGATAGAAATAATCGGCCTCAAAACCAAGCCAATAAATATATGCAAGGAGGCGGTCAATAACCAAAGCCTCCCAACAATGCCGCAGCAAACCAACCCACCCAAAACCCCCCATGACCAAATGCTCCTAGACGCAACGCTCCATTGTGCACAGACCAACCATGCACACTCTGTGAGGTCTATGGGCACTACACATTCGAGTGTCCCCTCATGGGTCGAGCTAAGCAGGCCATTTAGAATGAGGCCCAATAGGCCGTCAATGCTACGAACCAAGCCCAACCTAACCCGACACCTGTAATAAGCTTAAACACACAAACACATCGAAACTGCCAGAATATAATCTACTGATCCATGTTAGTGACTAAGGAATCTAACAACATACATGTGAAATCAAACAACAACAATATATGTGGGACAGAAATCAACTTGCATTAATATAGAAATATGAAGAAGTTTACAACTAAGCCTTAGTGTTGACATGCATCTCCATGAAACCAAACATTCTCATCCCCATAATCTCTGACTCTAGCTCTCTATGCTCTCTAATGGTCTTGGGCCAAGTGATTAATCCAACAACATAACAATACCTTAAGAGTTCTCCCCCTCAACCATGGATATGAGCTTGTATTTATAAGGCTTAATGGATATGGATGGTTGAGAGATTAGTGGATGAGGTGGCCTCTAAGATCCTAGGATGAGGGATATTGAGCTCAATCGACCCACAATGATAGGGATAAGGGAGGACATGAGGCTTATCATCTAGAATCCTCGAGAAACTTCTCTTTTTCCTTTTTTACCTAGGGTACCGCATTTCTCCTTCAATGACAGAGCGGTTTTGGTAAAAAATGCTTATGGACTAAGGGCCATAAGCGGTGGCACTGCTTGTGGACAACAAGGGATAGCCATTGTGAGCAAGGTACTGCTCCTAGACAAAGGGATAAGCACGGTGCTAGGAATTTTCAAGGAATATTGACAATTAGCATGAGTTTCCACTCCAATAGCTAGGATTCAGGGAAAGTAGGTATGTCAAAAGTCCTATCACATGATGGCAACAGGATTTTGGTATAAGAGGATGCCCCCCAAAGCATGAGTCTTAGAGGGATATGATAAATGAGAGTTTTGAGAGAACAAGTCATTGCTATGAGATGAAAATGTTCACTTGATCGAAGCATGTTGTCAAGTAGGAATTTGTAGTACATCATTATGTCCACTCATAGACACAAGTAACCAACTCATGGCTGCAGACCAATACAAGGAATATCCATGAGAGGAATAAACAAGCATGGCTACTAGAATACAACATAGATCCATGTGATAGAGGACTCAAACTTGGACATAGCTACCAGACATACAATGTATATCTATGTCATACAGATGCAAATTTGAGCATAGCCACGACCATACAAATGTGGATCCATTTTAGATATACAAAACTCCATCGCAACCTGGGGAAAAGCAATAAGCGCTTTAAACAAATACCTAGGGTCTTCATCTCGTCTTCCACAAAATACGATTCTATCCATGTGATTACAATGATCTGAAGTCGAACATGGTAGAAACCACTTGATTACTAGCCAATGATGTAAACCGTTAACAAGTGCGAGGGAGATCACCATTGATGTCGATGATTCCCAAGGTACCCTAGTACAATCTACTGAGTGTGAATAGATGTCCTGATGTCGAACACCCAGTCGATTCTATCGATCAAAGGTCAATGATGTGAACCTATGTCAAGAGAAAGAGAAAATGTCATTAAGGCATATAGATCTCAAGGTACTATTGTTTCTAAGACTACTTCCCGGATGATGAGCTGATGTTGACAAGAAAACTCTCATCGAAGGAGGGCCATGATGAGTCCCACATCGATGACATGAAACTTGGAACATAGTTCTGGAATGATGTGAATATAGTAACCATAGAATCAACTCAAATATACTGGCACAAATACTATATGGACTACAGATATAAAACTTGTTCAAATCCCCTTTGAACATCGAGTGGCACAACAAAACAACTTGGCAACATGACTAGACGGGACAGACATACAATGCGACAGTGGACAATGCATTCTTTTTAAAGACTCAAAGGAGTGACATGACTCATGAAAGTGGATCATCATGAAGATCAGCTGAATACCCAATTGACTAACATGATGTGCAGACAAGTGCCATGTTCAAAGGTAACGACAAACAACTGCCATTATTTGCAAAATGATTCCCTTCCCATTCCCCCCATCATGATTGATGATTTCCTATTTTTGATTTTATGAGTTCAAAGATGGTAACAAACACTCGATATAGATTTTTGAAATACAAGTTCAAACTCATATGTTTTATGAACCTGAGAGAGGAGGGGTTCGTTCCCAAAACGGGTCTCTCAATGTTTAATTTAACGAGTCCACTGAAAGAAAACTCAGTATCATTCATGTTTAGAGAGTCTGAATGAATACATAAGAAGACTCTAAAGGGGTCCTTTTTCATATGATTTAGTCTCTAAGGCCTGAAAAAGTGTAAAATCATACCTTAGAGAACTCTTCTAGTCATGATTGGCTGGAGTGTTCCTTTTTCGTAAATAGTCCTATCCGAACCGAAAAAGAGATAACCTACCATCGGACGGATGACTCTTCAAATACTTTAACGAGCATGAAGAAGACAAGATCGATCGACGATCTTTTCATATTTAGGGAGCTTAAAAAGGGTTTAAAGAGGATTCCATGAGGTTTCTTTACATAATGTCACTTCTTACGAGCCTGGAAAGAATCGAAAATGGACTCGACGATCTTTTCGTGTTTAAGGATCCTGAAAAAGAGGTGAAAAGAAGACTCCATGACGCCTCTTTACACAATGTCAATCTTTAACAACCTTGGAAAGAAACTGAAATGGACTCAGACCTTTGATACTAGATTTTAAAGAGCATGACAAAGTTTCGTAATAAATGCTCGTTGACCTTTTCCATTTTATGAATGTGCGAAAAAGCCATAAACAAACTTCCAAAGCTTCTTACAATAGTTCTCTTATCCTGCGATCGACTCAGAAACAAGTGTTAAATGCATTCATAACTAGCATTAAGGGATTATGACAAATAAAATTTGACTAAATATGATTTTATATCAAAACTATAGTATGTTAGACCCAAAAATGCCTATATAAGTCACGTAAATAGTGAAAAATCAAATCATTTCACTATTTACCCATAGTAGAGAGCACTTGGATCATCTTCTTAGCCAGATCTTCAGCAGCTGATATTGGGAGTTTTCACCATCCATTTTCAGCATTGTCAGTTGCAAGTAAAAGCTAAAACCCTTCTCTTTCATTTCATAGCATTTATTTTGAGTTTTGGTGGGGTTTTGGGCTCATATGGCAAGCCCTAAAACCTTGAAAGTGGGCACCGTGGGTATCCCTTGCGGGATGCACAGTACCACCAGAGAACCACACCTATAACATGGTGGATAGGCAGTGCCATCGCCTATCTCCAATAGTGCACAGGCGGTGTCGGTCGTGGAGAATTTAAACCAATAGTATGAGCAATATAACTTCATTCCTTTGATTTTTTAATGATTAGGGATGATTCTAATGCATACTATTATCATTTTTGGTAGGTATAGGTTGCTCAAAACATGGTGATATGGAAAGAAAGAACACATGACAATGAGGATGCTTTTTTTCAGAGAAATGTGGGTTGTATTGCTGCATTACGGGACTGTGGGCTCCTGAATTTCTTTCGAACCCCAAGCATGGTGTTGCATGAGTGGTTACTGGAACACATACTGCAGATGTGGAATCCAGAGCAGCAGTACTTCAAGGTGGGGGCTCATATTCTTACAGTGGAAGAAGAGGACATCTACTTCTTGATAGGTCTCTCGAGACAGGGTGCACCCATATCACTGACAAGTTCCTGCAGAGGGGATATTACCACTCGAGAACTTATAGATCGTCACTGTGCACCAAGGACAGGTACATTGGGGAAGAATATCCCCATCAGAGTAGTGATGGATAGGTCCCTCTGGATCATCCTATTTACCATGCAGAGGGTGGGTGGGAGTTAGGGTGTGCACCAGGATTCTAGGGCACACATGATGTACGCCATAGAGGCCATGGCACCCATGGTGTTCAACTAGGCAGAAGCCATGCTTCCAATATTCAAATATCAGTTGACTAAGTGCTGACAAGGAGAGCTAAAGTAGTTTGGATTTGGTTCCATTTTAGCCTACTTCTTCTTCAAGCGATTTCCATAGATGAGACCTCAGATGGTCTCCCAGAATCTGAGAGCACGGGACCCCCGTATGCTGAGGTGGGTTCAGGTCATGGCTCGCACAAGAATAGGTAGGGGAAGGGTGAAGTTCAGTGACCCATTCTTCAGATGGATCCGAGATTAGATCCTCATGGTTGAGGATTATGCGTACGTGGGTACGGACTTCACCGTAGATCTTGACCTACCACTCCCACCTAGCGGACAGTGGGGCGACATCAGTAAGAAGCGAGAAACCCTAAAATGGATGAAATGTTTTTATTTTTTTTAATGTTTTATATTTTTATGTTAAGTGATGAGACCTGTATATTCTCATGTAGATGTGGGAGCAACACAACCTAGAGGAGCCTCTCCATTGGATAGGCAAGCTGGAGCCCGCTTTGTACCACAGGGTGATGATATCATTGGGGAGTTAGAGGAAAACCTGGAGAGGTTCA
This sequence comes from Pseudotsuga menziesii, assembly GCA_001517045.1. Lineage (NCBI taxonomy): Eukaryota > Viridiplantae > Streptophyta > Pinopsida > Pinales > Pinaceae > Pseudotsuga > Pseudotsuga menziesii. The sequence continues at coordinate 391,662 of LPNX011004592.1, read as the reverse complement.
CCTTGGATATGCTAGATGCTGACATTGATGACCTCCTGATGAGATATTAGAGATCCACAGCGGGAGTATCGGGTCGATTTAGTAGGCTGCTGTGTAGAGTAGCTTGAGCAGTGATATGCTGTCATGAGCACCACTAGTGTATGAGATATGTACTGAAAGCTGACAGGTTCAGGATTTTGTATGATGATTTTTCCTAAAATCCTACATGCTTCAGATGAGGTCTCTGGACTTATTTTTTGTAAACTTTTTTGTATATATATATATACAGACTTTTACATGGTGCTTATGTGTTTCAAATGGAAAATGCATTTTCCATGAGTTTTATGTGTCTATGAATGTTTATTTATAGTGTACCATGTTTGATTTCGATGTCATGAATGGGAAATATTCCAATCTAGGATGTAATTAGCTAATGAGTTAGTAACTACATTATGTTCCCTAGGGATATGCCTATAAGTGATGGTTTCAAATGATATTTCTAGCAAATGTACTCTCTGAAAGAGGTAGAGGACCACAAGGTTCATAATGGTGTAAACATGGTTTAAATGGCAAACCAAGAGTTGTGAGTCCATCAAGACTACTAGATCACGAATATCCTGTGAGACAGCTTTAGTCAAAAGACTGATAACCACTTCATACTCGATGATGTTATTAGTAGAGGGACCTATAAAAACCACTCCTAAACTGACCAAATCTTCAATTGGGGAATAGAGGACCCAAGTAGCCAAGGTGAGATTCAAAGTGTGGTAGTAAGCACCATCAGCGAAGCTATAGAAAGCCATCTGCATGACCAAAACATGGTATAAACAGATGCAGACACTAAACTCAAAACCATCTTGAAAATACTAAAAGCACATTGAAAGCCAATTAATATACATATATACAAGATACTATCCAAGAAAGACCTAGGCATAGTACCTTTTCAGGTACAACCCATTGCGAGGTTTCCCCAAAGGGATTCCATCATAATAAACGAGCTCGTAAGATCCTTTCTCTAACACCTCAGAAATAACAAAAGGTTCATACCACATGGATTTGAACTTACCCTTCCCTAGTTTGTCATATCTCTGATCATAATTCAAGACTAGGTCACCCTTGTTAAAGACACAAGGTTGGACGGATTTATCATACTACGCCTTGATGCGTTTGTTATGTGGCTCATTAGCCAAGGCAGCATCTCTTCGAGTCTCGTCAAGATTACTCAAGTAAAAAAATCTTTCTTCCTCTGTGGAAGTGTATGGGAGAAGTTCGACGACAAGTTGTAAGGATGGAATCTGACATTGGATTGGTAATACAGCTTCGAGTCCATAGACGAGTTGGAATGGCATGAAACTAGTAGTTGTTTTCACAGAAGTCTGATAAGCCCACAGAGCGGAGAAAAGAACGTGGTTCCAATTGGATTTATGATCTCCAACCATCCGACGAAGCATAGTTTTAAAAATTTTGTTAATGGCCTCTACCTGACCATTAGCTTGTGGATAATATGGTGTAGAGTTTTCATGGCGAAAACCTAGCTTGGCACTCAGTTCCTCCATCATCTGATTACAGAAATAGGATCCGTGATTAGTAATGATGGACTGCAGAACTCCAAATCTAGCTATGATATTATTGAACAAGAAGAGAGCGGTAGTCTTACCATATTCTGCGTATGTAGGCATGGCCTCAGACCATTTTGTGAAATAATCAATGGCTACGATGATGTAACCATGCTGCCCAGCTAAGGTAGGCTTACAATGCATGAAGTCAATCCCCCATTTGGAAAATGGGCCAATGGCAATGACGGGGTGTAGCAAAGTAGGATGGGTGCGCTTTTTAGGATAAAAGTGTTGACAAGGTGGGAATTTCTTAACAACTTCATGATAGTCTTTCAAGACAAAAGGCTAGAAATAGCCAGCGCAAAGGATTTTCTATGCTATAGACATCCCAGATAAATGACTGCCACATGCTCCAGAGTGTCAATCATTCAACACATGTTCAGCCTCCTCATGAGTGAGGCATCACCAGGGAATAGAGTCAATCCCACGTCTATACAAGGTATCATTCAGGATGAGATAGTATTTCGCATGGTGAAGGATACAATGACGATCATCATGAGATAAATGTAGCTAAAATCATTGTGTTTGGAGATAAATAAGAAAATCTCCATACCAAGGATCAATAGTGCTAATCAGGAACAGGAATTCATCCGAAAATGAATCACTGGGCTCAGATTTTGTCGAAGTACAGGGAAGATCACACATAAGCTCGGCAAAGACCAAGGATTTCTTTGATGTGGCCTTGGCAAATTCCAGATCAAACTCCTGAAGTATAACTATCCAACGGGAGTACTTGCCCCCGAGTACCTGACGAGTTAGGATGTAATACATTGGGTTCTGGTATGCCAATACAGCAGTAGTGCGGAGCAAAATGTAGTGACAAAACATCTGTATAGCAATGACCATGGCCAATGCTAACTTTTCCACACGTGAATAGTGAGTTTTGAAATCAATGAGATTCTTACTGGCGTAATAAATCACGTGCTCCTAACCATGGAGATTTTCCTGCACCAAAACCATGGCGATGGTAGTAGTGAAGGCAACAATATACAAGAAAAATTCCTTTGAATAATCAGGGGGGTGTATCATGAGTGAATGAGTCAGAGTGTGCTTAATATTATTAAAGGTGTGTTGAGGCTGGTCATCCCAGAAGAATGGACTGTTCTTCTTGAGGAGATGCATATAACCGTGCATTTTCTCTGTGAAATTGCACACAAAACGGTAGAGAAATTTTTCCTTCCCTTGCAAACTTTGGAGTTCAAGGAGATTAGTTGGGGTTGGTAGATATAAATAGCAGTAATATTCAAAGGATCGATCTGGATGCCATCTTTGGATACCACAAAGCCTAGCAGATGTCCTGTTTCAACGCAAAAAACATATTTATGCAGATTGAACCATATATTATAATGACAGCATCTCAGGAATATATCTCTAAGATGACCAGGATGGTCCTCCCATCGCTATGAATGAGCAAGGAGGTTGTCAAGGTACGGTTCAACAATATGTTTAATATCATGAAATGCATAGGACATCACATGCTAGAAAGTGGCTCTAGCATTTTTCAAGCCAAAAGGTAACTTCTTATATGCAAAGGTTCTCCATGGGCAAATGAATGCCATCTTATGCTGATTGGTGGGTAATATCTCAAACTAATTATAGCTAGAGAAGCCATCCATGAATGAAAAGATGACACTTCTAGCATAGTTGTCAATAATCTAATCGATGTGTGGAGTAGGAAAGTTGTCCTTGGGACAAGCTTTATTCAAATCCCTAAAATCGATGCAGACTCTAATGGTGCCCTTATTTTTATTGACAGGGACAATGTTCGATACCCATTCTGTTAGGGGTACAGGATAAATAAACCCAGCTTTGAGGAGTTTCTCAATTTCAACTTTGATAGATGTGGCCTTCTGAGGATGGAATTGCCTTATTTTTTGCCTAACAGGTTTAGCCATGGGATAAGTTTTAATCTCATGGACCATGATGGATGGGTCAATCCCTAACATCTCTTCATAGGAACAGGCAAAAATATCATGGAATTCCTTAAAAAGTGCCTTATATGCTTCAGATTCATCTGCCGAGCAGTTCTGCCTAACATGAACATGCTCGATAGTATCAGGCTTGGCTGATATGTCAATCAGGTTCGTCTAAGTAATGTTGCAAAGGTTTCCTTCAGAATCTGTATCTTACAACAATATAGGACTTTGGGGTACGTTGACAATATCAGTAGGAAACAAGGATGCAAAATCATGGCTAACCGAACTGGTGTTGGGGAGGAACATGGATCTATGATGGTGATCCTCCCAAATGGGCTCATCCGTATTCATGATCTCCATAATGGACTCATCGGAAGGAAAAGTTCGAGAGAGATAATATAAAATGGGAAGAGAAGGTTCTAACCAGTATGGTAAATAGTAAGGATCTAAAGCCACTAGATGAGTGTCATTAGTGTGATCATCGAAAAAGCTTTGAATGGTGTCATACATAGCTTTGTGTGGACTCAACGAGGTGGACTCAACAACATGTTTACCCTTAGGCTCATAATCAAATGAGGTGATCATATGGACTGTCACAGTATCCGTGCTAAGAGGAGTGGATGGAAAAAGGAGTAAGCTATCTACCCAACTATTTGCACCGGGGCCCACCGACAGGCCGTTGAGTGATAGCTTACTCCGTTATCCTTCCGTGAAATCAAAACTACCATATTCTGAAATATTTAATGAGTTTCAATTTAGATTTTTTAATCTATATGCTCTCTAAATCAATGTGCCACCATCTCAAATTTAATTAACTTAGAATTAGGAAATCAATCATGCTTACTACTGTAAATGAATTTACTGTAATATATCGATATGATAACAAACACTTGAGAAACCAGACCTGCCTGATTTTGAAATGAGTTTAGACTTAGATTTTTTAATCTATATGCTCTCTAAGTCAATGTGCGACCATCTCAAATTTAATAACTTAGAATTCACAAAATCAATCCTGCTTACTGCTGTAAATGAATTTCCTGCTTACTTCAATTTCTCTTATGCAGAATGCATAATTCAGTTTGCCGATCAAGTGTCTATTATCATATTGATATCATACAAGAAATTCATTTATAGAAGTGGATTGATTTCATGAATTATAAGTTATTAAATTCGAGATGGTATAGAGAGCATATATATTAAAAAATCTAAGTCTAAACTCTAAACTCATTAAACGATTTTAGAGTCAGGCAAGTCTAGTTTCATGGAAGGGTAACGGAGTAAGCTATCACTCAATGACCTGTCAGTGGGTCCTGGTGCAAATGGTTGGGTAGATATATTACTCCGATGGAAAAATCCCCATAAGGGATGAATCCTTCAACATGCCTACCCAAATCGACTAGTAAGGAGGAGGGGACTGGCCTAACATGGGGATGTTATTAGCCATGGAGGTAGTAACATCCAGCATACAGAAATCAAGCTGGTCAATAGTAACAATCCTCCCTAGATGGGTAAATTGGACTATTTGGAATATTGTTGAGGCAACAACAGTCATGGAATAGAACCAATTTCTTCCTAGAAGGAGGTTGTAATCTAAAGGGGCATCTACCACTTCTACTTGAATGGAAAGGGTTTTTCCCCCCAGCTCGACCTCTAGGGCTGATATGATGCCATGGGGTTGGAAACCCCATCCGTCAAATGCCTTGAGGGTCGTAGGTGATGTTACAAGCTCGGGACAGCCGAGAGCCTTTCAACAAGTCAGAGACAAAACCAAGGTCGAAGCTCCTTCATCTACCATTTAAAAAACTTTCTTTCCCACTACTTTTGTAATGATCTAAAAAGCAATTTTATGTAGTAATCTAGGCTTATAGTTCTAAATATTTAAATGAATCAATTTAGTATTATCCGAGTCTAAATCTCCTAGTGCTGTCAACAAGTTTTTGCGATGTGTAAGGCAACTTTGGAGCACCTCTAGGGTGGACATCGTGGAAGGTGCCTGAGCGCGATCTTCAACCACATTATAAAATTGAGCAGCTCGAGCATTGGGATTAAAGATGGCCTTCCAAATAGTACTCTTAGGTGGGTGCAAAATCATGTCAAGAGTAGGATTCTCGATAGATAAGGGGATAGTAGACGTGGATTCTAGAGAACTAGTAGAGGGAGCTTTTCGTGAAGAAGAATGATCGTCTTTCTTATTTGCACATTTTTCATAATTTTGACTTTGAGTTTGCAGATTGATGGTATTCGAGGACATCATACGAATTTCCTCTGATGAACTAGAGTTACCCTGATTAGACATGTGGTATATCAGTTGTTGTTGGGAGGGAAAAGGATCCGTAAGTACTGTAGGTGCGGGATTGGACTTCAGAAACTGGGAGATTTCATCCTGATGAGGACACTCCTTTGAAAAATGGTCACCACTGCATAGCAGATAGGGATATTTTTCCTTCATTTTCCCTTTATCGTTATCTCTCTTGGTTGGTCTTGGAGTCTCTCGTTGGTTTCCAGGTTTTTTATTTCTATTTTTACCTTTCTTTTTATTATTACCCGAGGTTTGAGTACTTTGAATAGATTTGACCTCAGTGGAAACCTTAGGATTCGAAGGAGTAGGGGTGGCAGTTTGGGGTTGCTTGGTAGGTTTCACTACTGATGAGGACTGGATTGAACCAACAATCCCATCAATAGGTACTTCTGCTGGTGGCTTGGCGGGATTGGTGCTGGGGTGAGGAGCTTGAGGAATTAGGTCATAAAGAGTTCCAGACTGGGAATAGACCCAGTCCAGGTACTGATCCCGACTGATATCCTGCTTTTCGGTAATGGCACCACCCATAGCCACATCTCGGGCAATAGGAGGAAATAAGTATTTGGTAAACCAATCAGCTAGTAACTGATCTAGAATAGGGGCCTTAATAAGCCTTCTCTACCTTCTCCACTCATGAATATGATCGAAAATGTGGTTGTATGTGTTCTCTTGCAGAGAGGTTAAAAGATCAGTGTCCATTTCATAATGAATAGGGAGCTGAAAGTTAAGAAACATGGTTGCCAACGAGCCAAAATCCACAAATGAGTGTTGCGGGAGTTCAATGTACCACTTCGCAGTCGTACTGGTCAAAGTTCATTGAAAGAGTCGTAACCAAACAGAGTCATCCATGAGGGAGTTTGAAGAACACCAGAAATGGAATTTCATAACATGGTTCTTTGGATTGTCTCCCTGCTTCCCATCAAATTTCGGGATATCCGATGGTAACTTTACCGGAATGGGGGGCCACAAGGGATTGTGTCGAATGGGGTCATTAATCAACTTGGACAAGTCAGGCAAGTCCAAAGTTGCTAGGAAAGGTAACTATCGGTTGGGTTGCACATAGTAGTAATATTGATATGGCATATAATTACCAGTAGGACCATAGGTTGATTGAAAAACAGGTTGTTGTGATGAAGAACTAATGGAAAATCCACCCGTAGGGGGTTGATTTTTGGGAACAAGACTGCTAGGACTGCTAGGACTACCAAGGCATCTAGGAGGAGGACCACCAGGACCACAAGGACCACCAGGACCACTAGGAGATGGACCACTAGACCTTCCGGAGCCCCCAGGAGGTAGACCTCCAGAGCTTTCAGAACCACTAGGCAGAGGGCCACCAGACCCTCCAGAGCCATAAGGAGGAAAGCCACCAGGCCCCCCAATACCACTAGGACCACTAGGACCAAAAGGAGGAAAGTTTCCAGATCCTCTGGGACCATTAGGCCCCACAGGGGGAGGACTTCCATAAGGAAGTCCTTCGACACCTCCCGCAGTATGTATAGGTATCCCCCCCATAGCTAGGATGTAAGATCAGTTGGGTTTCCCCCATGGCGTAAAAGTGTTACTAGGGTATGGAATTCCAGCATAAGGCATTCCTGTAGGATTGGGTGGATGATTACCTATAGGTATTTGATAACCATAACCTCCAGAATATTGAATGGTTGCAGGTTGTGCCCCCAAGAGCTGACCTGAACTATATGGGGGATTTATTGCAGTATTATGGGTGGGAGGGAAACAAACTATCGACAGTTCTATGTTACAGGTCTGCCCTTGACTAGGTACAATTCTGGCGTTAGATAATGTAGGTCATGCCAGGGGTTGCCCCAGGACACTAGAAGGTACTGATGAAACAGGAATTGAAGGTTGGGCCCCAGGTGCAGAAGACCTGGGAGGATTAGGAACAAACATAACATGAGAGGTGATAGGGGTTGTAATTTGAGCTGGGTTGTGTGGTGTTATTGCATGATCTATAATTAGTTCAATGGGTCTCATAGAATTGGCAAGTGAACAATATCCCATAGGAATAGATGTGGAACGTGATGGTGTTGGGCCCAATATTTCATCTATTTGCTTATCAATATCCTGTGCATGGAGAATGGTAGCACGGTATTTCCTACGTTCTTCTTCATCTTCAGAAGAGTTTAAACGGGTGCCAAATGAGGCAATGGCCTGTTGTATAGAGGTATCCCAAAATGGAGCATTGGGACCAAAATCCGGATGGGTTGTATCATCAACATGACCTTCTGTGGGAGAATGGAATGAGGTATTTCCCTGAGAAGGCTGTTGGACCAAGGGAGATGAGTGTGAAGAATATGGTACTCCACTTTCTGCAACCACATTATCTCCCACTTGAGAGGTGGTAGCAGCTCCTTGGTTGATAGCTTCCATTGGATTTTCTCCTAAACCAAGACTAAAATCGGTTGGCAAGCCCCGTACTCTTCTGGACTATCTTAACTCAGCCAGTTTGTACAATTCCTATCTAACCTAGGGTTTGAAAATCTAGAAAACACACCAAAAGATTTCCTTACACAAGCTATAGGTCAAAACAAGCACACTTAAAATGATAGGAGGGGTTCAAAAGTCAGGTCTCTCACCAGGATTGTCAAGAAGGTTCCATTCATGATATACCTTGAGGGTACGTGTGTATTAATATCCTCGAATGTTGTTTTTAGTGTATAGCTCCAAGCAAGACAACCAAAGGGCTTTTCTCAGATAGATAGGGTATTATAGTGGGGTCTCCTGATATAATCAAGGTACGTGGGAGCTTGAATCGGTACTAGTGTTGTCTAATGCATAACCGTACACAAGGGGTCTTCTGATATACAATCGAGTACGTGAAGTACCTTTCTATATACCTCAAGGGTACGTGAAAGGCCGTTCGATATACCGATGGTACGTGGAAGAACTGCACGAGTCCTGGGATGTAATGTGGACAAATAACGACAGCTCCTACGCTTAACGATGCTTGAACATGTCTCTAACCTATCAATCCAATTGCTACATAAATTTTAACCTATAATTACCATTAATTTTAAAGTGGACGGTTAGGTGAATGCATGATGTTTTGACAAAAAAGTAAAACGATGCAATATGCTTATGCAAAATATTTCACTTTACCGTTCAATATGCCTACTTATGGGAGGGAAAGAAAGTATTTTGTTTTTGTTTCAAAACCAAAAATATTTCCAAAAAACAGTCATAAACATAAAATCAAAGACAAGCAATACTTTTCCAAACTGATTTCTCTTTTTTGAAAGCAATGAGAAGGGGAAGAATCTATTTTCCTAAAAGAAAAACAAGAAGCACACTATATGCAAATGCATTCCATTTTTTTCAATTTTCTCAAAACATCAGCAAATCTAACTTAAAAGTACCATATTTTTTATTTTGATCGAGATAGTTCTAAATGCATAAGATATGAAAGAACATAAAGAGCCTGAAAGCTTGAGAAGCCAATCAGAGAACCAATGTCCAACACTCAATGATGATAACCTAGTCTCAGTCAAAAAAAAATCTTTTTTAAAGGAAGGAAAAAGAAGTTTACTATGCAAACAAGAAATGAAACCTAGAATCTAATCTAGTGTTCTTCTTTTAGTCTATATAACAGAAGCAAAAAGAGATCTTACTAACACCCTAAGCTTTTCAAAAAAATAGAAATCCTTTCGAAAACAGAACCAACAAGCATAGAAGCGGATGAACAATAAAAAATCCTAATCTAGCTCTTAAATTTCTGAATCAAAACAATCTAAAACCATAATATTTCAAGCCACAAGCATCAGATTCTATCACACAAGTCTGACAATGTAGAACTGAAAGCAACACAACTCAAATTTTTACAAAAAAAAATCAGAAAAAAGGGTCTTGGAATGATGCCTACCTGGCACCGCACTTCTCTGGTGTTGATAGGGTAGTTCTATCCCAGCACCACTTCTCGCCAACTGGATACAGGCCGTGGAACTGCATACTACCCACTTTGTTCAGGTGGTGGCACCACTCTTCGTACACTACATAGGTGCGGTTCCCCGTAGAAGACCAAAACATAAAGAGAACAATAAATCAAGTTAGAAAAAGACTAGATCAACATGAAAACTGCTAGATTGAGTATCGAAACTTAGCATAAAAGGTTTAAATGAATCAGATATGAATAGATCTGGAAGTTTCAAACCTAAATAGATTAAGTCAGAAAGTAGATCTGACTGAAGAGAGTTGGAGAAGGAGCCTGGATTTGGACAAGAATTGCAGAACTGAGGAAGATCATAACAACTGATCCATATATCTATTCCCCAATGGAGTCACTAGATTTGTTAGATGAAATATTTCACCTTCTGTGGACAGTAAGGTGTTCCACTAGTCTGAATGGTTCAGATCTAGAACAAATGAAGGATAGAGGTTGAAGACTCTCCCTGGACACTGTAGATACCTGGAATGTGATTCTTCGATAGTAACCCTGTGTACCTGCAATAAGCTTACACATGCAAACACATCGAAACTGCCAGAATATAATCTACTGATCCATGTTAGTGACTAAGGAATCTAACAACATACATGCAAAATCAAACAACAACAATATATGTGGGACATAAATCAACTTGCATTAATATAGAAATATGAAGAAGTTTACAACTAAGCCTTAGTGTTGACATGCATCTCCATGAAACCAAAAATTCTCATCCTCATAAGCTCCGACTCTATCTCTCTATTCTCTACAATGGTCTTGGGCCAAGTGATCAATCCAACAGCATAACAATACCTTAAGAGTTCTCCCCCTCAACCATGGATATGAGCTTGTATTTATAAGGCTCAATGGATAGGGATGGTTGAGAGATTAGTGGATGAGGTGGCCTCTAAGATTCTAGGATGAGGGATCTTGAGATCAATAGACCCATAATGGTAGGGATAAGGGAGGACATGAGGCTTATCATCTAGAAGCCTCGAGAAACTTCTATTTTTCCCTTTTTACCCAGGTTATCGCGTTTCTCCTTCAATGACAAAGCGGTTCTAGTAAAAAATGCTTATGGACTAAGGGCCATAAGTGGCAACACCACTTGTGGACAACAAGGGATAGCCAGTGTGAGCAAGGTACCACTCTTGGACAAAGGGGTAAGCATGGTGCTGGGAATTTTCATGGAAGATTGACAACTAGCATGATTTTTTACTCCAAGAGCTGGGATTCAGGGCAAGTAGGTATGTCAAAAGTCTTATCACATGATGGTGACAGGATTTTGGTATAATAGTGCTCTAGAAACCACTACCTATTCAAGGGTTGGTGTCAACTGTACCCCCTCACCAACCCAATCCCAATGCTCCAGGGGCACCTCCTACGACCGAAACAGGTGTTCACCACCTGCTAACCATGACGACTGAAGAGGTAAACTTACAAACTAGATAGAATCAGTATGGTACCACCACCAAACCCACTGACACATCAGTGGAATTTACATCCAAAACAGTCAACCTACCTCTTTAGTTACCTCCATTCCCCCACCCCCCTTACACCGAGTGGCCAATAACACCACAGCTAGAGCTGCTATCAGCTATAGCATTGTGGATGATTTGGCCGAAACACCAATGGCCATGTCCACTCTGGAGGTACTCAAAACGTGCCCAATGCAACGAAAAGCATTACTAGCCACCCTTGGGGCCATAGACCCCTCCGACTCCAAGTTGATCACGTTCGACACGGAGAATGGAGAACCACGCATGTGATCGACCATCGGCTTCCAAATCCCGGTATCTATCTAGAACTTGGTTGTGCAATGATGCATAATAGATGAGGGGGAATATACGTGTGTTATGTCTACCTTGGTTTGGTAGAAACTGGGATCACCAATTCTGCAACCATCCTCCACAAATCTACAGGCTTATGATGGCCATCCCACTAAATTCCAAGGAATCATCCCCCATGTCCCCATCACATTAGCCGGGAAGATAGTGATGATCGACATAGAGGTCGTCAATGCTCAACTGGACTATAACCTTCTCCTCGAAAGAAGTTATATGTATGCCATGAGAGCGATCGCATCAACTATCTTCCATCTCATGATGTTCCCCCATGAAGGGAAGATTGTGATGGTTGATCAACACACTTATCATGATCCACAAGGGTTAATGACACCCACCAACGTTATCCCTACCATCACCACTATTAAGCCACAAGGGATGAATACACACACTAATGTCATCCCTGCAATCAACACTATGGTTGACAACACACCAGCCTACCCATTATTGAATGTGGGCCCTGAGTTGTTTGCTGATCCCACCATGATGGCTCCTTTCCCCTCAGTGTCACTGCCACTGACAGAAAATGAGACTGCAAACTTGTGCATGGTATCATCCAGCACTGCTGCACCCAAACAACAACCGCAGTTGCAGCCCCAACCACAACCACAACATCGTCTGCAGTCTCAACACCAACAGTAGCCGCAGCATCACCCATAGCAGTAGCATTTCATGCAGTCACAGCCACAACTACATCCCCACATGCAATTGTCAAGGATTTATCTAGGCTTATCTCCAGTCCATACGATTCCCTTCCTCTTTCCCCCACCTAGTGTCATGAGCAAGTTGGTAATGGCCACCTTAAGCCTACCTAACTTTACATTGGGAATTCCAGTGTGGTATCTCAATCCACCAGCTCAACCACCAATTCCCCAGGTGGTTTTAACTCCGATGCAACCCATTGTATTTGATTCTCACCCTCCAACCTGCCCGCAAAATCCAAACACCACACCCGCACCTGCACCACCCCACCTAAAAAGGGCTAGGGGAAAGAATTCCAAAGCCACCGTAGAGCCTCAGTAGATCCCGCCTTGTGCCATCTGTGAACAATAGGGCCACCCAACTCAGAATTTCCCTAAAATCCCAATGATCCATACACATTTGGATATCATGGATACAAACAAAAACATCCCCATGGTTGAACTTCCAAGCGCACTAACCGTAAAAAACAACTCATTGATAACGAACCATGCTTGTTCCCTCTGCAGTTTGTATGGACATTATTCTCACCACTACCAAGACTTTTCCGAGTTCTGAATGGATCTGGCCAACCTCCAACAACATTCCCTTGAATCTGAGATCACTCTAATCAAAGAAGTTCACCCCCCACCTCCTTCTTCAGACACCATGTCCATCTACATGATGTCCAGTTCTACCGATCCTCTTGTCTTCACCATCACTGATGGTCCATCAGACCTGTCTCTTCCGTTGTTTCCCCAACCACAGCCGCAACCTCAGTTACCAGGGAAACATTGGGGTTCATTCTCGATCAACACGATCCTATTCCTTTTCCTACCATCCAAGATCATGAGTAAGTCTGTCTTGGAAACCTACAATCTATAGGATTTCACACTGGGAGATCATGTGTGGTATGTTGAACCACCTACCCTACCTCTAAGGCCCCAGGATGTGTTGACTCATGTCCATCCAATTGAGATGATGTCGCACCTACCTACAGGTCCATCAAAGACTCCTATTGTTTCCAAGCCTACCCCTCTTCCTCCAACAGAGACTGGGGGCAAGGCCACATAAGCCACAACCAATACCATTTACATGATCTCTAGTACCAATTTCCCTTTCATCTCATTGGCCATGGAAGATCCACCTGATCTACCCCAGAACCACTTACATGATGACAGGGAGATCTGTAAGGCCACCTCCGGTCTTACCCTGTTCCCTTTAAACCATAGTGTGGAATTGGTTCTTCCCATAAAAGACTAGATTCCATCATCCCACCTTGCCAATGACCTTTGTCTTGGCAAGGGGGCATGCCTCTTCACTGACTCAGATGGTCAACTCTTGAAGAAGCCACGCAATGGGCTCCACCTCAAGAGAGTCAATGCCTAATATAACCACTATGGGTCCCTTATAGCATAGTTTTTCCCTTTTTTGTTTTGCAATGTTTTTACCACAAATCAAAGACCCCCATTCGAGGGCAACACCAACAGCTGCTAAATCAGAGTCACCCGGAGCCTGTTCAAGACACCTTTCACATCTCTAGGCTCAAATTTTGTCCTCTATATTCTAATGAGACCATCGTCTCATTTTTAATAAGTAATTTTTGGGACCACTTCCTGGAATCTACCTCGATTTATGAGCCACAGCATGGTGATGCAAGTGTCTGAGGACCTGTACTTGTATCACTTTTGCCTACTGCTACTCATGCAGGTTTTCGGGCCACCGCCCGTTAAGGGTTACCATTTTTTTAGTTTAGTTTTGTATTTTAACACATAGTTGTATTTTCTATCCACCGCACCTCACGCGGACCTCTAGATCATTGTCCACAAAATGATTTATTTTTCTTACATGTATTTGGCATAGAAGTGCCCCAGAAATTGCACTCACATCACATGTAGTCAAGTCCATCCACTGCAACACACACACACGCTCTCTTGACTTCTATCTAAGATCGACCTTGGTTTGCATGCCTCTGTTGCACCCAATCGTGAGCCTCCACCACGATTTATCCCACGCATGTATTGGTATTTTTGAGAGCCTCCTGCTCCGTCCATACTGCACATATGACCTTTGGACCTCTGTCCACCATCCTGACATGGGGCACTGCCTATGCCACCACAATCAGTTGACCACACTGGAGTTTCGTTTAAGCTCTTTTCTAACTCTTAAAAATAATGAAAAGATTGCCGAGCGCAGCTGCATCCTTTCCCACTCACTAAAGTATAGGAAAGGGCATATACATTGTCTCATTTACCTCCTTTTGCAGACCATGTAGACCATCAATTAAAAAGGACTTCCTTGGCACACTCAAGCCAAGACCATTCCCCTCTGCATACTTTTATGCTTTCTTGGGCAGAGGGGCCACACTTTATGAAAAAGCTCACCACGGGTTGTCATTAAGCTCTTTTCCAGCCTTCTCATCAAGAAATGATTACCAAGCAAGCTTGGTTTCATTCATGCTCGTAAAATTATCCGAGTGACCGTCCAAACAGTATAAGTTTAACCTTTTCCAGCCTGATTGGACTACCAACGGTAAAGAAGTCTCTCATCCCGTACAGGATGGGTGAGCTCTCCTATGTATACTTTTATCCTTTTTTGGGCACAGGAGACTATGAACCAAAAAGAGCCCCCACTGGAGTCTTCTTCGTGCTTTCAAACTCTCTAAAATTGAAAGCACGATCGAGCATTTACTTTCTCAGGCTCGCCAAAAATCCATGAGATCGTACCATAACGGTGTCCCTAGACACCACCCCATAGAAAACAGTTTGGCAACATTCCCCTTTTGGGTTGCCTTTGTTCAGAGTACTCTACAATGTGTCTTCCTTGGATCCCATCAATATCAAAAGTGTCAACCTCCTCCAAGTATTTCCCATCTACAGTAACATTCCTGGTATTACAACTATGATCCCATTCCCATGATTCAAGTTTCATTTGCTGCCTGGTCCACCCTGCCATCATACTCTAAACAAGGGAAGTTTGAGTCTATCATACTCCCCCTACCCCTATTCAAATATTTCCCTCCCCCTCCCCCCCCATTTCAGTGGGTCATTTCGCATATTGTCTCACACCTTTCAGTTATCTCCCTCATGCTCCTGGTCAAGGAAACATCATTGCCTTGACTAGGGGTAGGTCTCCCTCTATCGATGACAACACATATATTCTAGAGGATAGACCCAGAGGTCCCTGTATCCTGGTTTCATTAACCTCATTGATGAGTTTCTTGGACTACTTGAGAGGAGTCCTTAGTGCCTCTCAGGATGGTTGTTTCTCACATGCTCGACTCCAACTACATCATCGCACCATTGAGATTCGTACAGGGTTTGGTCCACACAGTACTTGGTCGAAGACCTCGGATGTCACTTGACTCTAGCACATTGATGAATCTATTTGAGGGACCTAAATAGGTTATGTCCCTTGTGATTTCTGGGTTGCATTGGAGATAGTGTTCAGAAGCCTTAGCAGTGCTTCTATATAGATTTATGATTGATGCAGCATACTTGTACCAAAGAGACTCTGACTCTCAATCAGCGAGTCCATATAGCTATGTACTGTCCCAAATCCAGCAAGCTGTCAGTCATGAAGATATAACATTCCATGAGAATGCCACGAGTCTAATGTACCAGATCAGTATTGTATTCAGTCTCACATTGAGGCAACCATTATTGTACCATCAGTTGTATATGATCGGCTCTTGTATTTTAAAGCATAGAACAAATTATTCTTTTAACATTGTCATGAGCATCGAGATGCCTGCCTCGTCCATATACATGTCACACATTATTTGTATCTCACCCATTGATGGGAACCATATTAATACAGAAACCAAAAGCCACCATGCCCCAGCCCCGGAAGCACCACCTATACGCAACAAATCCTATGATGTATGTCGGCCATACGATGAGCTCCTGCCCTCACACATCAAGGGGCAATCTGTTAACCTAAAAAATTCCTCACTCATCTCTACATGGCCTACACCACCCAAGCACACCCATGATCGACCCTTGTAACACCCCATTAGACCCCCACACCCTCAAAAAGGCTTAAGAATGAAGAAAAGGGCTTAAAAACCCCAAAAAGGAGCCTAAATAACTCTCATTGGGGCTAAATCCTCCAAAAAGGGGCTGAAACCCCTTAAACGAGCCTAAAACCCTAAAAGGATCTAAAGTTAGGGAAGAAGGGGCTAAAATCCCAAAAAAGGGGCTAAAGCCTTGACCAAGGGCTTAAAACCCTAAAAGTCCCCAAGAAAGCTATAAAAGGAGGGGTGGGGGTCACTCTCAAAACACCTCTCTTGCATACTGTTATGCTGCCCGTGGATGCCTTGAGACACCTTTTCCTCTCAAGCCACCCACATCCCTCTTTCCTCCATCCATTCTCCCCTCTGAGCCATAGCTCCTCATCCATTATTGAGTGAGATAGGAAGGTTCTTCCTTCCATCCAGGGCATGGTGGCCCATTTCACCAAAGGAGGTATAATCTTGTGTTGTTTATGCAATTTTCTTTAGTAGTTTTTTATTTCTGACCCATGTTTGTTTGCAGGTTTGTTTTTTCTTAATAGTTGTTTGCAGGTAGCCAAGGCGAAGCCCTAACATTGTCTGTAGAGGGCCTCACGACCACTGTTTTATTTCTACCTTTGCTTTCTGTCCATTCCGCTTTATTTCTAGCATTTTCACATGCAAGAACCTACCCTTGTGTCCTATAGACAGAAGGGAGCCATTCCTGCCCCTGTAGCAAGGAGAAATCCCTACTACAACAGGATCTCCCAACCGACTTGTCTCTGTCCAGACAACGTGACTTCCGAGGATTCCACTGTAGAGGTAGTCCATTTTCTTCCTGAAATGCCATGACCAAGTATTCCGTCTTCCATAGCATGTTCTTCCACTCCCAGTTGTTTTCTTCCTCCGGTAAGGCTTGCCACTTGACAAAGTATTTTAACCTTGAATCTTTGTTGCACTGGTTTAACCTGTGTCCCAAAATGGATTCCACCTCATGATATGGCCTGTGCATAATCATCACGGGAGCTTTGGTAGGAACATGTCATTCTACTTCATATGCATCAACTCTGCACCACCTTAATTGAATTATGTGAAAAACTGGGTGATACACCTGAAGATATTCAGGAATCCTGAGTTTGTAAGCCACCTTTCCTACCTTCTCTAGAATTTCTAAGGGGCCTTCATATTTCCTTACCAAGGATCTTGCCAAGCCCTTTGGAGGAACGAACTTCTCCTTGCCAAGTCTGAGAAGAACACTTTCTCCCACTTGAAACTCTTCATGTCTATGATTCCTGTCAGTCCACTTTTTCACTCTCTTAGTCGCCCTTTCCAAATGAGACTTATCTATTTTCAACCTGTCTTTCCATGTAATCATAAACTCTACTGCAGCTGGACTCGACCCTATCTCATTGGTCGCTACAACCTCCGTAGTCAACGATTTCTTCCTTGTTGCAAACTCGAACAAACTATGACCTAGCACAAAACTTATAAGAATGTTATAACTGAACTGATTTGCAGCCAACAGCTTCGACCAATTCTTTTGATCAACTTGTACACAGTGCCGCAAGTAAATTTCCAAAATTGAGTTAATTCTCTCTGTCTTTCCATTTGTTTCTGGATGAAAGCCCTAACTCCCGAGCAATTGCGTTCCAAACAACTTGAACAACACCGGCCAAAACTTTCCTATGAACTGGGAATCCTGATTTAACACTATGTTTAGTGGTAAGCCCTAGTACTTAACAACATGTTTGAAGAATAACTTAGCCACATCCGCAGCTTTGCATTGCAATTTCATCAGCACAAATGTAGCATACTTGGAAAAATGGTCAACCAACAAGAAGATCCTGTTAAACCCCTATGCTTCTGGTAGCTGTGTGATGAATTCCATTGAGATGCTAACCCAAGGTCTCTCTAGCACTAGAAATGGCTACAACAAGCCCACCTTCTTCTGCGAACTTGACTTGTCTTGTTGACAGATAAGACAAGTGTGAACATACTCTTCAACATCCTTTCAAAGGTGATTTCAATAGAAGCTCTTCTCAACCAACGCACATGTTCTATGATTCCATGGGTGTCCTACCCAAATAGAATCATGCTACTCCTTCAACAACTCCTTCCTAAGCTATTAATTCTCTGGCACATACAACCATTCGTCAAAGTAAAGAAACCTATCTTTCTCTTTGAAATGTGTTTCTTCTCCGCTCTTGACTTACACTAGCTTACGACTATAAGGTCCTCCATCAAAGTTTCATGTATCCATAATCTCAAATAAGAAACAACATGTACCATCGATTCAAGTAGTTGCCCACTCAGTGTCTAGAAATGAACTTTCCTACTCAAAGCATCCGCAACAACATTCAACGTTGTTGGTCTATTCTCCAAAATCATATCAAAATCTTCCAAAATGTCCTGCCAACACGTACAATCACACCAAAACCCCTCTCCCTCTCTGTGGGACCTCCTAGCCCTACACCATCATCTCAAGGACGATAACATTGAGACCTAGGTGGTGTCTATACTGATCCAACATCTTCATCACAAAGTGACACAAATCATCAAGAGATATATACAAAACTACATGGTTAATTATCATAAATATATAAAAATAAGTATCATGCTACATAAAAATGAAATGCATACATGTCTCATCTCAACCATGGAATGGATGAGGTAGCTCTAAGTCCCTCGTGTAGTCCATCCCAATCCACTTGTACCACTCCATCAGTTTGATGATGAAATGTGGCATGTAGTAATCTCCCATATCTCAACTTCCAAGGAGGGGAATCATTGTACCCCAATACACCATACAAGGCTCTCATGGTCCTCAATGGGGCATCACAACCAATGGTCATAGAGAGAGAAACCACTTCAGAAAGTAGGGACATAAGACATTCCCATGATAAAAGGTCCTAATACAACCAACTCGATGAAATTCATCCAGTTGTTTCGTAGTGCTCTATTGAAGCATCAGCTCCCAAGAAACCTTATCGTAAGAAAGCACCCTATCCACCATAAATATCTGACCACTTATAATACTATGAAAATAGGATGGTCCTTAGATCCTCAACACCACTTTCTCCAACATCCACACAACCTTGTCCCTCAAACACCTCATATGAACCTGACCTGAGTCATAATCCAACCCATTCCCACCACAATACTTGTCAATCAACTCAAGAATAGTGCATCCCCCACCCATAATACGGTGAACCGACTCTCGCACCTCTAACACACTCAACCTGATTAATAATTATTTATCCTGAGACAAAAATTTTAAGTCCTAGCTGCCACCTACTCAGAACACCCCCTGATCGGATCCTAAAAGGGCGCTTGAAAAACTTCAAGAGACCCCCGTCAATCAAGGTCTGCATCACCTACAGGTTGCCCAATGCTTGCACCATTAGGGTGTAATTAATAAAATCTTGCTAGCCAACATCCTTCTGTACCTACAAAACAACTAGGGTTAACCTAAAATCCTACTTAGTAACCATGATAACGATAGAACATAAAAACCCTAACCCATATGGCATGCTTGTGCTGCCACATGACAAAACGATATACTAACCACGCTTAGTGTGGTTTTTTTCATCTTACATGTGTGGTACCAATGCATAATATTTTTGCACTTCGGTCTCTCCCCAACGCGACTATATCAAGAATAACCACATGAATGCAAGTGCAAGATTCTCAATCCCTCCCACGCACCATTGCACCTATTCACAATACACTTTCCTGAATAGTCTGAGTAACCAACCCAACAAGCTTCTACAATTTTTCATCTCCATGAACCATTATCTCACTGTATTAGCATGAGATAAGTGTTTTTTCTCATGCTTCAATGCCCTAGAAAGCCAAAAAATCATGTGGAGGGTTTAATGTGTCAAAATCATTTGTACGAGCATATTTCACCCTCCTAACCTTAGATCTACCAGGATGAAATTATACAAGACAAAATTTAGGCTTACTTGGACCTTTCTCCTCAGGAAACCACTGCTCTACACTCTCAGAAACCACTAATGTACTCTTAGGAGTACACAAGTCAAATAGTAAAAATGATGTTGAAAAGTGGGCTCCACCATAATTTTAAAAGAATTTGGCCCAATCGTTAAACTCTCACCACGACCAAAATGTATCTTTGTTTGATGAAATTTTCACACCATTGCGATCAACATATGTATATCTACACATATGCATAATTTCCATTTATTAGTAAAAATTCATCTGGTCCTCAATTAGACATACACCCTGCAGGTCTGCCATGTTTTGAGCTATTATTTCTACATTTTCCATACCTTTGTCATGTCCATCCCTATACTTGTGTATTTGCATCATGTGTGTAGGAGTAATCCTAAAACATGATGATTTCAGCAACCATTGTCATTATTGTAATAATTTTACCTCAATTATTATCATGCAACTATCCTCCTGGTACCCCTTCCCCTCTAATAACCATATCGCTATCATAATTTTTGCATTATAAGAACAAGACTCTATCTGATACAGCCACCAAAATTCAAGTCTTGATGTTCCATCAATGTCAATATTCTGAACCACTCCATTCACCCATGGGTTCTCTCCCACAACAAACCTTGTCATTATCTAACACCCATGATGTATACCCCCCCACAATTCCAAGGAATTTTGTCTCTCAAGGAAACAACCCACCTAAATGAATTTATTTCATAGTTGCACATTTACTTCCCCACCTCAAGCAACACAACCCAACCAAATCCCTTGGAACCAGTTACAAGTAATATTTATCATGACCTTATCATACCTACATGATTTATCACCATCTGCAAATATTCTTCATATCATCACCCCCATCAAGACACCAATTGGGACCCTTCCCCTCAAAATATCCTATCCTATTGAGATAATTCCATAAGGACATTTTGCATGGAATTGATTTATAGGGCACCTATCTTTGTATTTGCAAAAACAACCTCACTTTATCTTGGAAAAGGTTCCTTGACCCACTCAAATTGTGGGAACCCCACCCATCATCAAACTTGACTCCCTAATTCACCAAAAACTATGGGAGTCCTACCCATCATCAAATTGGTCCCCCGACATGACCAAAACCATAGGTATCCCACCAAACATTCTTTATGTGAACATTGTTCCCTAATACCCTCATAACCGTGGGAACCCCCTATTCTTTTTGTACCATATCTCTGGTCACTTTTGATCGATGTATTTGAGTCTCCCTACCTGGCATGGTCAATTTTTTCAGTCACTATGCCCTCATTAATGTGTCTCCCATGACACCCTTCATATGTTTCTTGTCCCCCTATATTACAATTTGTCCCTCCACTTGGAAGTATGATTCCATCAGTTACTTCTTATGTTTACATCGATCCAGTTATGTTACGAGCCCCATGCTTATTATCCAGTCTTGTGTTAGATCATTAAGTCCCCCAATTGGTTATAAGATGATCTTAGTCCATAATATAGGACCATTTTCTTATCAAGATTCTCCATCTCTCATAAAAAAAATTCACCATACTCTAAGATTTGAAGCGATTACAATTGTACCTTGGGATTCCTTTAAATCACTATAAATTATTTCCTTGAATTGAGTAAGGATAGTCATTATTGACCCTTAACTTAGTAGTATTCCCTATTCTCGATAGATATACCTCTAATTGCATTAGGGGGGGTCATACATTTCGAAGGTAGCAGTGTTCATGTTTGAAAATCATGGTAGCATCTTATCTAGTACAGTTTCCTCATCAATTAGTGGCTTCACTAGGATTCCAAACACCCACCCCTGTAGGATTCTTCATATTCTTGACAGTTCCATTTCTCCAATGCTAGTAACATCCATTCAAGTTTCATGTACTATCACATTGTTTGAAGCTTCCTTCATCCATGTCTTAGTATTTTATGAGAGATCCCTCAGTCTCTTCATTTTGTATCCATTTTTTCCATCTTCACGAGCATGGGAAATTCTTGCACAGTTTGTATAAAAATAGCACTTTTAGTTACCACTCCACCAATAGCCTTCCCCATCATGAAAGGTCTATCTATTCACCTATGTTTCCAACAACTTCAAGAGAGATAACGAGAACAAAAAAAATAAACAAGGATGCATTATCGACTCTATAGTACCCTTTGAATCTCATACATTAGGGGCATCTGTTATCACATAAATATAACACACATGTGACATTTTCACAATTCACACAATAAATCATCAACATACATCATGCATCCAAATGAAGACATACACACAAGACCCAGAGCCATCATGAGTCCCAAAATGCCCCCAAAATAGTCAAAATATGCTACCGCGTGTCTAATAATTTGTTTATATGTGTGACAACACGTACTACCAGCATAACGCCTATGCAATAACGGCTATATCCCTTCTGTATCAGTCCAACTAACAAAAAAAACAGGATCTCACCCACTAATGGTGCATTAAAGTCTCATGAAAGCTCATTTACTCCAAGAATTCAGATTTTGATTCTTCACATACTTGGTTTTCTTAAATGGTCTCTCTTGTGTATTTTGGATCTGAATCATGGATCATTGGGTTCACATTGGGATATTGTTATTTGTTGGCCACCTCTTGGATTCTAAAATAAATCCATGGGCATGCTAATTGTAAGAGAAAGTTGAGAGCAAGGCTATGCTACTAGAATTGTGCTTGATATCCTTATAACTCACCATTTCCCTCTTGTCTAGGATTCACCAAGCTCCCTTGCCTCCTTCCTCCAAGGGGCAAGTGTTCCCCTCATTTGTTCTTCAAGCCATTTGACATCTAGTGTGGAATAAGTATACCTCTCTCAAGAGGATTTTTTTCCTCCATTTGGATCTCACATCTCTAAGGTTTTATATATGATTGATCATTAGGAAATATAAGAAGTGGTTTGGCATTTATTGGTTATTGGAGTCTGCATTTATCACCCCATTTTGAATTTTTTTTAAATGTGTTCTTACTTATTTTTTTTAATTATTTCATCTAAAACCATTTTTAGAATCACTTGGAGAACCCATCAACCAACCCAAGGGGCACCTAAACCGATTCCTTGCTACATATTACAAGGCCTTTCCCGTTACCAAGTGGAGAGAAAGCACTCTTGTGCAATATTTTCCACAATAGCATAAACACATGACTTCCATTAAATCAATTTATGTATTTTTATTTCCTACAATCCCTATCTACCTCTACTCTACCTTACCTTATTACTTATTCTATATAGGAATTTTCTTGACCTTGACCACCTACTCCATGTCCATAGGATTACAAATATAAGAAAGGAATCAATGCTTCTAGATAATAACAAATCTAAATCCGTATAAATTGCAACTAATTGCTAACAATATCATTAACTTTCACTATCTTGAATTTCTCTATATCCATGATTACATGCATATGAGGATCTTATCCTCTTACACCAACTTCACCGAAACAGTTTTGGAAGAGATGCTTCTACATAAAAAAATATATATATATATAGTCCTACAATCCTTAAATTAAAGATGTTTAGTATTGATTTTCATATTATTGATTCTCAATTGACCCTATTTTCATCCTCTTAATGATCTCATACTAAGATGAGCCAATGAAGGAAGAAGTAAATTCTTGTGAGTTTGTGAGAAGAAATGACTAGATAATTTATCGTGATGAAGGATAAGGGTTTGAACATAATAATAGGAAATTGTTGGAAATCATTGCTCAGAAGGTAAATTCTTGATCTTATATTATAAATTTGGAGTTGTTTTCATGTTTAAAATAGGGGAAAATCTTTTAAAAATGGATGCCAAGACAATTTCTTAATAGATACGTTTGTGACTATATGTAGGATCCCATGCGTATTGGAAAATTATAGGAAACTTAAATGCAAAATAAACTTATGATAAAAGTGTCATGATACAAGCACCATTTAAAATAAGGTAATAACGGTTGTCACAAGTAACATGTTTTTAAATATGTGTACGTTGGAGAGAATGATGCATGTTGACAACCAAAAAATAACAAGTCAAAATAGTAGGTTCATAAAAATATGGTGTGTCACACTATAAAACAATATCTATGGTTATTAGACATATTCCAAAATCTACAAAATGTAGGGAAAAGTATTTGTTATAGTACACCCAATATTACATAACATTGTATTAGGGTCTTACCCTAACATGCATTAATTTATGATTTACTCATGCATTGTATAATTCTATCTCTTTGAAACAAGGCCAAGTAATTTAGTGTTTATCAATTAATGTAAAAAGGGCACATTTCTTAATTAAGACCCACTAGGAAGTTGTATTTGTTAATTATTTGACCATGTAAAGGAGTTAGGGTTTTGGATATGAGAAGCCTATTTAAAGAGGTACAAGGCTATGAAGAGTTTTGTTCATAATTATTGTAATAGAGATCTATACAAGTTAAATGTTACCCTACATAAAGAGGCATGTGAAAATTGTTCCCTAAATTTTTTCTCATATTATAAAACTCGTTTACTACCATCTTTTTCTTTCCACTGTCTAATGTTTCTTTTTTTCTCTATAAATTCTAGTTTATTGCATATTAACCTGTGCATATATTTTTGTTTTAAGTTACAAGCAACTAATGAACATCACAATTGGTATTAAAGCCACCTTCTTGAGCCAACGTGCTTCTAATATTTTTAGAATATTTTTTTATGCTAGAGATGTGCTCCATCGTCTTTAACTAACCATGGATATCTATCATTCAATAGGTAAATTTGTGGCTCGGGAACACTACATCCAATGAATACAACTAGTGCTTAGTCACATTGTGCCCTTGGATGGTGTAGTTGTTGGAAATCATTGTAACTCATGTTGGTACCCCTTTGAGTAATAATGCATCAGAAAACATGTGTACATTGAATCTTACTTCCACATACCCTTAAGTATATAAAAGTCTAGTAAGGCACCTGTTATCTCCCAAAATAAATTTATTTTGATAGTATGAAGAATTCGAAGCATGTAATGAAAGATTTAAAGATGACTAACAAATTGAAGGTCTCTGTTTGTGCTATGGTTGAAGAAATTGGAATTTTTAGCTTTCGGTGGCTTAGGTGGGGTTCTTAATAGCTCATTAGCCACTGAAAGGCTTTGTTTTAGAAGCTAACAGTTTAACGCAGGATAAAGGTAAACCACCGAAAGTGGGCCTGAGAGAGTAAATGGTAGAAACACTTTTGGTGGCTTAGGCGAGACTTCATATGACTCATTAGCCACCAAAAAGTGTTGCTTTCGGCAGCTTCGTGAACAATCCAAGAAGGGATTTAACCACTGAAAGAGGACAAAAAGAGACATTGGTAAAGGCGCTTTCGGTGACTTAGGCGAGACATTAGACATCTCATTAGCCACTGAAAAGTGATGCTTTTGGCAGCTCAGTAAACATTTCAAGAGGGGTGTTAACTGTCGAAAGCAAGCAAAAAGGCATTGAGGAAAAAGCGCTTTCGGTGGCTTAGGCAAAAGCTCCTATGTTTCATTAGCCACCAAAAGGACGGGCTTTCATTAGTTAAAAGGAATATTCAGCGAGGCCACTATCTGCTGAAAGCTGGGTTTCACCGCGCCATTGGGAAAATGTTTTCGGTGGCTTAGGCGAAAGGATTATCATTTCAATAGCCACCGAAAGCCATCTTTTCGGCAGCTTGCAAGAAAATTCCCAAAGATTGTTAACCACCAAAAAGGAAAAAGAGAGAAACGGTTAGAAATCGGTCAAATCAAACCCCGTCAGCAAGATAACAATCAATAAAGGGCGTGATAAACCACCGAAAGGACATGAGGATGCATAACTGTGTGAGGGAATGAGTAATGAGGTCATGATTTGAAACTGATGATGACTGATGTAATGAAACCCTCCTTTTCCCTCCACCTGTCCACAAAGCTGCAGAAAAGCCCAATGAGTATCCAGACTGATTTTGACATCATTGTTGGGAAAGGGGTCTCAAAAAGATCAACTGAAGACATCACCCTCTGACTTCAGTCTCAATCATGAAGGATAAATCCCTCATAATCAGTGCCAAAACTTTAGTACACCCCACCCTTGAATTGAGCATTTCTCTCCACCAGAAAAACCTCACTGAGAGGACGCCTGCTAAAAGACACTATTCCACAGATCTTGAGTTTTATTGTTGTAGGTACACAGGAGTAGAATTTAGCAAAGATGAAGAAGGGACGACCTTCTCTCAGGCAGGAGTTGGGAGATACAGCTACCTGGAGGCACATCCAAAGGTCTGTCAATTATTCAAAGATGCTGGCTGCTATAGGCTTTGTGAGAAGATTCAAGGTTCACACCAGCAGGTGGCTGAGGCATTTTCCCTCTCCTTCGATGGCTCCAAGGCAGTCATAGGCAAAGAACAAATTCTAATAGATGAAATCCTAATTACTGAAATAACTGAACTTCCTAGCACAGGAGAGAAGTGGTCTAAGACCACCATACCAAAAGATGTAGAATTCAGATCTTAACTAAATCCTGAGCATAGGGAAGTGGTGTGGAATAAAAGTGTACCATCCTCCTGGTTAAAAGAAAGGTGGCAGCAACTGCTGAAGGCCATTGTGGTCTACATAACATGTGAAGGGAGATATAACAGAGCTATGATTTACCATTTTAAGTTGATGAACCACTTCATGGGGAGAATCCCACTGAATTTGCATTTTTACTTACACAGGAGTTTAGCAAAGATGACACACTAGGTGAATTCCCAGCCAACCAAGACTACTGGAAAACTGTCTCACCATGGCCTTATCCAACTGTTGATCCAAGAGTTGTTGAAAAGGATGTTAGAATAATCAACCCATAGTATTTACCCACTTATACATTATT
>LPNX011004592.1:324608-359713 GCA_001517045.1 Pseudotsuga menziesii | reverse complement strand
TACAGCTCCATATTCAGTCTCCATTGTTGATAATTTGCATGATCAATTGTTAATTGCTGTGAGTGAAATTAATCTACTGCAGGCCTGAATTTCTACAAAGGAGGAATATGGCATGGACTTATTTCCTATTTTGGAATGGTTTTGAAACAAGCCTACAACTAGAAGAAAAGGGTAAGTCTCGTGCCAAAAAGTCCAGCACACCAAGAAGTGGGAAAAGAAAGAGAAGGGCTACATCCCCAGCACCAGCAGAACGGCCTCCCTCCTCTTCCAAAGCCAAGAAGGTCAAAAGAAACTTGGATTTTAGTGAAAAGGGCCAGCAAGTTGCAACACATAGTGAGAACATTTTGAATCTACCCTACTGAGATTCAAAAGAGGAACAAGAAGAAGGTGCAGACCTAGCTTTGCAGGTTGTAGAAGAGATTCATGAACTACCTACACCTAAAGAGCAATATGAACCAACAGAGAAGGATTCCTCTAGCAAGCCCAAGACTCAAAAGATAAATCAGTTGCTGAGCCAAGTATATGAGATGGAATTTTTGGTTAGAGAGGTAAAGAGGAATAATGCTACATTGAATAGTAGGAACAAGCTACTGCATAAATGTTACCTAGAGCATAGGGAAAGGTATATTTTCTTGAAGAGACTGAATACAAGGTACCTAAAACACAACACAAGATTATATAGGATGATTATTCTTCAGAAACTGCAGATGAAGGAGGCCAAGCTAAACCCTAGCAACCACCTCACATTGGAAACCCTATTCGAAGCTGCAATTAGCCTTTAGCCTATAGAAGCCACTCAGGCTGTTGTTAACCCTCCTAATACAGAGCCTGCTGAAGAAGAAAGTTGAGTAGAAAAACTTAACAGAATAGTTTTGGAGGTGGCCTAAGAATTTTTTAAGAACAGGGCTTTCGGTGGTTTAGGCTGACACTGGGGCAATTCATTAGCCACCGAAAGCCCCACTTTCGGTAGCTAACAGTTCTGATATTTTGGACTCTTAACCACCTAAAATAGATAGAGGAATAATATTAAGTTTTGAAGCGCAGGACCAGTTTTAGGAGAACATGGATGGCTCAGGGATAAAGTATAAACATGAAAGACACTAAAGAAAAAATCATGGAAGGTATGCTTCAGTTTTGCTATGACATAAAGGGAGAAAAGGCCACCAACACTTAGCTGTCAAAGTGAAACAGTGAATTAACTAGCAGAGGACCAGTGGCAATGATTTCTAGCAGTCACTTTAGTTATCAGAAGGTTCACACAGTGAACGAATTCTACAGTTAGTTAGACTAGTAGTTAATTAGGGTTTTATGTCCTAATTATGCAAAAACAGTTATTTTATCTATTTTTAGTAAATCAGATCCAATTTTTCAGGATCTAAGTATTTTCTTAAAGGCTATAAAGCCTAAGACTTATTTTAATGAAAATGTTCGACTTCGGGGACTTGATGTGATTTGAATTATAAGTATTTAATAGTTGTCACCCTATTGGCATGTTGATGTGATTTGAATTATAAGTGCTTTCCTTATCGTGATTTGGCCATTTATATGTATCTGTTTTATGTATGAATCTTCCAGTATGATGAGTTCTCCATCCCTGCACCATATTGTCAACCTCTGAATAGTGGTAACTAAAATCCTTGTACCTGATTGAGTTTCATGCATGTGTTGAGACTTGAATTTCATATAGGTCACCTGACTTGATCCATTTCAGAAAACCCCAAAAACATTGTAAGTTACTAGGCATCCTCGAGCTCCAACCTAGAGGAGTTTCCTAGAGTGATAACAAATTAGCGCCATTGCCGAAGAAAGGAGATTGAACTCAGCTTCCCTAGGAGATGACATAGATCCTTGCTTTGATGATAGATAAAGCTTGGAAACTATTCTAGTTGTAATCATCTATCTTCCTGGTGTTATCACTCCAGGAAACTCCTCTAGGTTGTAGCTCGAGGATGCCTGGTAACTTAAACTATTTTTTGGGTTTTTTCTAAATTGGATCAAGCCGGATAACCTATATAACCTCTCCCTTTCAAGACATGCATGAAGCTCACTCAATCACAAGGATTTTAGTTACAACTTGTTTAGTAGTTTGACAAAAAGGTGCAGGGATGTAGAACTCACCAGGCTGGCAGACTTACACACATAACACATGCATATAAATGGCTAAATCCTGCTGAGGATGGTGTTTCTAAATCAAATATCACTAAATAACCAATAGGATGATAGCTATCGGCCCTTTAATAAATCTAAAAATTACCTAAATGCACATTCAGGCAATAAACATAGTAAAGAAAGAGATGGCTGAACAAATCACAACAAAAGAGCTTATACTTAGAATAAACCAGATGAGACGCTTAATAATGGAACAGGCTCATAAATCCCCAGATTCAAACCCTTATTAATGAAATAATCATGGAATTTATAGCCTTTTACAAAAGTTACAGATCTTGAAAAACCAATCTGTTTTCATAAAAAATAATTGAAAGTGATAGTCTTTTCCAGATTAGGGATTCAAACCCTTGCTAACTATTTGTTTATTTACTATGAAGATCTAGTTCACTGAGCAGTCTTTTAATGACTGAAGTAGTAGCTGATATCCACCACTGCTGGTTCACTGTGGAATTGGCACCAACAACCAGTGTATCGGCGTTCAATTGAAGTGCCCAGTCTTGTTCAATTCACCCGAAACTTTTACTTTGTTGCTGCCATCGCAACCTTTAGCCACTATATCCTCCACAGTGGTAGCACTTTTAGTTACTCTTTTCTCCGTAGTGGCGAAACTTTTAGTCATTATTTTCTCCGCAGTTGCGGCTCCTTGGAGGACTAAATCGCCGACGGTTATTCTTTAGAACCTCCAATCGGTGGTGATTCTATATTATTTCGGAACTCGCATCATGTCTTTCATCCACCATTGTGGCTCCACAGTAAACTATTTTGTCACTAGTTAGTCTTTAGCCTTTCCGACGATGAAGTTGTCATCTAATCATGAAAGCCTTAGTCTGTTTTTCTTCTGTAGTTGTGGCTCCTCAGAGGACTAATTCACCAACGGTTTCTACATCTACGATTGGAAGTTGTTTCCTCTAGCCCATCAGCACTCCAAGCCTAAATGTTTGCCATAGTTGCAACTCCTTAATGGATTGTTGTGCTGATGATTAGTCTGTAGTTCTTCCGATTGCCATGGAGCTGCTTGTTTCTAAACTCTCTGATGATTAGTATTTAGTATTTCCGATTGCCGGAGATTTCCTCTCCTCGCGGAAGCCATAGTCTATAAGTATTCCACCGTTTCGGCACCTTTGGGAACTAGCTTGCTGATAGTTAGTCCTTTCAAGTTTCGATGCCAATGAGTCTATGCTATTTAAGAACATGCAATAAGTCTTTCTTTCGCCGTTGTGGCTCCTAGGAGGATGAGCTCGCTGATGGTTAGTGTTCTCAATTTTTGATTTTTTATACTTGACCTCAGTAGTATTTAGTTCTTCATATCACCAACATTTCGGAACCTTTCAGCCTTGTCCCACCGCTACTTAGTCTTTAGTTCTTCCGATCTGATTTCATCATTGTCGGACATCATTAGAAGTTTGAATTGAAACACTTAGTCACTATATTCTCCACAGTGGTAGAACTTTTAGTCACTGTATTCTTCGTCTTTGTGGCACCTTTGGGAACTAGCTCACTGATCATCAGTCCTTTCAAGTTCCGATGCCGACACTGCGGAAATATTTAGCTCTATCTCGCCGATCTTGTAGCCTTTAAAACCTTCGATTGCTGCAGTTTTCATTTGCTCATGGAACCCATAGTCTGTCTTTCTTCCACCATTGTGGCTCCATAGTGAACTAAGACTCCATAACGTCAATGATCGGAACTCAAAACTTCTTACCATTGGAGCTTTTAATCCCTCTATTCTCCGCAATGGCAGAACTTTTAGCCATTATCTTCTCCGCAGTGGCGGAACTTTTAGTCACTATATTTTCTGATCACTGTTTAAGAATGTTCCGATGGCAGTAAAAAGTTTAGTAATATGCCTTACCGCTGAAGGGGTTCATCTATTGACTGATCGAAAGTTTTTAATCATTATATTCTCCGCAGTTATGGCTCCTTAGGGAACAAGCTCACCGATCTGAAGTCTTCCCAACTTTTGATTGATGTTTGAAAAATGTTCCGATGGTGTAAACCATTTCATCAATATGCCTATCTGCCAAAGGGGTCTTCCACTCACTACTTATCTTCCATCTTTTGGTGGCTAATGAGATGTTCTGATCCTCTCCCAAGCCACCAAAACCATAACTTTATGAAATTTGCATAAAAAATAGAGGTCTTTAAAACGGTTAGTGATATTCATATCCTTCATTGCATCATTTTAATTCTTCATACTATCAAATATAAATTTATTTTATTTGGGAGATAACATCTGGCTCCTACTCAAAGATGGGAACCTCCTTGTGAGGTCCCAAGAACCCCAGACCAAAATGCCTTTCCCTAAAAGAAACTAAGTAACTTAACACTATTCTCTATTGTTCCATTGGGCATGGAGTCTTATTCCAAAAGAAAAAACAACCTACAATCTACTAATTTACAATCATAAGGCCTCAGATCCTCAAATAAAATAGAGTTTTAGGAACCGCCCATTTACTGGGCCATCGAATACCTCTTCACCTTCTAGATTCTGCAATTTGAAGGTGTTATTCTTATATACCTGGTCTATAACAAAAGGGCCCATCCATAAAGATTCAAATTTCCCATGTTTCCCCTTGTCCTGTCTGACAGCATCCCACTTGATGACCCAGTCCCCGACCTAGAAGTTGTCTTCCTTTGCTCTTTTGTCAAACATGCCCTTTATCCTCTATTGATGAGCCTCTAATTTTCCTGCAACTTTCTCCCTAATCTACTGTAACTCCACCAAATCCATCATCCTTCTCATCATATCATTTGGTTCATCTTCCTCTTCCTAAAAGAACTTTTCCACTGGAAGGGTGAGCTGGATAGGAAAGACAGCCTCAGTGCCATAAACTAGTTTGAATGGAGAAGTCCCTATGGATATTTTATCTGTCACCCTATCAGCCCATAAGGAAAACTTAAGCTTTGAATCCCATCTTTTCTTATTTGTCTCTAGCAATTTCCTAATGATCCGGACTAAGCTTTTGTTGGATGAATCAGCCAAGCCATTGCCTTGTGGGTACTAGGATGTGGAGTGCACCAGTTGAATACCCATTGATTCACACAATTTAAACAATGCCCCAGCTTTAAAGGCTTGTGCATTATCAGTTACTAACCTTACCGAGCAACCAAACCTGCTGAAGATGTTCTCATATAAGAGTCTCATGATGACTTGCTAAGTGGCATTTCTGGTGGGTATTGCTTCTATCCATTTGGTAAAGTAGTCAGTGGCTACTAAGATCCATTTATGATATCCACTGGAAGATGGATTTATTTCACCTATGAAATCCAAACCCCATTGTTGGAAAGGCCCATTCACTGTAACAGGCCTAAGGGGCAAGGATTTGAGCTGTTGCTTCCCTTCAAATATTTGACATTGGTCACAGGCCCTTACAAAAGTGCATACATCAGCAAAAAGGACTATCCAATAGTACGCTGCTTTTAATATCTTATGGGCTATGGTTTTCCAGTAGTGGTGGCCTCCACATGTACTGGAATGAAAGTGATGCATGACCTGCTCTGCGTCCTCTTTATCTAGACACCTTTACAAAATCCTAGACTGATCCCTCCAATAAAGAAGTTTGTCAATTATGCAAAACTTAACAGATTTCAATTTAAGAGCTCGTGCATGGTTAGGAGTAATATTAGGAGAAACTTCTAATTTTAGCAAAAAATGAATGATACCTGAGTACCACTCACATGAAGATATGTTCTCAGCTCCTGCTGGACTACTATTCTGATCTTGATTTTCCTCTATTTTAGCTACCATCATAGTCTGCGCCTTTACTGACCTGACATATGTGAAATTCATTCCCAACAGTTCACTGTTTTCTTTGGCCATGAGTTTGGCCAGACCTAATCCTTTTACCAACTTGGTGGGTTTCACCTCTACATCGAACTCAATGAGTTTGGAAATCCACTTATCTCTCTTCCCATCAATGTTAGGCTGAGTCAAAACATCCTTCACAGCAGCTGAAGGGACATACGCAATGACCTTTACATGGAGAATGTAGATTCTGAAGTTCTTCAAAGATTTTATGAGGGCATAATCCTGCTTATCAATTGGGTCATACTTCAGCTTAGCATCTCTCAGGGTTCTACTAAAGAAAGCAATTGGATGATCAAGACCTTCATCATTCTTTTGTAATAGTACAACTGCCACTGTGTCATAAGATGCAAAAGAGAAAATGTAAAAACCCTTGGTGTAGTCATGACTAATCAGGGTTGGGGCCTCCATGATGGATTTCTTAATGTCTTCAAAATAATTTCTTGCCTGGTCCACTTGATTTTTGCATCCTTTTTTAGCATGACTGTTATATGCTTTATCAACTCAAAGAAATTTGGAATGAATCTCCTGACAAAGTTTATCTTGCCTAAAAAGGATTGAATGTCTCTTTTTGACCTTGGTATTGATAGCTACTGAATTTCCTCCACTCTTACTGGATCGATCTTTACACCTTCAGTTGAGACTATGTGGCCTAGGAGCTTTCCTTCATTGAGTGCAAAATAGGACTTCTTGGGGTTCAGTGATATTCCATACCTTCTACTCTTCAGAAATACCTTTCTCAAATGCTACAAGTGGTCATGATGGTTGTGAGAGTAAACTGTTAAGTCATCCAAATATATCAGGACATATTTATCTTTTAACCCTACAAAAGCTAGGTCCATAGCTCTCTGAAAAGTATCCCAAGCATTCAATAGCCCAAATGGCATTTTAGCATACATGAAGGTGCCCCAGAGGGTGGTAAAGGAAGTCTTCTCTTGGTCATTTGGGTGCACAACCACTTGGTTGTATCTAGAGAAGCCATCAAGGAAGGACATGACCCTGGCCCCCGAGACTCTCTGCAACAGATGTTTCATCTTGGGCAGTGGATAGTTGTCTTTTTTGGAACATTTGTTCAGGTTTCTAAAATCCACACACAACCTGATTTCTCCATTTTTCTTTCTTACCACTACTAGATTTGCAATCCACTGAGAATACCTGATGGGGATTATGATCTTGGATTTGAGGAGTTTATGGATCTCTTTCTCAATCACTGGTAATAGAAGAGGGCTGATGGGTCTCAACTTCTGTTTGAAAGGAATGGTGTCCTTGCCCAAAGGAATCCTATGCTGGATGATGTTGGTGTCATACATTTTTAGGTCACTATACTCCCATGAAAATACATCAGGAAACTCTTTTATCAAGCTGCAATATTCAGACTTCTATTCAGCAATCACCCCAGTGGATAGATTTATCAGTTTTGGATGGCTCTGGTTGCCTATGTTGTGCTCTTGGATAGTAGGATCTAGATCCCTTTTAGCAGGATTGAAAGGGACATCATTGTGATCAAACAGTTCTTCCAGTGGTACTAGAACTCAGGGTATGTGGTTGCTGGGAAATTGGATGATATCGTGCTCAGTCACTTTATCTTTTAGCTTGAGCTACTTGGATTCCTCCAGATTAAGGTTTTCCTGGTCTATGTGTATGTCAAAGAATTCATCCACTAACTGAAGGAATTTACTAAGCTCCCCATAATTTTCAAACACCTTCCAAAATTTTACATTGTCTGGTAGAGAGGGTCTGTACTTGACCTGAACATCATAGCTGAGCCTAGGGGGTAAAGGAGGAACAAACATAATTGCAGAGACATCCAGGGAATCAGCTAGGTGATTCAAATCTCTAGGAATATATGATAGTTCAAAAAACATAAATGAGTCTCTAAGTTTCCATACCTCGTCTCTATAGGCCTTTAGTCTGATAATTTTCATCTGAAAAGTGTTGTTGACCTACTGTATGATGAGGTCTGCATCCCCAAAAATATTCATGCACATGATCCCCATCTCCTTAGTCTCTTTAACTCTGAGTAGCAAGGCTTCATATTCTGCTACGTTGTTCGTGGTTTTGAAATCGATCTTATACGATAGGTGAATGTTCTCCTTAGATGGGGAGATCAACACGACCCCTGATCCTGCTGAGTTTTGAGTGCTTGCCCCATCAAAATACATGGTCCAGATCACTGTTGTGACTTCTTTGGGCTGTGGATGGGTGGGCTAGGTGAGCTGAACTGATGTCTACTAATTATCATCTATTTGCAAGATGCAAGATCCAAAATCAGTGTCCACAATGTAGATGGGGTGATTTACTGAGCGACTCTCCTTGCTTATAATGTACGCTAGCTGATTTTCCTTGTACAGTCTCTTCATTTCTCCTCCGAACATGGGAATGGTGGCATATGTGAGATCCATCTGAAGGGTGCTGCCCAATCTTTTTCTCCATGACCGGGACAGCAAAAGGCCAAATTTTGGAGGAATATCAGCCACTACGATGTCCATCATTACGCTTTTCGAATGCAGCTAAGTTAAGTTTACAACAAGGTCTTTGATGAGGCCCAAGCACTTGACCTTCCCGGATTCAAAGGAGAATAAATCATGGTAGGGCTTGGTAATGCTAAGGCCGATCTCATCCATCACAGCCTTTGGCATTAAGTTATGAGAGGCTCCTGAATCCAGCAAACAGTTATTGAGGATTTTATCATGGATGTTCAAGGATATATAGAATGGTGGGAAAAAGTCCTTTAGGTCTTCAATCATGGGGCCCAGGGTTACAATAGGCTTGTCATATTACAGGTTCACAAAGTCAGTGTCAATGTGCACCTTGTGTTGAAGGGAATTTAGAATGGAGGTTTTAAATGCATCATTCTTCATCAACTCAATTAAAGGGAAAGGGATTTTCAATTTTTAAATTTCAGACTCAAGGTTGAAGGAATAATGCAGCCTATCTGGAAACCTTACCTCATGAGTTGTAGGTTTGAGTTGGACTTGATCAGGTGTGGCTGAAGGTGCTGGTTTATGCAATGCTTTGGATGGAACAACTACTTTCTTTGGTAAAACAACAACCTTTCTAGCAGGTGCAGCAGGCTGTTTGACGGGTACAACATTCTTTTTGAGTGGAGAAACCAACCTAGACCTCATTTGGTAACCTCCTTGACCATCAGCTTGATAGAAAGCCTCTTTAGTGATCTACTCATCAATCAGGGATTCTTCGTACTCTGCATGTGTTAGAAAAGAATAGTCCAGCTCATCCTCCATGCAATGGATATTGTCTTCAGCTTCTCCTTCTTTTTCAATGAATTCTGGCCCTTCTTCTAATACATCATTTTGAAATGGAGCTCTTATCCTCTGGTATTCCCCTTGATTTCTCTCCCTTCTGATAATATGAACAGGGGGGGTTCCTCTTCTATAAGGGACAAAATTTGGGTTTCGAGGAGCAAAGTCACTTGGCCCTTTACTCCTCACTGGTAGATGTCCTTGGTCCTTCAATTTAGAAATTTCAGCAGTCAGGTTATCTAAAAGTTTGGTCATTTTTTCAATCTTGTTCTCTGATGCCGAAGCCCCACTGTAGTCTGTTGGCTGCTTTCTCCTGTCTACCTTCCCTTTGACCTTCTGAGATGCCAAAATGTTTTACTCTACCTCTAGGGCAGCATCCTGCATGAGTGATAAGGAGGCAGATATTCTTTCTCTGAGAAATAGGCAGAAGTCAGAGTCAAAGGAATTCGCGTAAGTTATCATAGCTGAGGTACGGGTGGGATTAATCTCAGTGGGGATCTTGCTATACATGTTGAATCTCTTGGTAAAGTTGGATACAAGCTCACCATTTTCTCTTTTTAGGTTGCTGAATTCTGTGATATAGTAGAGGTGGTCTCTCCTCTCTCCCTAATGATTTAGGAAAATGTCATCTAGGGCCTCTATGTCTGCCACTGACCCAGCATGCAGTTCTTTAAGCCACTTCCTAGCCTGGCCATCTAGGCTTTGCAAAAAAACTCTGGTCCATACATCTTCTTGTTCTATATTTATATTTTTAGCATAGCTATAAAATGCCTCTATATGTTCTTTAGTAGTGAAATCCCCTTCCCCTGTAAACTTAGGCATATAATTGAGGTAATCCCTGGTAGGCATGGCTGCGAGAGGATTTGGAAAAATTAGGGGCACATACCCAGCTACCAATATCCTTTCCATATTGGTCAATTGAAGGGTAGCCATATTGGAAATAGGTACAGACAAGGATGTGGAAGGTGGCACTGATGAAAATATTTGCTGAGAAGGCGGTGGTATACTTATCCTAGTGGAGTCACCAAGGATTGGATCTTCACAAGCAGTAGTGCTTGAAGATGCCCAAACCCTAGATTTTTCTGATGTATCTAAAATTTTCTGGGAATTAAAAGTTTCAGCAGAAGAAATATCAGCAAAAATATTTCTTGAAATACCTGATGTAGCATTTTGTGTAGCACTGCTGGTTTGTCTTAGTAAAGTCCTAGATTTCCTCAAGATTTCTTCTGGATCTGAAATGGGTGTTGCTGGCGGACCCTTCGGGTTTTCTCTGGTACTTGGTCTTCTTGAAGCCACCTTATATCAATGGAGTCACCAGATATATGATTACAATTGTAATAATGTCCAATCCTTGTCTATCATCAAAGCATGGATCTATGTCGTATCCCAGGGAAGCTGAGCTTCAATCTCCTCTCCCCGGCAACGCCGCCACTTTGTTATCACTCCAGGAAACTCCTCTAGGTTGTAGTTCGAGGATGCCTAGTAAATTATACTATTTTTTGAGTTTTTTTCTGAATTGGATCATTTCGGATAACCTATATAACCTATCACTCTCAAGACATGCATGAATCTCACTCAATCACAAGGATTTTAGTTACAACTTGTTCAGTAGTTCGACAAAAAGGTGCAAGGATGGAGAACTCACCAGGCTGGCAGACTTACACACATAACACATGCATATAAATGGATAAATCCTGCCAAGGATGGTGTTTATAAATCAAATATCACTAAATAACCAATAGGATGACAGCTATCGGCCCTTTAATAAATCTGAAAATTACCTAAATGCACATTTAGGCAATAAACACAGTAAAGAAAGAGATGCCTGAACAAATCACAACAAAAGAGCTTATACTTAGAATAAACCAGATGAGACACTTGATAATGGAACAGGCTCATAAATCCCCAGATTCAAACCCTTATTAATGAAATAGTCATGGGCTTTATAGCCTTTTACAAAAGTTACAGATCCTAAAAAACCGATCTGTTTTCATCAAAAATAATTGAAAGTGATAGCCTTTTCCAGATTAGGGCTTCAAACCCTTGCTAACTGTTTCTTTATTTACTGTGAATATCTAGTTCAATGAGCGATCTTTTAATGACTAAAGTAGTAGCTGATAACCACCACTGCTGGTTCACTGTGGAATTGGCGCCAAAAGCTAGTGTATTGGCGTTCAATTAAAGTGCCCAGTCTTGTTCAATTTGCTTGAAAATTTTACTTTGTTGCCACCATTGTAACCTTTAGCCACTATATCCTCCACAGTGGCAACACTTTTAGGCACTTTTAGTTACTCTTTTCTCCATAGTGGTGAAACTTTTAGTCATTATTTTCTCCGCAGTTGCGGTTCCTTGGAGGACTAAATCACCGACGGTTAGTCTTTAGAACCTCCTATCGGTGGTGATTCTGTATTATTTTGGAACCTGCAATAAGTCTTTCATCCACCGTTGTGGCTCCACAGTGAACTATTTTGTCACCAGTTAGTATTTAGCCTTTTCGATGATGAAGTTTTCATCTACTTGTGGAAGCCTTAGTTTGTTTTTCTTTCACAGTTGCGGCTCCTCAGAGGACTAATTCGTCGATGGTTTCTACATCGACGATTGAAAGTTGTTTCCTATAGCCCATCAGCACCCCAAGCCTGAATGTTTTCCACAGTTGCGGCTCCTTAATGGACTGTTGTGGCGACAATTAGGCTGTAGTTCTTTCGATTCCCGCGGAGCTGCTTGGTTCTAAAATCTCCAATGATTAGTCTTTAGTATTTCCGATCACCGACGATTTCCTCTCCTCGCAGAATCCGTAGTCTATAAGTCTTTCGCCATTTCAGTGCCTTTGGGAACTAGCTTGCCGATAGTTAGTCCTTTCAAGTTCTGATACCGATAAGTCTGTGTTGTTTCAGAACTTGCAGTAAGTCTTTCTTTCATCGTTGTGGCTCCTCGGAGGACTAGCTCACCAACGGTTACTGTTCTCAAGTTCCAATTTCTGCTACTTGACCTTAGAGGTATTTAGTTCTTCATATCATCGACATTTCGGAACATTTCAGCCTTGTCCCACCGCTACTTAGTCTTTATTTCTTCCAATCTGATTTCATCGCTATCAGACGTCATTAGAAGTTTGAATCAGAACGCTTAGTCACTATATTCTCCGCAATGGCGGAAATTTTAGTCACTGTATTCTCCACCGTTGCGGCGCCTTTGGGAACTAGCTCGTTAATCGTCAGTCCTTTCAAGTTCCAATGCCAACACTGCGGAAATCTTTAGCTCTATGTCGTTGATCTTGTAGCCTTTAAAACCTCTGATTGCTGCAGTTTTCATTTGCTCATGGAACCCATAGTCTGTCTTTCTTTCGCCGTTTCCGCTCCGTAGTGAACTAAGAATCTGCAACGTCAGTGATCAGAACTCAAAAATTCTTACCATCGGAGATTTTAATCCCTCTATTCTCCGCAGTGGTGGAACTTTTAGCCACTATATTCTCCGTAGTGGTGGAAATTTAGTCACTATATTCTCCAATCACTGTTTAAGAATGTTTCGATGGTAGTAAAAAGTTTAGTAATACTCCTTAACACCGAGGGGGTTCATCTATTGATTGATTGGAAGCCTTCAATCATTATATTCTCTGCAGTTGTGGCTCCTTAGAGAACAATTTCATAGATCTAAAGTCTTCCCAACTTCCGATTGATGTTTGAAAAACATTCCGATGGTGTAAATTGTTTCAGCAATACGCCTATCTACCGAAGGGGTCTTCCACTCACTACTTATCTTCCATTTTTCGGTGGCTAATGAGATGTTTTGATCCTCTCCCAAGCCACCAAAACCACAAATTTGTGAAATTTGTATAAAAAATAGAGTTCTTCAAAACTGTTAGTGATCTTCATATCCTTCATTGCATCATTTAAATTCTTCATACTATCAAAAATAAATTTATTTTATTTGGGAGATAACATGGTGAATCCATTGAAATAAGGTGGCTTCAAGAAGACCAAGTACCAGAGAAAACCCTCAATGACCACCAGCAACACCTGTTTTAGATCCAGAAGATATTTTGAGAAGAGCTAGGGTTTCACTAAGGAAGACCAATAGTGCTGCAAAGGAAGCTACATCAGGTATTTCAAAGAATATTTCTGTTATTATTTCTTCTGCTGAAACACCTAATTCTCAGGAATTTATAAATACATCAAAAAATTTTAGGGTTTGGGCATCTTCAAGCATTGCTGCTTGTGAAGATCCAATCCCTAGTGACTCCACTGGGATAAGTTTATCACCATCACCTTCTCAGCTACTACCTACATCAATACTACCTTCCTCCACCCTTTCCATACCCATTTCCAATATGGTTGCCCCTCAAATGACCAAGATGGAAAGGATCCTGATAGCTAGGTATGCCCCCATAAATTTTCCTAATCCTCTCTCGGCCATGCCCACTGGAGACTACCTCAAGTACATGCCTAATTTCATCGGAGAGGGAGATTTTAGAGTTGAAGAACATCTAGAGGAATTTTACAGTTATGCTGAGAACATTAATATAGAATAGAAAGACGTGTGGACTAGGGTTTTTGTACAAACCCTAGATGGTCAGGATAGGAAATGATTCAAAGAACTTCCTATTGGATCAGTAGTAGGCATTGAATCCCTAGATGACATCTTCTTGAAACATTGGGGAGAGAGGAGAGACCACCTCTATTATATCATAGATTTCAAAAACTTGAAAAGAGAGAATAGGGAGTCTGTCTCCAACTTCACCAAGAGGTTCAACAATATGTACAAGAAAATCCCCACTGAAATCAAGCCCACTGATACCTCAGCCAGGATAACTTATGCAAATTCCTTTGACTCAAATTTATGCCTGCTTCTCAGAAAAATGAGGTCTAATTCCTTATCACTCATGTAGGATGCTGCCATAGAGGTGGAATATAACATTGTGGCATCTCAGAAGGTCAAAGGAAAGATAGACAGGATAAATCATCCAACAAACCCTATTGGGGCTTCTTCATCAAATAACAAGATTGAAAAAATTACCAAACTGTTAGATAGTGTAGAAGGAGCAAGTCGACATAAGTCGACTTGAACAAAGACCGACTTAGTCAGCCGACTAAGTCGATGGACCGACTAAGTCGGTCGGCTGACTAAACTAGTTAATTAAGTCGACTAACTAACAGTCGTGTCGGTTCACCGAACCGACAGGTAGTTATTTTATAACTGTTTGTAACTTGTATATATTAGGCTGTTGAGCCACACAAGAGCTCAGTTCAGTTCTGTGCTTTGTATGAACTCATTGTAATAAAGTATTCTATTCTATCATATCTGTTCTTGTCTCTTGTCTCTGTTTATATGTATGTTTTAGTATGTATTATTGGTAACCTTATGTGATATGTGAGATTACAACATTGGTTCCATTGCTGGTAGTACATGTCTAGAAGATATGCTCACCTATGATACCAGAGCAGGAGATCAAGGACTGGTGGGAGCGTAAAATTGCCAATTACTTACAAAATTACACACGTAGGAATAGACTAACAGTTGTAGAAGCCAAAGCCATATTTTTCACCGAGACACACGAGAAGTTTGTTGAATCCGTGCCACAACTACTAAAGCAACTCCTGGATGAAAAAGACCGACGCAACTAAATAAGAACAGTTGCTAGAGAAACTTATTCGAGGGGGTAGAACAAATCTGTCGGAGTGGTGTGAGAAGATCGCCGATGACTTCTGTGAGGAGCAAGCACTAGAAGACCGAACATCAATGGAAACTGTAAAAGCTAAATTCTACACAGATTTCACTGACCAATTTCTATGCTCCTTACTGACCCTACTATTCAAGTTCTTGATAGAGAAAGGAGTAGGCCATATCGTTGAACCTCGACCACCATTGTACGAACCGCCATCAAACACTAACTGGGCGGAGAAACAAAAGAAGTGGGAGAAATTCATCACTGAAAGGGAGTGGGAATACTTCTTGAAAAAATATACAGCATTATCTGAGCTTTCTAAAAAGCGTCGGGTAGGCTATGG
Source organism: Pseudotsuga menziesii (assembly GCA_001517045.1). Classification (NCBI taxonomy): domain Eukaryota; kingdom Viridiplantae; phylum Streptophyta; class Pinopsida; order Pinales; family Pinaceae; genus Pseudotsuga; species Pseudotsuga menziesii. The sequence goes on along the minus strand of LPNX011004592.1, from coordinate 344,474 downwards.
GGGGGTAGCTGGTCGTGTGTCGGAGAGGGAGCATAGTGGATACTAGTCGACCAGATTTAAACCAGTAATGAAAAGTTGACCGAAGGGGACTCGAAGGAATAGTATTGTATGAAAGTATGTTGGACATTAAGAGAATCGAGAGGGACGAACGACAATAGACAAGGGAAGCCAGACGTGAACGAGGCGATGAGCTGCATAGAGAACAAAACCCTAGGGAGACCGACCGTGATGAGATTCCGCCAGAGTCGGGTCATGACCGACAAGCAGAAGGCGTAGAGGGAGAGATGGCCCCTAAGGATGAATAAGTGTGGATAGAGCAGCAAGAAGCTCTCCAAATAATGGTTCCCGATGAAGTAACCCTGTCCCCAGTCAATCCACATACCATAATACAGACTATTGTTGAAGACGACCTCCGATTGAGAGCTAGTGACATCACTATCTGGAGTCGACTAGGTGATGAACCCTACCTGGGACGACATCTTGTCATACGCCGACTGGTTGAAGGGAACTGGGTGACCTTTCAAACGGCACCCTCCTTTCGGAGTATCCACTTGCTCCTACCGACACATGAAGGAGCACCCCCCCTGCCACATAAAAATCTAGAAGAACTCAAAGAAGACGACCTGCGCACATAGAGTGACAGTGACAGTGGAACATCGACAATACAAATTCACACCAATCCACTGTACAATGCAGAAATGACCACCGACGGAACCACAAGTTCTGTCGACCAAAACTCCGTAGGGTTGACTATATCATCAACCCCACCTCTTTCACCACCACCCACACCCCCACATCCGTCGCCGTCAGATAGCAGTGACAGCGACTCAGACATGGGTCACGAAACTACCCACATTCCTCTATACGAGGGGGATGAAGATCCCAGATGACATTGGTTCGTCTGCGAATCCATCTGGGATGCAAACCAGGTAAAGGAAGAAGACCGACAGATGGCTCAGTTCGCAGGAGCCTTACAGAAACGGGCTCTAACTTGGTATATGACCTTTTCCAAACGGCAACCCAGAGCAATGAAAGCTGAAATTAAAGCACGGTTCTTATCCTTTTTCAAAACCCCAGACGCTAAGCACTTGGCCGCTAAAAAGCTCAAGACAACACAACAAAAGCTAGGGGAAACTGTCCGCGATTATGACAAATACTGGAAGGACCTGTTGAGTCAATTAGATTATGTTATTGATGAACAATTGCTAATTCAATGGTTTCTTTCAGGCTTATCACAAAAAATTCACCGACACATCAGTCTGGAAACCTTCAAGACCTATGAAGATGCACTGACTAAAGCTCTGCAGGTGGAAATGGATGAAGATATCCCTGCATATCCAACCGACCACCGCTTGGAAGAACAGCTAGAAAATGTTCAGAAGTCTTTAAAAGAGTTGACCCTGAAAAATTAAGAAATATGGTGCACCAACTGTTCCACGGCTGGACATTCAAAAGATACTTGTCGACAGTAGTACAGCCGACAAGACGTCCGATTCATATAGACTAACGCGTTTTGCGACATTTGCCAGGAGCATGGAGACCATTCTACAGCCGACTATCCATAGAACATGAAGAATGGAAAGGTTTCATGGTGTGCTATCTGTGAGACAAAAAGCCACAACACAGCCGACTGTCAACTCAACCTGAAAAATAGACAGAACTACCAGGCCGTTTACCAAACGAATCCAGTAGCATAGAGCAATGAGCAAAACAATCCAAATAACTAGAATGGGAAACAAACCAATGGCCAACGATATGACCGTCGGTATGATAATCGACGACAAGGGTTTGGAAGAGGTCGATTCGTTGGGAATCGAGACATACGCACTTGTCGACCCAGCCAGTGCTTCATTTGCTATAAAGAGGGGCACAGATGCGCAGACTGTCTGTACAAGGATAGAACTGACTTGAAATTCTGTACGCATTGTGGAGTAGACGATCACTCCTTGGAGGATTGTCCTACTATGTTGGAAAAAATTAATATGAAAAAGAATTTTAATGTCTTGTCTTGTGTACAAAAGCATGATGTAGTACATACTAAAAATCTGCATATTGTCACTCGTTAAGGCAGAAAAATAGGGCCTGATAACCCACAAGTTACCAGGATAAAAGACACCAATGATTATCCAAACCCTATAACACAAAAACACACATATCAAGAGGCATCTCAAATCTTTCACCACATTGCACAGCAAGAAGACAGTATTAAAGTCGACTTAGCAGGACACAACAATTAACCCATCTCATTCAAACAGATGCATCCGTAGCCCACTTTATTGATTTATTGCATCAAATCAAAAGTAATAACCTTGAGAAACAAACTAAGAACATTTGCAACCTCAATCAAAAAGACAAAAACGATGTCGACCCTCTAGTTGACCTGGAAATCGAGGGTTTTCATGTCCAACAAGTGGTGCTCGACTTCGGGTCTTAGGTAAATATCATGACCCGGGCTACATGGGAAACGATGGGAAGACCTCGACTCTACAATTCAGGCATTTACCTCAAACTAGCCGACCAAGGCCTCATCGAACCTATTGGGGTTTGGAAAAATGTAGACACGACCATCAAGGGAATATCAACTAAGGTTGATTTTGAAATTATTGACCCAAAGGAAGGATCTAGCTCCTTCCCAGCCCTTGTAGGTCTACCTTGGGGTAGAAAGATGAAAGCTTCTATCTCTTTAGACAAAGAATGAATTAAGCTCAAAGGAAATGGCCAAAAGGTCATCGTACCTATTAATCCATCCCAAGGACAACCTTGTATTGAACCGATTGATGAGGAAGTCGATGTCCGATAACTTTATCAGATCCAGAACAATACCAACTATACTGAACCAAAATCCCAAGGGGAGCTTTACTTAGGTAACCCAGACTCAGTTGGCTATAATTCAGATGCTGAACTATATGACTGGGAGATAGAAAATTATGAAACGCATGCAAGAGGGTGCTGGACTATACAAGCAGTACAGAAAAAACCCATCCAACAGTGCTTCATCATCTCAATTATCCCAAATTTTTTTGAAAAGAAACAAAGGGAACGCCCTACCTTACAACCCATGAACTTAAACACTAATCAACTACCTAGGTATAAGGAGAGGGAATCCCCAGTTATGCATATCGAACAAGTATCTAAAAACATTGGAGAACATGGTCGACTGCAAATCTTAGTAGAAACATTTACAGGTCAAGCAGCTAGATGGTGGGATACCCATCAATAAAAACTACAGACCTGGACCACTGCTTCAACCTTCTTTGTCGAACGGTTTGGAGGGAAAAAGTTAACACAGGAAGCCCAAATCCCTGTCTTTACTCAGGGCCAAAACCCAAAAGACCACATTAGGACTTGTGAAAAGGAATGGAGAAGACTTGGTTACAAAGACGAGCGATCCTGGCCCCATTTGTTTCCTTCAACCTTAGACGACTTACCTAACAAATGGTATAAGATGGAGGAAGCTAGAGGAGAAACTTTCTTTTGGTAGGAATTAAGATAAAACTTTATCAAAGACTTCGAGTTTATACCTCAAAACAAGAAATTGGCTGAGACAGCACAGCAAATCAAACAATTTCTCCAGCCGATCGTCAATCAACCCTCCCAGATCGACCGACAAATCAAGGATTTCAATTCTATACAAACTGCACCCAGACCATAGTCAAACCGATTGCACTTAGAAAATGAACACACCATTGGAAAAATCTTTATATGGAACCCCGAACATAGTGAAACTAACAAACCTATCCATTCAGTTTTGAAAGTCGAGGCCAACGATAAACCCAACCTTGACAGAATGACTGCAGCCGACTTTCCTGCTACATTCTCACAGTTCAAAGAGGGAAGCTGGCCGATCAATGAAGCTAAAGCACTAGAGTGGCTGGATGCAAAAGTGAAAACCAAGGAGGTCGACATTTCAAATGACAACCGTCCAAAAATAGCTAAGATTGGTGACTACTGGAACGAACACCAAACCATCGAAATCATAAACTTACTTAGAGAGTTCCAGGATGTCTTTGCAAGGGATTACAAAGACTTAAAAGGCTTAGTACAGGAAATGGGAGAAATGAAAATAGATACTAAACCTGATGTTCGACCTGTTAAGAAACGACCTTATAAACTAGCTCATAAGTATAAGGAGATAGTTAAGAAGGAAATAGACAACATGTTAGCAATAGGGATCATTTACCCCATCGACCAGTCAGAATGGGCAAGTCCCATGGTCGTCCAACCTAAGAAACATGACCCGACCAGGTTAAGAATTTGTGTCGACTTTAGAGAACTTAACAAAGTCACCCTAACAGATCCATTCCCAACCCCGTATGCTGATGAAATCTTGAATGAAGTGGCATGCCATGAATGCTACTCATTCACAGATGGATTTTCAGGATATAACCAAGTACCTATAGCAAAGGAAGACCAGAAGAAAACTACATTTGTCTGTGAATTTGGCTCTTTTGCTTACAGGGTTATGCCTTTTGGACTAAAGAATGCACCTGTAGTCTTCTCCAGAATTGTTGTCAAAACTTTCCAGGAATATACGTATAAAACTATGGCAGTCTACTTCGACGACTGGACTATATATTCCACCCTAAAGGATCACTGCACCTGGCTCCGACTTATGTTGGAAAGATGTCGACAAATACAACTCTCATTAAACATTAAGAAATGTATCTTTATGACCCCCATAGGGATACTCCTAGGACATGTTGTTTGCAAAGATGGTATTAAGGTTGATTTTGCCAAGATTAAAATCATCCTCGACTTGGAGCCTCCAATAAACCCTAAACAAGTTCGGGTGTTATTGGGACATACAGGGTATTATAGGAAGTTTATCCGACATTATTCAGACATGACCTACCCTCTGGAAGAGATGCTAAAAGAAGATCAAGAATTTAAGTGGATAGAGGAATGCCAAATATCCTTCAACAAACTGAAGAGAAAATTGGTCGAAGCCCCCATACTTAAATTTCCAAATTGGTTGACCAAGTTTCATGTCCATATTGATGCATCAGGAATAGCAATTGGTGCAATCCTAACTCAACCAGGAGATGATGGAATGGATTACCCTATAGTTTACAGCAGTCGAAAACTCAATAAGGATGAAAAGAACTATTCGACCACTGAAAGAAAAGCCCTAGGTATGGTCTTTGCCCTTCAAAAGTATCGACATTACCTGTTAGCCAACCCCTTCATATTTTACACCGACCATCAAGCATTGAAATACCTTGTTAATAAACCCCTTAATCATGGAAGAATTTGTCGATGGCTACTTCTCTTTCAAGAATTTGAGTTTGAAGTAGTGGTCCGACCAGGAAAGCTCAATGTCGGGCCGGACCACCTATCCCGTATCGACACAGGAGAGGAACTGACTGGAGTCAACGATGACTTGTCGGACGCACACCTATTTCGTATAGAAGCGGTACCAAAAGAACTGGAGGAGATTGCTCAGTTCTTGGAGACAGGCCAGGCACCAGAAGGCCTGAACACTAAGAAGAAACAAATCCTAGCTATGAAGGTTGCCCCTTATAGCCTCATCAATGGATTTCTATATAAAATGGGGTTAGATGATGTCCTTAGAAGATGTGTACTCGACCATGAACAATACCAAATCATGCACGAAGCCCACTATGGCCCTGCAGGAGGACATTTTCAAGCTGACACAACTGCCAAGAAAATCCAACAGTTTGGATTATGGTGGCCGACACTTCAAAGAGATTGTAAAAAATTTGTTAGTCGATGTGATAGATGTCAACGACTTGTTCGACCACTGCCGAGCACAGAAATGCCCCTGATTTCTATAAACGCTATTCTCACATTTGAAATTTGGGCTATAGACTTCATAGGACCATTCCCTGTCCCAGCCCGACGATCAAGTGCAAGATATATTATCACTGCAGTGGAATATGTCACTAAATGGGCAGAAGCTGAACCTGTCGAGACATGTTCAAGTGAGGTAGCTGCTAAATTCATATATGAAAACATCATTACTCGATTTGGATGTCCACTCACATTGATCAGCGACCAGGGATCACACTTCATTAACAAAACCATCAAAAACTTAACCGACCAGTTTCACATCGACCACAGACGAAGTACAGCATACCATCCTCAGTCGAATGGTGCAATTGAAGCTTTTAATAAAACACTGACAAAAGGATTGACTAAAATATGCAATACCGACAAAGATGACTGGGATGAGAAAATCCCTGCAGTCTTATGGGCATATAGGACAGCATATAAGCAGTCGACCGACCAAACACCCTTCCGACTTGTATATGGACAAGAAGCAGTCGTTCCCCTACACTTCCGACAGCAGGCACCTATTGTAGCTCAACTACTACATGTTGATGTCGAGCATGCAAGAAAGGATCGACTGTTCCAACTTAGTTAGAGTTATGGCTCTTCAACACCAGGAAATTCAAAAACAACAGCAGAAAGCCTGGCATGACCGTAACATCAAGAACAAAAACTTGTCGGCCGGTGACCTTGCCTTACTCTATAATAGTCGCATAAAAGGAAAACCAAAGAAACTGCACACAGAATGGATGGGACCCTATGTTGTCGAAGAAATTCACCCCAATGGTTCAGTCCGACTAAAAACATTACAGGGCCTAGTATTTCAGAAGCTCATCAATGGAGCCCGACTTAAACGGTACAAAAACTGGAAAAAAAAATCGAATAACGACCTTAACCATCAATCCAAACCTATAAAAAGTTAGAAAAATCCCAAAAATCAAAACAATACACTCATAAACAACCAGCATGACAGCAACTCACCCCTTCAACAACCGACATCATTTTCATCGACCATCCTCATCGACCAGTCATGCCGACCATTTTCATCACCAACACCAATCGTCGACCTCGAGAGTCCCATCACACATTAATGGCCTCGAGCGCTGAACCGGATTCACCAAATCGCCCTCGAGTATTGCAGTTGGACTGTCAAGTCCGCCATTAATACAACCAGTTCGACACTCCACCATTCCCATGCCTATAAATGATGGACCATCGAAGGTTCATTCACCACACCCCTTACACACAGAGCCCTCGCATCCTCCATCGACCAGAACCCATGAATCCTATCAAAATTCCAACCAGTCCGACATCATGGCACCCAAACTCACCCGAGCCGCGACAAAAGCACAAGAGCTCCAAGCAGAGGACACACCGTTGGTCCAAAGACTGAAGCATGTCAAAAATGCCAAAGTCCAGGAGGGTCCATTTCAGAAACTCTGGGAAGAAATCCAAGATTGGGCATATGAAGGAAGTAAAATGACACAGGCCGCTGAGAAAGTCCGGAACAGTAGCATTCTCCAGTACCCTAACGCACCATTGATGGCCAGCTTCGGTGGGACGAAGGAAGCAGTTGTTAAATTTATTATCAGTCGTTACCACAACGGCTGATTCTACTTCGACCAGCCGATTGACATCACCGGGGATGTTATTTTAACGCTTACGGGTCTGTCTAACAAAGGCGACCCTATCCCAATTGGGATCAAGGAGGGACTCGTCCAAGAACTTACAAGCACACTGACTGGGAAAAACTCTAAAGGATTAATGATAGGACAGATTGCGAAAAGGACACCACATATTATGGCTAAAATCATCACAATCACCCTTACCTTGGCTGGTTGAAGCAGCGACCTTAAATTGGAGATGCTGGAGGCGGTCGACACAATCGCCACCAATGGAAGAGTCTACCGATGGGGAGACTATGTCACCGACATGGTCAAAACCATCTGCGAACGCTGTCAGGAGACGAGAGGTATCATCAAATTCCCCTCCCTGATTATCTGGATAGTCATGTATCACTTTTGTCCGAAAGGTAGTCCAGTCTTCCGGGAGCCGACCAAGTTCCAAATGCATCGCTTCAAACCCTTCTCACAAAAAGGCACCCTGCATGAGTTGGCACAGGGGAAAGTATTCTTGGAGAATTGGTTCCAGCAGTTGAAGGTTCGGACGATGAGGTGGAGGGTGCCCCAGAACATCCGACGAAACCTCCATGTTGACTCACATATCCAGTTAGCACTTGACCATACATCAGTATGGGACATGCGAGGTCAAGACCCCAAATCACAGGACCTCGACTACTACCCGACAGTTGAACAGATTTTCAGAGAGTTAACCCAATAGGTAGGAACAAAGGTACCAATTTCGAAGGCTACCAAATAGGTTGACTTCTCTATCATCAAACCGCTGACAGACCAGGAGAAGGAGGAGGACTACAAGCTTAATCTGTATATTAGTACATTTGTTTCGGAGGATACCCCGACCATGACCACTAGTTGGGTAAACTTAACTGTCAAACCTCCGACTGCAAAGGTAGCCGAATCCCAACCACCAGAACAACAACAACCAACAGAACAAACACATCCGACAGTACAACAGACAACTCCTCCGGCTCCAGCAATCGTCAAACCCACTCAAGAACCGACAGGTGAAGTCGAAGATGACGACCCTGAGTATGCCCTATCCAAAAGCACCATAAAGAAGCTGGCTAAGGAGATAGCGGTCTCCAGGAAAAGACTCAAGACTCAAAAACAACAAACAGGCAGGGGTAAGCGCAAGCTTATTCTTGACTCGTCCGACGATGAGGAGGAACTAGCATCCGTGGCTGTCGACATTGTCGAAGATGCCCGCACCAATAAAGTGTCGGTTGAAACCCAGTTTCAACGATATATCGAGGCAGGGGCTCCAGAAGGTCAGCCCAAGAAATCCAAAGCACAACAAATGCCTGAAAACGTCGTCAACCTTGTGTCGACCCCCCCTCCTCCATCTTTGACGCTCGTAGTCGAAGAACAAGCACCAGCAGAACAGTTGGGCGGCCCCATGGATGAATATCAAAGAGCAATTTCGGAGGCACTCAGAGCCAGGGTCGACAAGGATGCTGAGCTTAAATCCTTCTTCACAACGCTGCCTGCACTATTCCAGTCGGCACAGAAAATAAGGACAACAGCCCCTCTCAAAGCAAACAAATAGGTTTATGCCTAGGAAACAACAACATTTATCAGGTCCAATGAAGAGGGCGACATTATATGACACAGTAAGTCTGTCACCGAGGATGTCGCTCCCAAGATACAGAATGACCTACCCACGTCACCATTGGAAGCAGGTATCTCTTTCGACCAAAGTCCACCACGCAGTCCCGTCACCCTTTTGAACCCTGACCATTACCCCACTCCGTCTCCACCTCCACCACCATCATCTCCACCACCTCCGCCACCCCCTGATTCACAGCCAAAACCCCCATCAGCCTCATAGCTGGAAGTGGTCATACCACCTCCTCAAATAGAAAAACCACCGTCCCCCATACCCCCTCCTCGAAAAGAAACACCCCCGACTTCTATACCTCCTAACCAACTAGAAAAACCCTCAGCCTCCGTTCCCCCAACCACAGATCCAACTTCAACTACTGCAGGTACCCAAGAACAACAGACAGACACCTAGAAGAAAAAGAAAGAACACCATAGAACAGCTGGCCTAAATATTAGCCTAAAATATGCAAGTTCGCTAACCGACTCAGAGGTCAGCCAACTACTCAAAACCTTGGCCAAAGAGTCAAAGAAGAGGACAGTCACCAAAAGTAAAGAGCTCAAAGACAAGGAGGCAGAACAAGTCGAGTTTCTCACCAAATGCAGGTCTCTTGCACAATCTGTCGTTCTAGGCCCGGTCGAAGACGCTACAGATCGACCTCTGGAAAGGGCATACCAAGTTTTTGAAGGCATGGTGTCGACTATACAGACACATCTCCAAGAGACTAAAGCAGAACAAAAGGAAGAGACCACCCGACTCCTCTTGACCCAGCACACTGCATTTTCAGAGGCTTACAAAGTCTTACAGGACCATATGGAGGAATCCATTGTTACTGAGGAAGTACTAAGAGACTGGCCTACTCATTATGGGCAAGTCTATCATCAGACCAGGCATACAAGACAAGGTATACAGGCCTTGGAGGGACATAAGTCGACCGAGGCAGAAATGAGGCAGACCATTAAAGAGCAGATTGTGATGGAAAATAGCAAACTGCAGAAGCTAGAATGAGAAGCTCATCAGTGGGTTCAGCAAGCCCTTCCAAACTTAGAGAAGGTCGACAACATCTTCCCGCAGATGAAAAGACTCCTTGATGCTGCAGAAGAATAGAACCAAATGTTAGGTTCCAACATGGAAAACATTGCAGAAATGCCCATGGAAGAAAATATGTCAGTATTGTCAAGTCTAACTACTCTAATGATCGACATTCAGAAAGCCTTGCAGACATGGACAGACTTCCAGCATCGGCTTGCCGTCACTGCACCAACAATAGTCGAAGTATGCGTCCAGAGAAGACCAACTATCCGTCTGCACAGTCCACCTCAGTAGCAGTTTTGTAGGGTCCGACCAACAATTTTTGTACCTCCCTGTTTCTTTAGGACGAAGAAATGTTTTGTTCGTGGGGGAGATGTAGAAGGAGCAAGTCGACATAAGTCGACTTGAACAAAGACCGACTTAGTCAGCCGACTAAGTCGGTCGGCCGACTAAACTAGTTAATTAAGTCGGCTAACTAACAGTTGTGTCGGTTCACCGAACCGACAGGTAGTTATTTTGTAACTGTTTGTAACTTGTATATATTAGGCTGTTGAGCCACACAAGAACTCAGTTCAGTTCTGTGCTTTGTATGAACTCATTGTAATAAAGTATTCTATTCTATCCTATCTGTTCTTGTCTCTTGTCTCTGTTTATATGTATGTTTTAGTATGTATTATTGGTAACCTTATGTGATCTGTGAGATTACAACAGATAGCCTGATTGCTGAAATGTCTAAGCTAAAGGACCAAGGACAGATACCTGTAAGGGGTAAAGGGCCAAGTGATTTTGTTCCTCAAAACCCTAATTTTTTCCCTTATAGAAGAGGAAACCCCCCAGTTCAGATCCTCATAAGGGAAAGGAATCAAGGGGAAGATTAGAGAATTAGAGCTCCATTTTAGAATGTTGTACTAGAAGAAGAGCAAGAGTTCATTGATGAAGAAGGAGAGGATGAAGAACACATCCACTGCATGGAAGCTGAGGTTGACTATTCTTTTCTGATACAGGAAGAATATGAGGAAGCCCTAATTGATGAGCAGATCAATGAAGAAATAGTGTATCAGACTGATGGTCAAGGGGGGTATAATCTATGGTCCAAGTTGGTTGCTCCTCTAAAGAAGAATGTTGTTCCTGTCAAACAACCTGCTACACCAGCTAAAAAGGATACTGTTTTACAAAAGAAACTGGTTGTCATTTCCAAATCATTGCAAAAACCAACACCTTCATCAAACCTTGACAATGTCCAAATCAAATCTCCAGTACATGAGGTAAGGTTTCCTGATAGACTGCATTATTCTTTCAACCTTGAGTTAGAGATTCAGAAATTGAAGATCCCTTTCCCATTAATTGAGCTAATGAAAAATGATGCATTCAAATATTCCATACTGAATTCTCTTCAGCCAAAGGTACATATTGATACTAACTTTGTAAATATGAAAGATGACAAACCTATTGTAACCCTAGGCCCTATGATTGAAAACCTAAAGGATTCATGCCCACCTTTCTACATATCCTTGAATATCCATGATAAAGTCCTTCATAAACTGTCTGCTGGACTCAGCAAATTCCCATAACCTAATTCCAAAATTTGTGATGGATGAGCTTGGTGTCAACATTATGAAGCCCTACCATGATTTGTTCTCCTTTGACTTTAGAAACGTCAAGTGCCTAGGCCTCATCAAATACCTTGTTGTAAACCTATCTGAGCTACCTCCAAAATTTGGTCTCTTTCTATCTCTATCATGGAGTAAAAGGCTAGGGGGCACCCTTCATATGGACCTTACGTATGCCACAATCCCCATGTTTGGAGGGGAAACCAAGAGACTTTACAGAGAGAATCAGCTTGCCTACATCATAAGCAATGAAAGGAATTCAGTAAACCACCCTATCTATGCAGTAGACACTGATTTTGGGTCATGCATTCTACAAATAGATGATTCTTAGCAAACATCATACCAACGTACCAATCCCACCTGTCAGCAGCCTGAAGAAGTGACCACAACAGTCTAGAAAATGTATTTTGATGGGGTTAGCACTCAAAGCTTAGCAGGTGCAAGTGTAGTATTGATCTCTCTATTCAAGGAAAATATTCATCTGTCTTATAAGCTTTATTTTAAAACCACTAACAATATAGCAGAATATGAAGCCTTGCTGCTAGGAGTTAAAGCTGCCAAGGAGATGGGGATCATGTGCATGAGAATTTTTGGAGATGCAGACCTTATTATACAGTAGGTCAACAAGACTTTTCAGACAAAAAATTTCAGACTAAAGGGCTACAGGGACGAGGTATGGAAACTCAAAGACTCCTTTATATTTTTTGAATTGTCATATATACCTAGGGCTTTGAATCACCTGGATGATTCCCTGGATGTCTCTGCAAGTCTGTTTGTTCCTCCTTTACCTCCTCATCTCAGCTATAATGTTTAGGTCAAGTACAGACCTTCCCTGCACGATAATGTAAAATTTTGGAAGGTGTTTGAGAATGATGATGAGCTTAGTAAATTCCTTCAGCTAGTAGATGAATTCTCTGATATACATATAGATCAGGGAAACCTAAACATGGATGAATCCCAACAGCTCAAGTTGAAAGATAAAGTAGCTGATCAAAATATTGTCCAATTACCCAGCAACTATATACCTCGGGGTCTAGTACCTCTAGAACTTTTTGATCATAATGACATCTCTTATAAGCTTGCCAAAAAGGAGAAAGACCCAGTTGTCCAGGAGCAAAACATAGGTATCCAAAGACATCCAAAGTTGATAAATCTGTCCACTGAGTTGACTGCTGATCAAAGGTCCAAAAGTTTGCATCCTAATAAAAGAATTTGCTGATATTTTTTCCTAGGAGTATAGTGACCTGAAAACCTATGACACCAACATCATCTAACACAGGATTCCTTTGGAGAAGGACACCATCCCTTTCAAGTAGAAGCTGAGATCCATTAGTCCTCTCTTATTACCAATAATTGAAAAGGAAATCCATAAGCTCCTCAAAGCCAAAATCATAATCCCCATCAGGTATTCCAAGTGGATTGCAAACTTAGTGGTGGTAAGGAAGAAGAGAGGGGAAATCAGGTTGTGTGTGGATTTTAGAAACCTAAACAAATGCTCCAAAAAGGACAACTATCCACTACCCAAGATGGAACACCTACTGCAAAATGTCTGAGGGGCTAGTGTCATGTCATTCCTGGATGGCTTCTCTGGATACAACCAAGTTGTTGTGCACCCTAATGACCAAGAGAAGACTTCCTTTACCACCCCCTGGGGCACTTTCATGTATGCTAAAATGCCATTTGGACTGATGAATGATGGGGCTACTTTTTAGAGAGCCATGGACCTATCTTTTGTAGGGTTGAAAGATAAATTTGTGCTTATACACTTGGATGACCTAATTGTTTACTCTCATAGCCATCATGATCATTTACAACACTTGAGGAGGGTATTTCTGAAGTGCAGGAGGTTTGATTGAAATATCACTCAACCCTAAGAAGTCCTAATTTGCACTCGGTGAGGGGAAAATTTTAGGTCACATAGTCTCAGATGAAGGTGTAAAGATTGATCCAGTAAGGGTGGAACCAATCTAGAAGTTGTCCATACCTAGGTCAAAAAGAGATATTCAGTCCTTTTTGGGTAAGATAAACTTTGTCAAGAGGTTCATCCCTAATTTCTCTGAGCTGGTAAAGCACATAACAACCATGCTAAAAAAGGATGCAGAAATAAAATGGACTAACCAGGCAAGATGCTATTTAGAAGACATCAAGAAGGCTATCATGGAAGCCCCAACCCTAATTAGTCCAGACTATACCAAGATTTTTTATATCTTCTTGTTTGCGTCCTATGACATAGTGGCAGCTGTACTGTTACAAAAAGATGATGAGGGTCTTGATCATCCGATTGCATTCTTCAGCAAAACCTTGAGAGATGCTGAGATGAAATATGATCCAATTGAGAAACAGGCTTATGCTCTCATAAATTCATTGAAGACCTTCAGGATTTATATTCTCCATGCAAAAGTTCTTGCCTATGTCCCTTTAGATACTGTGAAGGATTTTTTGACTCAGCCATACATTGATGGAAAGAGAGCTAAGTGGATTACCAAACTCATTGAGTTTGATATAGAGGTGAATCCCACTAAGCTAGTAATGGGACTAGGTCTAGCCAAACTCATGGCTAAAGAAAACTGTGAACTAATGGGGATAAACTTCACTTGTGTCAATTCAACAAAATTGCAAACTGCAGTAGCAACATAAGTAATTCAAGAATCATAATGACATTCAATTAGTGGCTGAAAACTTGTCTTCATGTGCGTGGTACTCAGGTATTATTTATTTTCTGTAGAAATTAGAAGTGCCTCCTGGTCTTACTCCTAATAAAGCTTGAGCTCTTAAACTAAAGTCTGTTAAATTATGCATAGTTGATAAACCGTTGTACTAGAAAGATATGTCCAGAATTTTGTTGAGATGTCTAGATAAAGAAGAATCAGATCAGGTCATGCATCACTTTCATTCTAGCACATGTGGGGGCCATCATTATTGGAACACCATAGCCCACAAGATCCTGAGGGTAGGGTACTATTGTCCAGTCCTTTTTGCTGATGTATGTACTTATGTAAGGGCCTATGACCAGTGCCAAAGATTTATGCGGAAGTAGTAGCTCAAATCCTTGCCCCTTAGTCCTGTTATAGTGAGTGGGCCTTTCCATCAATGGGGTATGGATTTCATAGGTGAAATAAATCCATCTTCCATTGGGAAGCATAAATGGATCCTAGTAGCTATAGACTACTTTACCAAATGGATAGAGGCAGTACCCACCAGGAATGCCACTCATCAGGTCATTATGAATTTTTTATATGAAAATATCTTTAGTAGGTTTGGCTACCCAGTAAGGTTAGTGACTGATAATGCACCAGCTTTCAAAGTCGGGGCATTGGTGAAAATGTGTCAGTCAATGGGCATTCAGTTGGTACATTTCACATCCTATTATCCTCAAGGCAATGGCCTAGCTGAGTCATCCAACAAAAGCCTAGTTAGGATCATCGGAAAAATATTGGAGACAAATTAGAAAAGTTGGGATTCTAAGCTTAAGTTTTCCTTATGGGATGATAGGGTAACAAAAAAAGGATCTATCGGGACTTCTCCATTCAAATTAGTTTATGGTACTGAGGCCATTTTTCCTATTCATCTCATTATGCCAGTGGAAAAATTATTTCATGAAGAAGAAGATGAACCAAATGATATGGTGAGGAGGATGATGGATTTGGTGGAGTTGCAACAATTCAGGGAACAAGTGATAGGAAAATCAAAATCCCATCAACAGAAGATAAAGGTCATGTATGAAAAAAGAGCAAAAGTAGACAACTTTCAGGTTGGATATTGGGTCCTCAAGTGGGATGCTATCAAACAAGACAAGGGAAAACATGAAAAGTTGACTCTTTATGGATTGGCCATTTTGTGATGGCTCAGGTACAGAAGAATAACACCTTCAAATTGCAGAATCTGGTAGGGGAAGAGGTGTTTGATGGCCCAGTGAATGGGAATTTTCTGAAACTTTACTTTATTTAAGGTTTTGAGGCCTTATTATTGTAAATTAGTAGTTAGTAGATTGTTTTTTCTTATAGAATAAACTCCATGCCCAATGGAACAGTAAATGATAGTGTTAAGTTTTTAGTTCTCTTCAAGGAAAGGCATTTTGGTCTGGGGTTCTTTGGACCTCGTAGGGAGCTTCCCATCCCCAAGTATGAGCCAGATGTTATCTCCCAAAATAAATTTATTTTGATAGTCTAAAGAATTCAAGTAATTTAATGAAAGATTTAAAGATGACTAACAAATTGAAGGTATTTGTTTATGCTATGGTTGAAGAAATTGGAAGTTTTAGCTTTCAGTGGATTAGGCAGGGTTCTTAATAGCTCATTAACCACCAAAAGGCTTTGTTTCAGAAGCTAACAATTTAACGTAGGATAAAGGTAAACCACTGAAATCAGGCTCAAGCGAGTAAATGGTAGAAACACTTTTGGTGGCTTAGGCGAGACTTCAAATGACTCATTAGCTACTGAAAAGTGTTGCTTTTGGAAGCTTAGTGAACAATCCAAGAAGGGAGTTAACTGTTGAAAGAAGAGAAAAAGTGACATTGGTAAAGGTTCTTTTGGTGGCTTAGGAAAGATGTTAGATATATCATTAGCCACCGAAAAGTGATGCTTTCAGCAACTTAGTAAACGGTTCAAGAGGGGTGTTAACCGCCGAAAGTAGGCAAAAAGGCTTTGAGGAAAAAATGCTTTCGGTGGCTTAGGCGAAATATCTTACATTTCATTACCCACCAAAAGGAAGGGATTTCGATGGTTAAAAGGAATATTCGACGATGCCACTATCCACCGAAAGCTGGGTTTCTTCGCAACATTGGGAAAATGATTTCGGTGGCTTAGGTGAAAGGATTATCATTTCATTAGCCACCAAAAGCCATCTTTTTGGCATCTTGTAGACAAATTCCTAAATACTGTTAACAAATGAAAAGAAAAAAGAGATAAATGGTTAGAAATCACTCAAATCAAACCCCATCAGCAAGATAACGATCAGTAAAGGGAGTGATAAACCACCCTAAAGACATGAGGCTGCGTAACTACATGAGGGAATGAGTAATGAGGTCATGTTTTGAAACTGATGATGACTGATGTAATGCAACCCTCATTCTCCCTCCACCTATCCACAAAGCTGCAAAAAATCCCAACAAGTATCCAGACTGATTTTGATATCATTGCTGGGTAAGGGGTCTCAAAAAGATCAACTGAAGACATCACCCCCTAACCTCAGCCTCAATCATGAAGGATAAAGCCCTCATAATCAGTGCCAAATCTTTAGTACACCCCACCCTCGAATTAATCATTTCTCTCCACCAGAAAAACATCTCTGAGAGGTAGCTTGCTAAAAGACACTATTCCACAGAGCTTGAGTTTTATTGTTGCAGGTACACAGGAGTAGCATTCAGCAAAGATGAAGAAGGGAGGACCTGCTCTGAGGCAGGAGTTGGGAGATATTAGCTACCTCGAGGCACATCTAGAGGTCTATCAATTTTTCAAAGATGCTGGCTACTATAGGTTTTGTGAGAAGATTCAAGGTTCACACCAGCATGTGGCTGAGGCATTTTCCCTCTCCTTCGATGGCTCCAAGGTAGTCATAGGTATGGAAGAATTTGTAATAGATGAAACCCTAATTACTTAAGTAACTAAACTTCCTAGCATAGAAGAGAAGTGGTTTAAGAACACCATACCAAAAGATGTAGAATTCATATCTTACCTAAAGCCTGAGCATAGGTAAGTGGTGTGGAAGAAAAGTGTACCATCCTCCTGGCTAGAAGAAAGGTGGTAGCAACTACTGAAGGCCATTGTGGTCTACATAACATGTGAAGGGAGATATAACAGAGTTATGATTTACCATTTTAATTTGATGACCCACTTCATGGGGAGAAGGCCACTGAATTTGTTGTTTTACATACACAGTAGTTTGGCAAATATGGCACACCAGGTGAAGGACCAGCCAACCAAGATTGCTAGGAGACTGTCTCCCCATGGGCTTATCCAACTATTGATCCAAGAGTTTCTAAAAAGGAGGAATATGGCATGGCCCTATTTCCTATTTTAGAATGGTTTTGAAATAGGCCTAGAGCCAGAAGAAAAGGTAAAGTCTCCTGCCAAAAATTCCAATACACCAAGAAGTGGGAAAAGAAAGAGAAGGGCTATATCCCCAGCACTAGGAGAACGACCTCCCTCCTCTTCCAAAGCCAAGAAGGTCAAAAGAAACTTGGATTTCAGTGAAAAGGGCCAGGAAGTTGCAACACACATTGAGAACATTTTGAACCTACCCTACTCAAATTCAGAAGAGGAACAAGAAGAAGGTGTAGACCTAGCTTTGTAGGTTGTAGAAGAGATTCAAGAACTACCATCACCTACACCTAAAGAGAAAGATGAAATAGCAAAGAAGGATTCCTCTAGCAAGACCAAGACTCAAAAGATAAATCAGTTGCTGAGGCAAGTATATGAGATGGAATTTTTGGTTAGAGAGGTAAAGAGGAATAATACTACATTGACCAATAGGAACAAGTTGCTGCATAAATCTTACCTAGAGCAGAGAGAAAGGTATATTTTATTAAAGAGACTGAATAAAAGGTAACTAAAAGACAACACAAGATTATATAGGATGATTAGTCTTCAAAAACTGTAGATGAAGGAGGCCATGCTAAACCCTAGAAGCCACCTCACATTGGAAACCCTAGCTGAAGCTGCAGTTAGCCTTCAGCCTCTAGAAGTCATCCAGGCTGTTATTAACCCTCCTAATAAAGATCTTGCTAAAGAATAAAGATGAGCAAAAAAGCTCGATAGAACGGTTTTCGAGGTGGCCTAAGAATTTTTGAATAACAGGGCTTTCGATAGTTAAGGCGGACACTAGGGCAATTCATTAGCCACCGAAAGCCCTGCTTTCAGTAGCTAATGGTTCCAATATTTTGGCTTCTTAACGAACAAAAGTATACAGAGGCATAATATTAAGTTTTGAAGTGCAAGGCCAGTTTTGGGCGAACATGGATGGCTTAGGGACAAAGTATAAACATGAAAGGCGCTGAAGAAAAAATCATGGAAGGTATGCTTTAGTTTTGCTATGACATAAAGGGAGAAAAGGCCACCAACACTTAATTGTCAAAGTGAAATAGTGACTTAAACAGTAGAGGACCAGTGGTAGTGATTTCCAGCAGTTACTTTAGTTATCAGAAGGTTCACATAGTGAATGAATTCTATAGTTAGTTAGACTAGTATTTAATTAGGGTTTTATGACCTAATTATGCAAAAACAATTATTTTATCTATTTTTAGTAAATCAGATCCAATTTTTTAGGATCTAAGTATTTTCGTAAAGGCTATAAAGCCTAAGACTTATTTTAATGAAAAGGTTTGACTTGGGGGACTTGTATACCATTGCTATTGTTAAGCTTCTCATTTTTCTCATGACCTAATATAAGCTCTTTTGTTATCATTTATTCAGCTTCCATTTCTGTCTTTTCTGTGCTTATGCTTGAATGTGTTATTCAGGTTATATTCAAGTTAATTAATGTATGATATTTCTCACCCTATTGACCTCTTGATGTGATTTGAATTATAAGTGCTTTCCTTATCATTATTTATCCATTTATATGTATTTGTTTTATGTATGAATCTGCCAGCATGATGAGTTTCCCATCCCTACACCATATTGTCAACCTCTGAACAATGGTAACTAAAATCCTTGTACTTGATTGAGTTTCATGCATGTCTTGAGAGTGGAAGCTCATATAGGTCACCTGACTTGATCCATTTTAGAAAAACCCAAAAACATTGTAACTTACCAGGCATCCTCGAGCTGCAACCTGGAGGAGTTTCCTGGAGTGATAACAACACCTAAAACCATCTATAGATAATTCAATTATTCATCCTATTTCTATAGTGAAACCAAGCACACCACTGAGGAAGATACTCTTGTGTATGGATAAGTGCATGGTTGACCCTCCTTAGGTATCATCCTGATAGATTGGGTTGAGTACTATAATTGGAACCTACAAGTATATTAGATAGCTATAAAACTTGAAAATAAATTGATTATAGGACCCTAGAGACCTTTATTTCTACAAATCGTTGGTGAAAATATTTCATTCTATCAAAAAATTTAGTGCAACAACTATATTCCCTGTGGGAAACTAAGATAAATTCCTTCATATTTTCATCTAGAAAGAATTTGGGAACTTTGTCAACATAGTAAAAAATCAACAAGGAGAAATAGCCATACCAAAGTTA
>LPNX011004592.1:244513-311205 GCA_001517045.1 Pseudotsuga menziesii | reverse complement strand
ATATTTCATCATCATATATATAAACGATATAATATATAAGCAAAAACAAAATATTAATAAACACATACAAATTAATTAAATCCAAAACCTATTTTATTAAGCATATTTATAATATAATTTGTAAAATGAAAATCCTTTTTGAAAAAATTTGCCACCATAAAGATCAAAATTTTAATAAAATGTTAAACTAAATTTCAAAAATTGGTTGTGTTGTTGACTCACTTTTAAGTTCGATTCATCATCGACTCACCTCTAAAAAAAACACATTAAGGTTGTTCACTTAACTATGTTGTTCAAATCTTGGCAAAGTAAACAAATCGAATAGCTTGTTCCACGATTACAACAGTGTAAAAAAAATTATGTGTATTGTTAGCACCAAAACATCAAATTATTGTATGAATTCTTAGATGTGTATTCACAAAATGTAGTTATTATAATCCAAATCATGATGGTGTAGCAGAAAAAGAAGTATGAGATAGACACAACAGAAGAGGGCATTGGTTTCCCATAAACAAATTTTTTAAATATGCCTTCAAAAGATAGAGTAGATCAAGCACTATCTGATTATGATGTCGAAGAATAAGAGCTTGCACAACTATATAAATAAGTGGAGGATTTGTCCCACAAAATAAACCAAATTACGAGGGAAATTCCCTCCTTGTTGAGGGACAAGTTGGAATTTGTATTGGTCACCATGAACCTGCATTTTCAGACCCATAGGAGGATCCTTCTACCCAACTTCAATTAGTGGTAGGAAACTTGGATAAACCCACTTTTGTAGGTATGAACCTTTTTCTTAAATGTCTTTTATTTTTTTCCCTTTTTTTAGTGTTTTTCTAGGAAACACACCATTCATTCTGAGGCTCTATCCAACATATCAACTTCCTTTGACTAATGTCTTAGGATTCATAGAGTTATCTATTCCACAAAATTTGTTTGGACTTGAAATTGGCTTCATTCATTTTAAGCATGATTTTTGGGTGGAAAAACCACAACAAAAGTAGAACTCTCATGGACAGGTTAAAACTCCATCAACCTAACTAGTGAATGGAAATTTCTTTAATGTCAAATAATCCATATGCAATCCTACATTGACAATTATTTCTCAGAAAATATGTCCATTTATGGTATTACATGAGCTCATAGAAACCCATAATGTGATTGTTTCATCTATGGATTCATAGATTAATCATTGTCTCTTTTGAATGGCATATGATCTTGACCGTAGAGTAGTCATTGTCTCATTGTCTCATTGTCTCTTGTAACCATAGTGAAATTTTTTTTCCAATAACTTCTCCTACATACCCAATTTTGAAAGGGATATATCTGATCCATGTAGATATGGAATCAAGTAGATGATATTGGAACAATTGGTTTTCTCACTGGAAAAATCATAATGGATTATTGATTTGGGTTGATTTTTTTTCTATAGCCATCTTGTTAGGGACACTGGAAAAAGAATTTTCCATGGGTTATTATCATGGTAAACAATGTTTGTTGTGGCATTGAACTATGCTATTTATATGTATTACGTTCCTTTTTTCTCTGTGAAGTGATAAATGGTTGTAGGAACCATATGTGTTAGCCTCTCTTGCTCCATTAGAATTTTTCTTCTAGTTAGATCAACGGGGAAGTGAAGTACTAAGTGGGTCTATGCACCATCTGTCTTAACCTCTCTTGTTCCACTAGAATTTTTTTCCAGTTAGATCAATGAGGCTTATTTTGTGTGGGTGTTGGACGGAATTTGAATCTCTTCCATCCATATTTGGACATATTACAAGAGTTATAAAACTTTATTATTTTTGTATTGGAATAATAGGGGTTAGAAAAGGGACACATATTGACACAATTGTTGACAATAACATCAGCAGAAGAAGAAGATGAACAAGAGTAAGAAACTGAAGCACATATAACTCTTCTCAAGTATTATATTGCTTCCAATGTTGAATCCATGCCTTCTCTTTTGGATAGGATGAAGCAAATCATAGAGAAAATAGGAAAACGCGAATAGTATAAGGGTAACATTGATTGTGTTTTCACAAATAAATTGGATCCTAATGATTGAATGTTTTATTGATTGGTATTTGGACTTCTTTCTATTACATTACAGAGAACAAAAGTTATGTTCTACACTGTAATCATATTTATAATGAAATAAACAATGATGTATTTATAATTTACGTTAATAAAGAGCATTAACTTTAGTTATTTTTCATTTCTCTTGACAGATAGGCAAACAATTTCTAAATTGTTTCATCTATGTTTCTGAAAATATAGAAAATATTCCTGTCCATTGTTCCAAGATACATTACAAATAATAGAAAATATTACCTCTTCTTACAACCAAAAATAGTAGCATATACTATATGTTGTACACTCACATAATGAACAAATATATATATGCCATGTCTGTTACAACCCGAGCAGTTAGTTATCTCTCCATCTCGTGGATATGCCCTTAGGTACTTTAAAAGCACTAATTTATTATAGATCCTCTCAGTCCCTAATATGATATAGAGCCCCAAAATGCCATCTAATTATTACATAATAATAAATTTTGGTGGTTTCACGTCATGTAAAATCCATAAGTTCATAATGATTCACTTTATTGGGTTCAAGTTTTCAAATTTGGATGAATTGTCATAGGTGATATCATATAATGGACCTTTAATACTTTCTTTTACTGCATTGGTACCATCTATGAACATTTTTTCCCTTTTTGTATTTACTCCATATTTCTCATTATAGACCATACAATCCCAAAAAAACATTTATTCATATAAAATAAGTTCCCCATAAGACATTTAGCACTTTGCAATATTGTATACAACATGCAATGATGAAAGGGAGAAACATGTGCCTAATTAAAGAAGTAGAAAGCAAACCCCCATAAAACATAGATGAAGTGTGTAGGTAGAAACATGTCCCCAAGGCCATTTAAATGCTAAGTGAGTACCAATGTTACATTATTGTACATGCATAGACCCAAACATCAGAGCACTACCCTTTTAACCTAGTTTCTTGAAACACCATCCTTATCCAACATAAATTATCTTGTATAGGAACAACACCTTCATTATATAAAGATAGAGACAACAAAATTTAACCATGTATAAAGAAAGTGCCAACAATGAGGCCCTTCCATAAACTCTAGTAGCCATAAAACATCCTTGAACATGACCCTTTTATAAAATTTTCACCATAAAAACTTTGAAACCCACTACCATAACCACTTTAAGACCCAATCGCCATCCACAAACGAGACATGAAAAGGAACAACTTTAATCAATACATCCCTATCATAATATGCTGAGAAGCAAGGATACCTACATGGAAGCTATTAAATGGAATTGTCACTGTTGTGACCTGTAAAAGCTACCCACGATAACAATAAACAATAAAAAATTCAATCCACCCAAATGACATACAAGAAAACACCATACACACCATGGTGTTCATAACCACATTTGCTCCGAAGCAATAATTGAAATTCCCTAGGTTGTGCATCATATGTGTTTAGGGCCTTCTCTTAGGTATACAACAAAATTCCCCTTTATCTGCATCAACATACATGTTATCATCTAGTACATGTATATGAAACCCTAATATAATTTTGTATAGAAGCTATTAGGTTGGGAGAGATGCAAGAACCTTTTCCCTCCTCTTTTTCTCCATCCCACTGATAAAAAAATACTATTTTTCTTTATTGACTAGGTTATACTTAAAATCAAAGAATTTAAAAAGAGATTCATTAGGGGAGTTTTAAGGTCTAAAACGGGAATCATAAAGGAAATAATAAAATAAGAGTTATAATAATAAAATTAATGTTCTAAATTTTGGAGGAAAAAAAAAACTACTTTTTATTATCGTATTTTTGACATATCTCTTTATCGATTCACAAAAATTCGAGTTTGGGTACTAGTTGGATGCAAGATTTAATTTTGCATACACCACATACCCACACTGCACACTTTTGAGGTACCCACGATGCCCACTGCATACATTTTCTATTGAAATTTTCATTTTTGGGCATCGTCGGTACCTCAAAAGTATGCAGTGTGGGTATGTGATGGATGCATAATTAAATCCTGCATCCAAGGAGTACCCAAACTCAAAATTTGGGTGAACCGATAGGGAGATATGTCAAAAATACAATAAAAACGTATCTTTTTGTTTTCCCTCCATTTTGTTTACAAATTTTACCTCAATGGTTAACATCATCGTATTGAATCCTATTGGTGTTAGGATTATTAATCCTCCCTTGTCCAAATTTGGTCATATGTCTAAATTGGGAGTCATGTCTAAATCAAGAGTCCATCCAATCTATTTATAGTCATTAACACCATTGGGTCCACTTGGCCTAAATGGGACACATGTTTCAGTTACTAAAGTGTGGGGAATACTAATTGAGGCTCACTACCACTGATTGCACTTGATTGCATCAGTTTAGGAGCCTCCTAGACCAATCCCTACAATTTAGGAAGCCATTGGGAGTGCCGAAACCAACCAAGGTCAGTTCACTTCAGTTAATGACTAATCAAACTAAGTTAGGAGTCAGTTACATTTAGTTGTAGTCCTCTACATTTAGTTAGCGCTAGGTTTACTTGACTACACTCATGTGGGGTGCATTTCTTACCTACCACAGTCAGTTAACCTTATTCAACACTAAATGTAACACTTGAGTTGTGTTTTAGAGCTCTGATGAACTCCGAGTATGGTTTAGACAAGGTCAATTAACTACTAAGTCCTCCAATAGTGATTTAGACAAGGTCTTAGTTACCTACAGTCAAGTAGAGTTAAGCAA
Source organism: Pseudotsuga menziesii (assembly GCA_001517045.1). Lineage (NCBI taxonomy): Eukaryota > Viridiplantae > Streptophyta > Pinopsida > Pinales > Pinaceae > Pseudotsuga > Pseudotsuga menziesii. Next base: position 306,401 of record LPNX011004592.1, on the reverse strand, counting down.
TTCAAATTTCCTCATGTGGATTCGAATTTCATGTGGCTATTAAAGCCATTTTACTTGATTGTAATTATTATCTGATTACTTTTGATTAATGAAAGCATTCACAGCTGCAAGCCATTTTTGCACTGTTTCATTCTTCAATTGCTAAATAAATTGTGAGATCTAATTTGTGAGTTGTGTATTTGTCTACAGATCTATGTGCTCAAATTTACATGGTATCAGAGCCTTAGTGGACAAGACTCCTCTCCTCCTCATATCTCCAGCTGGATCATTTTTTTTGGCAATTTCTCTTTCCAGTACTGCACCAGAAGTAGAGAATTTACCACTTAATATCCCAAGTTAAGAAATTGTTGATCAAGCTTGCTTGATCAACTATGCTGGGTGTGAAGGAAATTCCAAAAGTGCAGACTGTTGACCTTACTTTGTATGTTTGATTGTGTGATAGGTTATTATATTTTCTTACAACATTTACTACAAGAAACCCTTCTTCTCACTGCATTCACTACAGCACCTTAGTTCTTCCTACTACATTCGAAATGGCTCATCCAATAGAGCCTCTCACTCCCTTCAAGTATTACCAGTGGAAGGCAGACATGGTGGTAATGCTATGCACCAAAGGGCTCTTCAAACTCATAGAAGAAGTAGAGGAAGAGCCAGATTTAGATAAATACAAAGCTAAGTACATGAACAGGCTTGATGAATCCCATGGACACTTGCTCTCCTCAGTCTCTAAAGATCTTTGGTTCCACATCCTAGAATTGAAGACTCCCAAGGAGGTTTGGGACAAGATTGCCTCCCTATTTGATAAACATGATTAGATGAGGATCCATCAACTAGAAAATGATCTAATTACTCTCAATCCATCCAATTTCGAATCTCTAAATGAATTCTTCACAAAGTTCAAGAATCTGATATATCTATTAAAGAAATGCAAAGTGGAGAAGGATGAAGATCAGCTCATCCTTGCTATTCTCACAAAGCTCAATACAGAATACTTAGTCTTTGTATCCACCTTCCAAACAGTAAGGCTCACTACTCCAAATTGGAAGATGCCCACTCTTAATTCTTTCATCTAATCTCTTATTTCTGAGAATGATAAATTGATACAAATGGGGATCATTCGATCTCCCAAAGATCTAGATCTAGTTGCAAGAGGAGATAAGGTAGCGAATGATAAAGGAAAGCAAAGAGATGAATCCCCTATGAAGAAAGAGTAGTCAAAAGAAACTTTAGGTTTGAAGAGAAGCAAGAAGAATGGCAAAGGCAAGGTCCTCTGCTCTTACTGTGGAAGGGGCTTCCATTCAGAAAGCTCCTGTATGAGAAGACAACTTGATGAAATGGCTCTTATTTTGAAAAAGCACAACATTTTTGTACTTGCTAGCGCAAGGAAGGATGACTCTGAAGAAGAAGAAGATGAAGAATACCAAAGGAAAGGAAATGCACTAAAGGCTTGCTGCACATCAACACCTGACTTCCTCATTGATTCTGGAGCTTCCAACCATATGGTTGCATCCAGAGAATCATTCTCTTCTTTTCAGTCCTTTGATGGTCCTAGTATTTAGATGGTCAATAATAGTAAATTCAAAACAAAGGGGAAGGGATCTGTCCAACTTGAACATGGAAGGTTCAAATATGTGCTATTTGTTCCCTCCCTAGCTTCAAACCTATTATCTATCTATCAAATGACCCATACTGGATCTCCAAAGAGAGTGATCTTTGGTCTTGACTTAGTGGAGATCACATATATCTCTACTAGGAGCATCATAGAAAAGGGTACTACAAATCATTCTTCAAAATCATATGAGTTCTCACATTTCATGCCTCCTTTAGAACCAGTGCACTCTTAGCAGCCACCTGCAAGGGAAGGTAAAATCATTGCATCTACTTCTTTTACAGCTTATACTAGTATTACGTGATCCATCTATATTAGTTTATGACCTTGATATTTAGGGTGACTCAGATCTAGATTCAGTCCCTACTTCAAAACTGGAAGCTAGGAAGATGACTGGAAACTCACCTGACACTTAGAAAGGAAAGACTCTTGCGCTATGTCATGCTATCTTACCTCCTTCATGGAGATGCAATAGAATCCCTGTAAGATGTTATATGGAAAGGGCTCAGTCTTACTACATTTAGAAGAATGGATATGATCATACACCTCTTCATTCAGCAAGAGACAAAGGTTACATTCATCCTTCCTTCCATCATCATTTTTGGAGAGGAAGGAGAAGTCTACATGCCAAGCCCTAGAATACATGTGCATAGCACACCATGCATGCTGCTTCACTACCTCACAGAGATGAATATTGCAGCAACATATTTTCATGTTTTTCAAACTTGATACCTAATTCTACCTGCTTAGCTAGAGGGAGGGCGTTTTTCCCATGTGGTTTTTTCCCCAGCTCCTTGTATTAAGCAGTTAATTTATTTTACTTGATGTAATGGGTGACCTATGGTTTTAATTACCAGGGCCCATAGTTTGTCCAAGTTAGCATTCAGGGGAGGTGTTAGGATTATTAATCCTCCCTTGTCCAAATTTGGTCATATGTCTAAATTTGGAGTCATGTCTAAATCGGGAGTCCATCTAGTCTATTTATAGTCATTAATACCATTGGGTCCACTTGGCCTAATCGGGGCACATGTTTCGGTTACTAAAGTGTGGGGAACACTAATTGAGGCTCACTGCCACTAATTGCACTTGATTGCATCAGTTAAGGAGCCTCCTAGACCAATACTTACAATTTAGGAAGCCACTAGAAGTGCCGAAACCAACCAAGGTCAGTTCAATTCAGTTAATGACTAGTCAAGCTAAGTTACGAGTCAGTTACATTCAGTTCTAGTCCTCTACATTTAGTTAGCGATAGGTTTACTTGAATGCACTCATGTGTGGCGCATTTCTTACCTACCACAGTCAATTAACCTTAGTCAACACTGAATGTAACACCTGAGTTGTGTTTTAGAGCTCCGATGAACTTCGGTTATGGTTTAGACAAGGTCAGTTAACTACTGAGTCCTCTGATAGTGATTTAGACTAAGGTCTTAGTTACCTACAGTCAATTAGAGTCTATCAATTCGAATTTCCTCATGTGGATTCAAATTTCATGTGGCTATTAAAGCCATTTTAATTCATTGTAATTATTATCTAATTACTTTTGATTAATGAAAGCATTCACAGCTGCAAGCCATTTTTGCACTGTTTCATTCTTTAATTGTTGAGTAAATTGTGAGATCAACTTTGTGAGTTGTGTATTTGTCTACATATCTATGTGCTCAAATTTACAATTGGTTCTTATAAAGTGAATTTTAATGGTACAATTTTCCTAGGAGGCCCATTTTAGACCTCAAAGTTTCTCTAGTTGAAACTTCTTCTTGAAAGTAGATGATTGAATATGCACTTTAAATAATAATAAAAATATTTACAAAGATGTCACAGGGGGCTTATTTTTTTTATTAGAGTGACGGGTTGTTATTTCCTCTAGTAGGGATTAAATTACCCAAGAAGTGACATGTTTGTCCCTTTTGGGTTTACACACCCCAAAAAGGAGCAATTGAACTAGATCATTCATCATCATTGTTATGTTAGTCTGAATTGTCACACACCATAACATGTGACACAACATCCCACCTCTTAATAGATGATAGAAACTGAACACATTAAAAGTCTTCATAAACATCCTTTATGGATTAAACTATTTAAAAATGGAATTTAAACACTTTGTGTTACTTATTTGTCCCCAATTAAATGTAAGATATATACTGAATGTTATGAATTTACATTAGAATAAAATGGTTAACATACCCCAAGTGATCATGGATGATGGATCAACTCAAGTTGACAACAAAATTAAGTAGTTTGAGAATATTTCCCACTAAGGGACAAGTGAAACTTTGGTGGAAAATTTGGAGTCCTTAAACGTATTAGCTTTTTTCTCCAAGAAATGTTAAGTAGGTCTAGTCTAATAACTCTCTGCCTCATCCTCTCTTGCTCCACTATAATTTTTTTTCCAATTAGATTAAGGGTTCTTCTTTTGAAGGTGGTGGATGGAATTTGAATCCATGCCATCCATATTTGTTTTTATTACAAGAGTATTGGATATTTATTATTTGTGTAATGGAAGAATAGGTTTTGAAAAGGGACATAGAGCGTCACCATTACTAATAGAAGTAGAAGGAGAAGAAGAGGAGGAAGGAGAGAGGGAAACTGCATAGATAGTATTGTTCATGTCTAATGTTGTTTCCAACGTGCATCCATACCTTCTTGTTTGGAGAGGATGAAACTATGTAGATAAAATAAAATAAAGCTTGATCACTATAAGGGTAACATTGACTACATTTTCACAAAGGAATTGGATCCTATGGTTTTATGTACTAACTAGTTGAACTCTTAGTAAACTTCCCTAGTGACCTTCGATTGTCCATTAATTTTCTATGGAAGATCCAAATATGTGATGAAATTGTTATTAGAAAAACCTTGCTGGCATATATTATAATGTTTTTTTTTCTTCTACTTTCCATGATTTAGACTCATAATCTACTTTATTCATATTTATTTTCATAGGAGACTTTTTAGTGCTCCCATTTTGGATGGACATCATTTTGTACCCAATAGTCTCTTTAACCTAGTTTAGTGGCCATTCATTGGACATTAATAAAATGATCATATCTTATCTTATCTTAGTTGTCATTGATGGTGACTTCCTTAGAAGAGCCCTTTCACCCAAAAATATTATTTCCTTTGTTCTTTTAAATTTATGTAAGTTAGGACTACAGAAAAATTGGAAACAAAATATTTAACATTTTAAAAAATTTCTTATCTAATTTAATAATTGACTTATGGGTGGAAATATCGTATGGATTTTTTGTCTGATCTTAATTGTTCAATATTTTGGACCTCTCTCGACTCTTTAAATCCAAAAGTGATATCTAATAAAGTTCAATGCTAGGGTTTAATGACAATTATCTACACTAGGACAACTTTCCTCCCAGCCATAGACACAATTAATCCTTACTCGTTTGAATGGGTCACCCTCGAGATGAGACCACAAATTCAAAGGTAGAGGCTCACTTAGTCTAGAAACTCTCAGAGATGCCTCTTTTGAGAACAATAATTCTTCCCACTACTACTTTCATGTTTGACTCCATTGTTTATGGGATATGGAATAGCTCAACATTCCCATTTCCTAGATTTGCATGCAAGAACTTGGACTAATATAGTGATTTAACATAAGAAAAGGGGAAACATCTGGACTAAATCTAAGTCTCAATACACTCCAAATACTATAAAAATTCCCAACATGGTTGGAAAGCACAAGTCAAGTGATCCAAAGTTCAATATTATCTTCAACAAGGAGAGAACACAACAATTTACAGCACAATGAGAGAACACATCAATTTATATCACAAGGAGGCCAAATATAACCCAAGGGGATCAACCTGAATTAGATAGAGGTAAGGTTAGGATTAATCATGGACACTTATCTTTAATTATTGTAGTGGTATCTTAGTTAATACATTCCCTTTCATGAATGAGCACAATGAGGAGGAGTTACCAAAAATCAAGGAGTGGAGTAATGAAGAGCAAAGGAGGCACACTATTGCATAAGGGGGGTAAAAAAAATGAAGGAGGGTGAATTAGGTGAGAGAAAAGATCCAATAGGTTCATAAATATCCTATAAGCCAAAAATAGGATCATTAATGTAATGTGTAAGAGCGGATGATAGAAAATAGCTCACAACCCCTAAAAACTAGGAAAAAGGCTCATACATGACCAAAAACACATAAATATGAGGGAATATATTTCCAATGAGGGTGTGTTAGGAAATAGGGGCACATGAAGGTTTGCAATATATGCAATCATAAATCCATATCCTATAAGGATCAAGAATAGGGTCTGTTGTACAAGGTTTGTGTGACCAACATTATTAATGCTACCAAGGTGCAAATATGAACTAGGATGAAGAAACTCAAACCAACAACAAGTTCTAAGGTTCTATGGATGTCCCCATTCTCCCTCAAACTTTCGAATCCATGGTAACCCATACTTTTTTAGTTTTTGTTGTTGATCCAGTTGTTTGCTTGATAGGTAGTAACAAAATTCAAAGATAGCCATGATGCTAGTAATAACATTAATATTAATAATAGTGCCAAATTCCAAAGTCACATTATCAAACAATGATCATTAGTCCTTAATAACATTAACATGTAAAGGAAAATAATTCCACAGTCATATAAAATATCATAAGTCAATAATGCAAAATAACATAATTCACATGAAAGATCACAATTCTAAGGCTTAACGACTAGGGTATTACATTCCCCTCTTCTTAAACAATGCATCATCATCAATGCATATTACATACATGCCACAAACTTTCAAAATAAATGAGGGTATTATTACCTCATGTCATCCTCTAGCTTCCAAGTCACATCCTCGGGATTGTAATGGATCCATTGAACCTTTAAATCCCCAATTTCTTGATTCTGAAGTTGCTTGACCTTCCCTCCCAAAATGGCAACATGTTGTACCAAAAAATCCCCTTCCAGTTCCACGTGGATAATAATCCATGTTAGTTTTTCTTGTCTAATTAAATTGATTAGGGACGTTATCTAAAATAATAATAAGTACAATAATATACACAAGATAGAGTAGGAATACAAGACACAAATATTTTCACCAGGGAAACCATAAAGGAGAAAAACCCACAAACTTCCTCATAATAGTTCTAACACTCGGACAATATCACAAGATGGAAAAACCCAATAAGAAGAAGTCTTCTCTAGCTATCTATCTCTCCTCATGTGAATTGGAGTGAGTGTGAGTGTGTATAAATGAGGGAGGGTGCCTCTCTATTTATACCCTTCAAGTGATTGACCTCAAACATGACTGGGTTGACCTCTAACCCTAACAAGGCTGACTTCTCCTAGAGAGACTCCTGAAATACATTACATGATGTTACACTAGAGACTATTTCCCTGATTTACAATGGAGGTTGTACCTCAAGATCCATACACAATAATGACATCCCAAAAGGATGCAAACACATATTTGATGGGGGTACAACAACATACAATCATAATATAATTGAGAATATGTTCTGAAGTTATATATACATCAACACTCCCTCTTAACTAGGAAGACATTCTCTCTCTCTCCATAGTCATCATCATATCTGGTCAAGTCATCATCACGTAGTCATCATCATAGTTGTTTCCATACTTCTCAACTTGTCGATCATTGAGTAGTGTTATATGTCATAGAAAGTTTCTATAGATTCTGCATCCAGGTATTCATCGTATCGACAAGGAATCCATCATGTAGGTACAACCCAAGACCATTCTTTACATTTCCACTACAATAACATGTGTCTCCTACCATCATGTCATTGTATATATACAATCTCTTTGTTCTACACAAAGAGAAGAATGCATGGCACAACCCAGATGCGGACAACCTGTGATTTACCAACATAGGAGTATGCTAGGATATTTCACATCACTAAGACAACCTGCAACTTCCACTATGTAAGAACTACCTAGGATCACACCAAGTGCATTATGTCTCTCTACGGTCAACCTGAATTCTACCAATATAGGTGAGAACTTCCCAGGTGTATACTAAGTGCCTTATGACCTCATCATCTCTAACATGGGAATACACACATACAAGGAATGATTACGATCAAAAAACCTACATACCATGCCAGTAATTTTACGTTCCAGGTCAACCTCAAGGACTTATTACATCTGAAAAACCTGCGTCCATGATATTCTCTATTTGGAAAACCTAGCAATACTTATTGTGTTCGAGATACATATGTACCACACGAGGAACCATTTTATACTCTGAAAAATCCACATGAATCATTTCATTCAAAAAACTTGTGTCCTATGCAAGGATCTTTTATAATTTAGATAACTTGTATCAAGACTGATTACATCCGAGGATAGCCAGTGAGCTTCGCCAGGACTGATTACATTCGAGTAAAACCTATAGGATTGATTACACCTGATCAACCTTCGTTCTATGCCAACATATTTTCTACTTGGACAACTTGTCTCATTTACCATGTAATATATCATGCATCTCTTTGTTCAGGTCTCTTTTCATCTCTATCATTGAAACAAATTATGATTTATTACGTCCAAGGATAACCTATGAGATTTTCCAATACTAATTACATTCAAGGAAAACCTACAAGACTGATTACATCACTAAGAAAACCTATATCTATGACTACGCTAGAAATCATCACTCCCTCTTTCGAGGGGTCATGTTCTGGATCACACCAACTATTTCTCTAAAGTACTCAAAATTCACTTTGGCTAGAGGATTGGTTGATACATAGGCTATCTACTCATCCATTGCCACATACTAGAGCTTCACTGCCCCTTTCTGAACCATATCCCTGATATATTGGAACTTGATCTCTATGTGTTTCGACTTGTCATGTAACACTGGGTTCTCTGACAACTTCACGCAAATCCAGTTTTTGTAGAAGATACAAGTCGCTTCTAACTGGAGATCAAACAAGTCATACAGTAGCTTACACATCCATACTACCTCATAGTTATTTGAGCAAGAGATAACATACTCTACCTCATCTGTACTTAGCACCACACACAACTACTTCATGCTAAACCAGGAGATCATGCTAGATCCCAAACTGAAGAAACAACTCGAGGTGCTCTTCCTATTAGTGGCACTACCTTCCCAATCCAAATCAACATAACTGTGTAGGTTAATCTTTTGGTTCGAATCATACTTAATCCCATAATACACTTTACCCTTTAGGTGCCTCGTTACATGATTTTCAACAACTAGGTGAACATGTCTCAAATTCATAAGAAACTGGCTCAGCGTGTTCACATCAAATCATATGGCTAGAATCGTATTCATCTGATACATCAATGATCCAATCATTTGATGATACATCACAGCATCAACCATATCTGATGAAGCATCACACAAAAGATTCAAGTTTGATGCCATAGGTGTGGCTATCTCCTTGCAGTCTAGGATTCAGAATCTCTTCAGAATATCCATTGTATACTTTCCTTGACCAAGCAAAATCCAATCTACACTTTTCCACACCTCCATGCCTAAGAAATAGTGCATCATCCCTAGGTCATTCATATCAAACTCATTATAAAGTATCCTCTTTTCATATTTAATGAGTTAATTCTCTCATGTTAGGAATAGATCATTGACATACAGTAGGAGAATCACTGGTCTTCTGCCTTCAACCTTGAAGTAAAGGTTGGAATTTTATTTACTCTTAGTAAATCCTAGGCTCATCAAGAATCTATCCATCCTGTCGTACCATGTCTTGGGTTCTTGTTTCAATCCATACAAGGAATTATTCAATTTGTACACATGAGTATTCCTGTCATGTGTCTTGAATCCATGTGGATGTTCTATGTACACTTCCTACTCGACTACATCATTCAAGAATGTTGTCCTCATGTCCATCTAGTGTATCTTCCATCTCATAACTGCATCGAATGTAAGTATAGATATAATGGAAGTGTACCTTGCTATAGGTGCAAATTTCTCCTTGTAGTTTATGCCTTATTTCTATGAGAATCCTCACACCATGAATCTTGCCATGTGTATCTAAATGATACCATATGTAGCTTGATTGATATTGTAGTTCTACTTTGAATTCAGGAAAAACTTCCTGTCTGGTCTTAAAACTATCTCTCAAACATCATTCTTCATAATCGATTGATACTCCTTGATCATGACATCCTTCCATTCGTTCTTCTTTGCAACCTCTTCATAATTGGAAGGTTCCTTGTCAATGATGTCACACAAAATGGATACATAGTTATTGTAAGTTTTTTGTGTTTTCCTTTCTCTATGCATCCCTTTCGGAGCTCCATACCTTTCTTCTTCTTGTATGATTTCTCATGTCCATGCTGGTTTCCTCTTGTGGGAATCCTTCTCGCATCCATGCTGGTGTCCATGCTACTTCCTATATGATTTCTCGTGTCCATGCCATGTCATAATATTCATGGTCTTTTGGAATTTTCAATTCCATTTTTCATATCCCAAACTACCGTTCCTTCAAGTTCCTTGACCTCTTCATTAGGTAGCCTCCTGGATATGGAGTATGTCAAGTCCTCATCAAAGGTTACATATGTACTTATGTCGGTCTTCTTGAATCCTAGGAAGTATATTCGGTAGTAATTTTATGTATCATTGTATCCTATGAATATACCCTTCCTCCCAGAAGGATCGATCTTGGTCCTCTTCTCCTTTGGGATATGTATGTATACTGGGAAGCCAAATATTCTGAGATGGATGAATTCTGGTTTCTCTCCTAAGAAATCCTCTTCAAGAGTCTTGTTGTAAAGTACTTGATGAGGAGTATGGTTTTGTACATACAAAATTGTCCTTGTTCCTTCCTCCCAAAGTTGCATTGGAAGATCCTTATCATGTAGCATTGCTTTTGCTGCTTCCATTATAGTTCTGTTATTTTGTTCAGCAATGCCATTCTATTGAGGATTGTATGGAGTGCTCAACTCCCTCTTAATACCATACTCTTTGTATATTTCCTTGAATTATTCTAAAGTGAATTCTCCGCCATTGTCTGACCACATAGTCTTGATCTTCCTTTCAGTGTGGTTCTCAACCAAGGATTTGAATTCCTTGAACTTACTGAACACCTCATTTTCCCCTTTTAATAAATATATCCAAGTCTTATGTGACAATTCATCTATAAATGAAACATAGTAAACATACCTTCTTAAATATATGGAATACATGGTCTCGCATACATCTAGGTGTACTATCTCCAATATTCCTTTAGACTTACTTTCACTACTAATAAATGTCCTCTTTTCATTCTTTTTTTGTGCAGGTCCTTTCCAAATGCCTTCGTCCTTTTCTTGGATTTCTGAAATAATTGAGACTGCTTTGCTTCCAATCAGTAGTACTTTGTAGTTAACATGTGCAAGAATTCAGTGCCATAGTTAACTTGGGTTCTATTCTCTCATGAATCAATTCTTGTTCACGACGTCCCTTTAGTTTTTACATGCCTCCATATTTACTCCAATTATTGTTGCATCATCATTTGCCTTTCCTTTAGGCCACATTAGAACTTCTCCATCAACAAATGAAACTCTCATTCCCTTTGCATATAATACATATATGGAGAGATTATTCTTCTTCAATCCTAGAACATATAGCACATCCTTCATCTTTAAATATTTTATGTAGTCTAGCTTGTGTGAATCTTCTCCACTTCCTTTTATGGGGTGTTGATAATAATCTCCAAGTTTCACCTTGTGAGGTGACTCATGCTCAGAGATATTACTAAATGATTATTTGTATCCTGTCATATGTTTATATGCCCCACTATCCACAATACAATCATTGCTTCCATGTTAGATAGTTCTCGTGAGTGATGAGGTCAGCACATACTCTTCATTTGAATCTTCCTTCTCTCTTATGAATATTTTTCTTGTTGGTTCATTGAATTCAACAATATGAGAATGGTGTCTCTTCTTATTGAAGAAGTATTTTCTCTTGGGACAATCTCTTGCAAAGTGTTTCTTTCCATCAAAATTCTAGCATTGAATGGTGGAAGGATCTTTCTTGAACTTCTTTTGTTTCTTGTCCTTCTTATTTCTATGATGGTGGTTCTCCTTCTTCTTGTAGTTATTTGTAGTGTTATTTGTGAGAGCTTGATCTTCCATTTCTCCCATATTCTCTTATATTGTTATGATTCGAGCTTCTCCTTATGTAAATTATTCTCGTAGTCGAACTGAAAGAGACTAGATTCCTTCTTATTATAGTATCCTTAGCCTCATCTCCCTCTGGCTCTGGAACTTATTTACTGATGTACTGATCCAAGTTATTATCTTCAAGGATCAAGGAGATTATGTACTTCCATGCTGGAAATTTATAAACTCCTCCAAGCTTTTCCTCAAGATGAGTATGGTGAGTCATATTCAAATGAGAACCTCAAATGGAAATAACAATGATATAGATCTTACTGATTTGAGGTGTCCAACCTAGTTTCGTAGCTGGCTGACCTAGGGTTTTTCAGAGAAACCCTAATTTCCAAACTTGGAATTTGGGAATTCTATTTGGGTAGAAAGATTCACCTCCTTGAGGCAAGTTTCCATCTTGGTCCTTTTCTAAATACTGAGTTGGGTAGCCTCCAAAACTTTATTCCCTAGTTTCTCCCGGCACTAGTGTCAAGGTCAAAAATGAAATTTCTTCAAATATGATTATGCTCCCACCAAAATATGTTCCCTTATAGGTGTTGAGAGTACAACTTTGATATTTATTCTCCATGACCTTATGTGTTAAGGTATGATACTTTTGTTTTAATCAAGTTTGGAATCTATGCTGTAATTATATTTGTATCTTCTCCATGACCTTATGTGTTGAGGTATGAGACTTGTGTTGTATCAAGTTTGGAACTTATATTATATTAAGTTCACATGAAATTTTCATATTCGAGAGAGATGCTTGTACTAGGATCTTATGGTTAATATCATGACCTTATGTTAAGATCTAAGACTTGTTGTGTCAAGTACATAACTTATGTGTATTAATTTCACATGACTTATGTTGTATTAATTCTCGGGGATATACTATGTGATGTATGGCTAGTCATGGTCAATAGGTGCTACGAATATCCTTTAGGGATTAGCTAACCATGGACTGATTTAACTTAGCATGTGACTATATGACTTGGGGTAATACATATGATCATAGGTTTGGAACAATTCTTATGAGTATGATATGATATAGAATTTATGAAAACAAATATGTACCATGCAGCAATAATTAATATAAGCACCAAGATAGAGAGAGAATTTGAATTGCCCATGTATTCCTCCAAGAGAACTTGAATTAATAAGACATCAATTAAGTCTTAGTTATAGTAAAATGTTCATTTAATTAAGGAATCAACTCCTTAATTTATGCAAGTGGTTTTTGAAGATGACACTGATGGAGAAGCACTAATTCTGATCAGTTACATTCAATTCTACTAAGTTACATTCAATTTTGTTTAGTTACATTTAGTTCAACTTAGTCACATTTAGTTACATGCAATTCCATTCAGTTCAATTTAGTTTAATCAGTTAACAACTCAGTTAGAGGTAGTTAAACTCAGTGAATTAATGGAGGGAACATATCTTTAGAGTCGGAGTTAATTATAAAGTGAAAATTGTGTTCTCATTGTTAATTACTTACTGAAGCATGTAATATTAACTACCTTCATTGTATTACCTAATTTGACTTTTTATTAAAGTGCTATGCACTTGGAAAGATCATCACATTATTCCACTTGATCTCTACTCTCAGGTTCTCTCCCTGAAAGAAATATGCTATTGTGTTGTAATCATTCTCTTCCAATTATCAATCATACTATAAGATTGTTTTCTGGGTTTTTAATCCTCCCAATCAATGGAGGGTTTTCCCATAGTATATCCTATGTTCTATGGTTTTATTTATATCTTTAGATTATTGATGAGATTCATCTGCACTGTTATTGTGGATTAAATTTTTAAATTTCAATTATTTTCATATTTTTTCTCAATCACTAACATGGTGTCAAAGAAAGGGTGTGCCATATCTTAGTTTGTGCAAGCAACTAAATCCTACGTAGATATTTAAGTATTCAAAAAAGAGATTGGATCCATGGCATCGATCTTCATCCAGCGTAAAGACCAACTTGAAGGTGCTTCCAACTTCAACACATGGAAGGAAAGAATGTTAAGAATTCTTGACGAGCATGATCCAGATGTATGCGTGACCTCAGTAAGTGAGGAGCCTCTATCCAATGCAGGGGGTATTAAAGAGAAAGTTAATATGCACCATTTTTGTCACTTTTCAGGAGACATAGTTTGTGGAGATGTTCTGATCAATCTGTGAGGAATAAAAAACTGTTGAAAACCACATATCGAATGGGCTGATTTAGTTTACTATTGTGAATATTTCAAAAAAACACAATTGTTTGAGAGATATGTTAAGGTATTGGAAAATGAAATTCTTAGAATTTGTGTTATAGTAGTTTTCCCAAAGTGGCCGAAATGATTGAAAAATCCCAAGATCTATGGTTTGGATATTATCATTATTCAATGGATCATGTGTAATGAGACCCTAATAGAGTTTAGATCTCATCCAAAGAATAGGATGATATTTGGAAGAAGTATTCTTTGAATAAGAACATTCGGTCCGGGTTGGATTGGATCTAGTTTCTCCGTACAGAGATTCACTACCTCCTACATGCACTCAAATTTTCAAAGAGATCAAGGCCGAGGGACTCGAGTAATCTCTGCAAGGAAGCAGAGATCAAGAGGGAGTATGCAAAAAAATAAAAGATAAGTACCCGATTTCTTTTAATATATGCTAAGTTAGATCTATATGCTTTTTAATGTTTTCATTACATTCATATAGAGATTTGTATTTCCGAGATTAGGAATTGTGAGCATATATGTTGATTGTCTTTTCATTTATTTGGAAATAAACAAAATTCATAAGATATGACTATAAATCATGCATGATTGTTTTATAAAATATTAATATAGAGCATGCATGATTCTTCATACGATATGAATATAGAGCATGCATGATGTTTTTATAAAAGATGAATATAGAGATGCGTGATTGTTCATAATATATGAATATAGAGAATGCATGATTATTTCATAAATATATGAATATAGAGCTGCATGATTGATTCATGAGAAATGAATGCTGGGTTGCATGATTGTTCATAAAGATATGAATATAGAGTTGCATGATTTATTCATGAGATATGAATGTTGGGTTGCATGATTACTTGAGTATCATATGTTTTTATAAAATTAGATTTCATTTCATTGCAATCTATATACTTGGGATTAGGAATGATGTTATGGTATAAACATGATTAAAAGCACATATGTTATGATATTTCTATTTTTATTGGTAAATGGATAAATTCATGTTAAGAAGAATAAGGGCTTGCATAAATCTTCACGAGATCTAAATATAAGAATGATATAGAACTCAAAAAATTTACCTGAAATATGAATGGGGTTATGTTGAAACATTGATTTAATGTGTACATAACTATATTAACCACTGCAAATACATTGAAGTATTCATGTGATTAAAATTTGTGAGATATGATTATACTGAAACATTGGTTAGAATGTTTTGCATGTTAGTATGAGTTATTTGTCATTTTATTGAAATGGATGTATTATGCAAGGTTGTTAATAACATGATTGAATTTGACTTGTAGGGAAAAACTATATGTCGTGACCTACAAGAAAAATGACATGTGTTGAATGAAGAGCAATTCTGATGGTTTATCCTGAAAGAGAATGAGATGATATGAAGCAAGAAGCTTATGATAGCAGATCAAGAGGTTCCTTTGTATTAGGAAGAAGTAAGAATAGAAGTTTTAATCCTATTCTAAGAGATGTTAAGACTCTTGAAGATAATTAAATTATCTTATTTACATTCATCTGTCATGAAGAGCTTCAAACATAGACGAGCATGCAGTCTCCATGATGGAAGACTGAAATTATGATTCTCACATTCACATGGTGAGAGGGATTTTCTAGTCTCGATAGCTCCTGAAGAGTCAGTGTAATTGGTTAATGTACTTCCTGTAAAAAGGTGTACCTACATGATGCTCATAATTTAGAAGGAATCTCTAACAATGTTTAAGAATGTTGTTATGATTCTTATGATTAGTGGTGTGGCAGTCACCAGAAAAATATTCTCCTCAGTTAATGAAAATGTGCAGTAAAAGAGAATGAAGAGTTTCAGGATAATGGACTACAAATCCATGGCCATGCATATGAAGCTAAATATGAAATTTTATAATTCTTATTTCATATTTGGAGGATATCAAGTCAGTTGAGATGTATTTGGTTAGTCACAAGTTCCAGGATCTGTTATGTTCTTTGCAGTTTGTACATAGACATGTACATAGCATGTGTTGTGGTACCTACTGGTACAAGTGTATGTGGACTCGGATATATCTTGGTCAGTGAAATAGAGTTTCAAAAATACATGAAATATGACTAGTATATCGATCGAGGAAGATCACATGTGTTTCTCTATACAGAGCATGTTGAAAAGAAGTAAAATATTTTTGAGGTTTCTAGTAAGTTATATTCAAGACATGGGACATATCCACAGATGAGAAACATTGTCGAAATTCTTACTAAAGCCTCTATCTAGGACAATATTGGTATAATACATAAGAACTCCTCTAGTTGAAGAGGGAGTATTGATGTTTCTTCATAATTGGTAGCAGATAAAACCCACATCGGTTAGTCATGGTACATGACATAGGAAGCCATGGGATGTGATACATTGTGGAGAGAATCCACATGAGATGAGACATGGTTAAAGTCTTATAGACTATTGATACTCAAGAATATTTATAGTCTGGACTATCAAAGAACAGTTAGAAATATCAAAGAGGTAGCTAAGGTGCTACAATATAAAGAGAAGGATCACTAAGAAAGTGATCATGACTTGAACAAAATCACAAAGAATGGAAAGTTCATAGTGAACTTCTCCAGATAGCAGAAGATTCAATAAGTCAACAAATGTTGAAGACTGAAAGAAAAGATAAGTATTTCATTCTGCATGTTATTACATATTTGTTGTATAATATTGTATGTGATGGATTTAAAATCCATGGTTTCTAGTTTAGAGAAACATTATTCTGAATTGGATCCAGATGATGCTACTTTGTGTAAGTAGCTGGATGGTATTTGAGCAGAGCTGATGTATTTTATGCTTAATACTAAGCATATCTTTGAGTACATTTTAGGTACATTAGAATAATCTCTTTATTACATTTGATATATGGAAGACTTATTATATGATCATGTTATCCAATTATTGTTTATCCTGAGATAAGCGATGTAATTTGAGGCAAGTACCACATAAGAAAGATGTATGTCTTAGATTACTACAAAAAAATATAGATAGTACTACATACTGAGGTATAGTTTAGCTTGGAAATCTACCTACTAGGGTAAAATACTTGAGCCTACAGTCATTAGATGTTAATAGTCAAGCTTTCACAAAAACCTAATATGTGTTTTATGATAAAAAGACATTGAGATGAAGTTTTAATTCATTGAAGTCATGGTCATTTAAAAACAATTATAGTACATAGATACTGGTGAGCATATTGCAAATTTGTTACAAACCTTTATCTGTGACAAAGTTTAGACTCTTATGAGATAAGATTGGTGGAAGAGAATGTCTCCCTCGCTGAGAGGGAGGGTTGAGAGTACAACTTCATGAATTATTCTCCATGACATTATGTGTTAAGGTATCAGACTTTTTTTCTAATAAAGTCCATAGTCTATGTTGTAATTATATTCATATCTTCTCCATGACCTTGTGCATTAAGGTCTCAGACTTTTGTTGTATCAAGTCCGTAACTTATATTGTATTAATTTCACATGAAATTTTAATATTTAGGAGATATGCTTGTACTAGGATATTATGGTTAAGATCATGACCTTATGTTAAGTTCTGATACTTGTTGTGTCAATTCCGAAACTTATGTCTATTAAGTTCACATGACTTATGTTGTATTAAGTCTCTTGGATATACTATGTGATGTATGACTAGTCATGGTCAATAGGAGCTAAAAGTATCCTTTAGGGATTATATACCCATAGAGTGATTTAATTTAGCATGTGAATTTTGGAAATTGAACCCAAGTGATAGAAAAATTACACTCATAAAATTGCTAATCAAACATGTAAAATTCACACAAAAGGAGACTGAAATTGGAGCATAACTTAATCCTATATTGTATAAGTGTACATCAGCCAACCAAATGAAGTAATAGGATGATAAAATATATAATTAAATCATATATTATAAAGCATAATGTTTCTATTCAAATTGGTTAAAAAGCAGGCTTACTAAAACTAGTCAAATCCCCCATAGGTACAAAAAAGACTTTCCAAATCTATGAAGATGCTCAAAAATTGCCTAAATAAGATAGGCCAGATAATAAGTGATGGAAATATATTATATCCATGCTTTTTTTGGGAGAAAAGGAAGGAGGATTATGTGGGAAAAAAACAAGGCAGTTGCTCCTAGACTAGCTTTTCCTTTTTGCCTTAAAAGTGTTGTAAAGGAAGGCATCTTTTAGAAAAAGCAGAATTGCACTTTTACAAACCATGAATAAAAGAAGACATGCTAAAAATGTTTTCAGGATGATTCCAAAGTACTCCATGAACCAGTTTTATAAAGTGTTGACTTCTAAGTGCATGTGGAAGCCAACTAGCATAGTGAGGAATTGAGGAATCTAGGAATAAGACAAAAATAATTAATTAATGTCAAATATGGGTAACTATGGGTTGATTATTATAACACACCACTTTAAGCCTGAATTTATGAGTAAATATCAAAAAAATTTATGGCCTAGCAACAAGGCTTAGTCACTCTTTACATACTGCATGTCCATACAACCAAGGAAAGAGGCAAAAAACGAGTGGGAAAATCCTCCCTTAAACATGGACAGGAAACAATTTTTTTGGAAATATTGTATCAATCATACTTCAACGCATGATCAACAATCCCTGGTAGTGATTTGAAATTACTGAAGGTCTTCTCACAAAATACTTTGGTGAAGATATCTGCTACTTTCTTTGAATATGCGCAGTAGAGTAGAGCAATGATACCATCATGCACAAGCTCCCTGATATAGTGCATATGGATATCAATGATCTTGGTTCTATTTCTTTGAAATGGATCAGTGTAAATTTGAATGTTCCTTTGATTGTCATAATAAATGACTGTTAAAAACTCTGATTCGGAACCACATTCTCCAAGTATCCCCTGCAACCACAAACATTGAGTAATTGCATTCACAACTCCTCTATACTATGCCTCTGTAGATGAGAGTGCTATGGTACTCTTCTTGTTACTTGAACATTTTATTGGTACTTATACAAGCATGAACACATATCCTAAAGTAGACTTTCGATCTTTTTTTTCACCTGCCCAATCACTATCAGTAAATCCAACTAGCTCTAAGTCATATTTTTCTTTATAGAAAATCCCATGAGTCCTTATTCCCTGAACAAAGTTTAGGATCCTATTGGATGCTCTCTAATGGATCTCATGAGGATGATCAATGTATATTTAACCCACACTAACTACATAAGATAATTCAGTTTGAGTATGTGTAATATAAAGAAAACACCCAATCAACTGCCTATAGAATGTATTATTTACTGAAGGAGAAGAACCTGCTTCCTCAAGCTTGACTCCTGAAAGGAATGGAGTCTTGCTTGGTTTGCAATATTTCATGCTGAACTTGTTGAGATGATATGAAACATACTTGGACTGATGAAATTTGATTTCATGTTGGTATTGATCAATTTCAAGACCCAATAATTGGCTCAACAATCCCAAATATGTCATGGAAAATGCATGGTTCATTGCATCCTTCAAGGAGGAAATATCTTTCTTTGAACTTCTTGTAATACATAGGTGATCCACATATAAAAAAATGATCATTAGAGAGCCATGAATCAGTTTCAAATATACATTTGGATCATACTTGCATCGAACAAAACTTAGTGACGGTAGAAATCCATCAATCTTGGCATACCAAGCCCTAGGGGCTTGCTTGAGCCCATACAATGATTTATTTAACCTGCACACTAAATATGGATTAGAAAAAAACCTTCTATTTTCTTCATATAAATCTCTTCACTCAAATATCCCTTTATAAAGGCACACTTCACATCCATGTGATGTACCTCCCATTGCCTTGAAGCTGTAATGGCTAGAGATATCCTTATGGAGTCCATCTTTGCCACTGGTGCAAAGTTCTCATTGTAATAAATACCATGTACTTGAGAGTATCCCTTGGCTACCAATATTTCCTTATATTTAAAATTTGAACCATCAGCAGCAAAATTTGTTCTAAAGACCCACTTACACTTTACTAGCTTTCTCCCCGGGGAGGGATCAACTAGTTCCCATGTGTTGTTATTCTGGAGAGAGCTGAATTCATATTTTTTTTCCATATGTGATCATGTTATGCATATTCATATGTGTGAGGATCAGATTCAACCATCAAATAAAACTTCTTAGTAAAGAGTGGATCTTTCACACAAAGCGCACTCTCAAATTGAGATCTAGTCCTCCTAGTGTCACTAGGATTTTGAGCTAGTTCCCCAGCTGCATGAATAGTCCTTGCTGCCCATTTTGGTCTTGTACAGATGTTAGGATATTCAATTAAATAATAATTATCATACATAACATAACCATCAAACTTATTAGTCTCTTCACTTACAATCAGTGGTTGTGGTGGTGAAGAGGACTCTCCAACTTCAACTGCTACTAAAGGCTCTTCTTCAAACTGAACACTTCTTTCAATGAAATATTTGTTAGTACTCAATTTTATCAGCTTGTACCCTTTTGAATATTCTTAATACCTAAAAAATATCACTCTTGGATTTGGGGTTGCAAATCCTTCCTCTTTTTAGTTGGAATTCTAGCCCAAGCCTTTGAGCCAAAGATCCTGAAATGGGTCACATCTGGCTTGTGCCCACTCCAAGATTCAAAAGGAGTAATAATATCAATATGATTATGTGGCACCATATTCTGTATATAGGATGCACAATTTATAACCTTGGCCTGAAACTTTGGTGGCAAAGCTTTAGCCTCCATCATGCAAGTTTACATCTCCTTGAGTGATCTGTTCTTTCTCTCAGCAACACCATTTTGTTGTGGTGTGAAAGGAATAGAATGATGCATATGGATAATTTCATATTTAGAATAATGTATGAACTTAGACTTGACATACTCACCACCAGTGTCAGATCTGAGGATCTTGAGTCTCTTCCCAGACTGGTTCTCAACCAAGGCTCTAAAGACTTTCAAGAGGTCAAAAACTTTAGACTTGTGCTTTACGAAGTAGACCCAACAATAACTGGAAAATTCATCTATGAAGGTGAGTGCATATTTGGATTTAATCATGGAAATATGAGGGAATCGACCAACAATTTCATTGTATTTTAACTCAAGGGGTACAGAGGTTCTCTCCTGACTAGCTCTCCATGGATGTTTTCCTAGGATACAACCTTGACAAACTCCCTTAGAAAACTTAATCTTTGGTAACCCTATGACCATATCTTTGTCACTCAAATCAGAAATATACTTATAGTTATGATGGAAAAATATTTGATTTGAAAGCTTGCTTTCCTCATTAGCATGGGTGAGAAGAGCATAGGGGTTTGAGTATGGTAGAAAATGGGAAAACTTATATACCTTCGAAGTGTGATCCACAACACATTTTTCTATGAATTTACCATTAGAAATATATGATATTTCAACTTCATTGTGGGAGAAGATGACTTTATTTGGAAAACCCAATGTGATTCATCTAATACACTGACAAGAGATTAGAGACAAGACCTAGAACATACAACACATTATTGAAATTACCATGGTCAAGATCAATCTACCCTTCCCCATACTGTCAGTCAAAGAGTTATCTCCCAAAAATATTGGTGGACCTTTCGACATTTCAAGAGAGGAGAAGACCTCCCTTTTCGAAACCATATGTCTGGAAGGTTCAGAATCAATGATGAAACTAGGTGAGCTTGAGGTGCCAGCAACGAAAGCATGTACTCCCTCCTTGTCTTCTGAATTTGATCCTCCTTCCCTCTTCTTTGAGAAATCAAGAAGGGATATGTTGTTCTTCTCTAGTATTTGGTTCAACATGTCAATTTGATTTTTCATACAAGATCTCTCAGGATGATAGCCCTTACTAGAGTATGTGCACTTGCTCATTTCTCCTTTGTTCTTCTTCTTCTGGAAGTTCTACTTGGATCTTAAGGGATCCTCTTGAGAATTTGACTTGTCTCTCTTTTTCTTAGGTGCATTTTTATCCTTTTTCTTTCTTTTTGAATCCACCTTTGAATCTCTAGCAACCAAAGCTTGGTATTTAGAAGGTTTGATGGTTCCCATCATTACCAATTTATCTTACTTCTAGGTGAGGGATTCCATGAACTCAACAAGCTTAGGCATCTTCCAGGTTTGAGCTATCAATTTGGTGGCATGGAAGCTCAAAACAAACACTAAATAGTTAGGACCAAGCTTTGAGAGTATGGTCAAGACTAGTTGTTCTTCCTTCTTTTCGATCCCACACTGTTTTAGCTGCAAAACAAGGGCCTTAAACTTGGAAAAGTAGAGTTTCAATGATTCAAAGCTATTGGGACTCAAGGAGATCAATTCATTCTTGATTTGATGTCCTCTCATCTTTCTTTCCAAAAATCTCTTTAATATTCTCCCAAACCTCATTAGGTGATGCCAATGAATCAATATGAAAGAGGAGGTCTCTTGAAATGCTCAAGCACAAAATACCATAGGCCTCATCCCTCCTGTTGTGCCATTTAATTTTCTCTGCAACTAAATTGGGCTCTACCTTAGTTTCCATGGTAACCCTGTAGAGACCTTTCACTCTCAACAATATATCCATCTCAGCTTTCCATTTGAATAAATTGAATGGAGTCAAGATGATCCTTTGAGATTGGTCCATATCTCAACAACTGTTCCCTCCAGTCAGCAGAATGTGTTCCTAGTCAGTGATGTCAAACCTGTAATAACAATTTGGAAGGAGGGAAATTGATCTACAAAGGCTCTAATACCATGTGGAAATTGAACCCAAGTGATAGAACAATTACACTCACAAAATTGTTAATCAAACATGCAAAATTCACACAAAAGGAGACATTGGAGCATAACTTAATCCTGTATTGAATAAATGTAAATAATCCAAATAGGTGAAGTAATAGGCTTCTCAAATATATAATTACATCATATATTCTAAATAATAAGGTTGCTATTCGAATTGGTCAAAAAGAAGGATTACTAAAACTAGTCAAACCCCCGATACGTGCAAAAATGACTTTTCAAATCTATGAAGATGCTCACGAATTGGATAAATCATATATGCCAGCTAATAAGTGATGGAAAGAGATCAGATCCATGATTTTTTTTGGAGAAAAGGAAGGAAGATGATTTGGGAAAAAAACAAGGCAGTTACTCCTAGACTAGCTTTTCCTTTTTGCCTTAAAATTGTTGTAAAGCAAGGCAACTTTCAGAAAAAGCAGAACTACGCTTTTACAAACTAGGAATAAAAGTAGACATGCTAAAAATGTTTCCAGGATGATTCCAAAGTGCTCCATGACCCATTTTTGGCAAGTGTTTACTTCTAGGTGCATGTGGAAGCCAACTAGCATAGTGAGGAATCTAGAAATCTAAGAATAAGACAAAAATGATAAATTAATGTCAAATATGGGTTGATTATTCTAACATGACTATATTACCTAGGGTGATACATATTATCATAGGTTTGGAACAATTCTTATGAGTATGATATGATATAGAATTTACGAAAACACATATGGACCATGTAGAGATAATTAATATAATTGATAAGACATCCGTTGAGTATTAGTTATGGTAAACAATTTCAATTAATTAAGGAATCAACTCCTTAATTTATGCAAGTGGTTGTTGAAGATGAAACTGATGGAGAAGCACTAGTTCTCATCAATTACATCCAGTTATGTACTATTACATTCATTTAAGTTTTGTTAAATTCAATTATGTTTAGTTACATTCAATTATGTTCAGTTACATTTAGTTTACCTTGGTTACATTCAGTTTCATGCAGTTCCATTGAGTTTAGTTCAGCTCAATCAGTTAACAACTCAGTTAGAGTAATTTAAAATCAGTGAATTAATGGAGGGTGCATATCCTTAGTGTGGGAGTTAATTACGAAGCACAAACAATGTTATTAGTGTTAACTACTTATTGAAGCATGTGATATTCTCTAACTTCCTTATATGACCTAATTTGACTTGTTATTAAAGTGTTATGCACTTGGAAATATCATCACAGTATTCCATTTGATCTCCACTCTCTGGTGATCTTGATGAAATAAATATTCTATTGTTTTTTAATAATTCTCTTCTAGTTATCAATCATACTCTAAGATTTTTTTCCCGGTTTTTTATCCTCCGAATTAGTGGACGGTTTTCCCAGGGTATATCCTATGTTCTATGGTTTGATTTATGTCTATGGATTATTGATGAGATTCATCTGCACTGTTATTTTGGAGTAATGTTTTAAAGTTCAATTTTCTTCATATTTTTTCTCAATCACTAACACTAGGGTGAGTTATCCTAGCCCTCTTTTCTTGATTATTTGTGGAGAGAAGACCTTGAACTAGGAATCCCTAGTTTTCGATGTTGCACAATTCCTTCTTTCAGAGAGGATCTGATACCATGCTAGTTTTTTTAGTATAATTCACTTTATTAGGATATTTATATGAAATAATAACAAGTACAACAAGATACACAAGATCGATCAAATACAAGACACAAATATTTTCACTAAGGAAACTATAAAGGAAAAAACCCGCAAACTTCCTCAGAATAGTTTCCACACTAAGACGATAACAAAAGATGGAGAAACCTAATAAGAAGAAGTATTCTCTAGCTATATATCTATCTCTATCATCATGTGAACTTGAGTGAGTGTGAGCATGCATGAATGAGGGAGGGAACCTCCCTATTTATACCATTCAAGTGACTGACCTCCAACATGAATGGCCCAACCTCTAACCCTAACAACATCAACTTCTCCTAGAGAGACTCCAAAAATACATTACATGATGTTACACTGGGGACTATTTCTTAGACTTACAACAAAGGTTGTACCTCAAGGTCCATAAACAATAATGACATCCCGAAATTGTAATGTCTAAAATTTGGCATTGGTTCACAATGGCCAAATCACATTTTCCATATTCATGAAAGTTGTCAAATGGATGCTAAAAGTAAAATAATTGCCACGGAGGAAAATCACTAGTTTCCTAGGTTGGGGGTGGAAGCTTTGTTATTTGGAATAAGGGGGATAATAAATGGTGTTTATACATTAGAAGGGGATAAATATTTAATAATTTATCTTATTAAATAAATACAAGACAAAATGGAACTGACAATGGAGCATGAAGACACATGGAGACTATGGGGCCCACACTAGCTAGAATTCCTACGTTAAATGGTATCTTTCTCTTGCAAATTTGAATATATAGGAAGTCTAATGTTTTTATATGGATTATAATGTTAATATAATTTTCCATATACTTCATAGGTCAAAATTGGTATGAAGTGTAACTTACATGGGAGAGGAAGAGCCAAATGGGAGTTTCATGGACACTTGGCTAGATTCCCCTTACATTTATGACAGCTATGAAACCAATGATGGAGATTATATGAAAATTATGACCCCAGTCAGATATGAAGGCTGAAATACTAACATACTGACATTTAATGCCTGAATAGAGCATCTTGGAGGTCGAAATTGGGAGTTGGAGAAGGCCAAGAGGCTCCTACTCAAATTTGGGAGAAGAGGGAAGGTGAAGAGAGAGGCCACATGGCATAGCATGAGCAGCCACACCAATTCGACTTGTCTTTGGTTTATGGATGGATTTGTAACCTTAGAATACCAATAATGTTTATAAAATACAGGGATCATCCATGAGAAGAAGCTTTTGCTCATTTTTGAAATTGTCATTTGTGAATTGTGAGAGCTAGTGGATGACTAGTTTTCTTGCTTAAGCCAATTTTGAGGGTGAAAGATTCCCATCCTAGTTGGTTTTTGGAAAGGCCACTCAGGTTTTCCATGGAGCTTTAATGGAGTCTTATTTGTAGGTGTAAGCTATAGGAAATCATGTGGATTCTTCTATTGCAACACTCTCTCTCAACTATTTCCAGTTTTCACACCATATTCATGCCAATGGAGGGATTGCGCTTTGGGTGAGCTATTGATATCTTTTGGGAAGATTAAAATTCCCATTATATTATGTTCTAATGTATATTCTCTTTATTTCATGTTCAAAATACTCTCAGGTCGAAATACCCAAAAGAATTCATGTAAAAATGTTGAACAATGAAGAAATAGTGTCATTTACCCACTATCTTGTTGGGAACCATTGTAATGCTGATGATTTCGAATTGGGAGATCCTTTCATTGTCAATTTATGATTGGAATCAGTTCAATATTCTCAGTGACCATTGACAATGAAAGTTTCAAGTCAAAATGATCAACATTATAATGGTCACCTGATGTGGTCTGATATTTATGAGTACAATAATTCAGTGACCACCATTATATATTGAAACCAAAAGTTATTTTGTTGAAGAGGAAAAAAAAAAGTAGGAGAAGAAGGAAATTTTTTTTGGAAACTATGACTAGGCATGAAAAGAGAACCTCATATGATGGTGAGGAGATAATAAAAAGTATGGAACCTATATTTGAAGACATGACCAAGAATACTGGAGACATGACCAAGAATATTATGAAAGGATTTGAATTTTTGGCTATCCAAAGTTGGGAAAAATATATTGATTTTAAGAAAACCAAGGAGAAAAATGCATCAGCTTGCTTGAAGGAGCAAACAGAGGAGACCCATGAACTACCTAGTTCTGAAATAGGTGGAGTAGAAGAATTATTACATGAAGATGATCGAAATTCACTCCCAAGTGACTCTAAAAAATATGAAGAGACATCACATGAGTATGAAGAAGTTTTTATTGAAAATACTGAAGATAATTTTGACACACATGCTACCTTCGAAATGAAACAAAGAGCATCTACTAATGGATGCTTGAACTATGAAGGAGTACCTACTGATGCGGCTCTCACAACTCTATGTTGGTGACATAGATATCATATTTCAAAATGTTGCTAGAAGCCAGAATTCCATTAAAGATGAAAATGAAGACCTTGTAGCAGTTGAAGAAGAAACAAGATCAACTTCCCCATCACCACTTGAGCTTCACGAAGTTGGTCCAAGAAAGAAGGAAGAAGATGAGGAGGTTCATTTGCAAGAGACTCATTTTCTTGAAGGGTCCTTAAATATGAATGAAAATAATATCCAAGAGGCCCTTAGCATACTCCATGACACTCAAGCATTGGTATCAAATTCTTGTTGGAGAGCTACTTCCTTGGAGGATCCATCCTTCCTTGAAGACATGGAGAAGATCCAAAGAGAAATGTTCAACATCAAAGGTAATTTCATGTCTTTGATTTCTTATAGAAAAAATTTCATTGAGCTTATTGAATGGTTACATGAATCCTACTTGAAGAATAATGAAGTTATTGATAAGCTCACAATTCAAAATGAGCAACTTCTTGAAAAGTTGCAAGACACCTATTTTTCCTCCAATGTTTCAGATTTTCATATGGTAGATTTCTTGGAGGATTCTCATGACATGATGGATCATGAGAAACATGAAAAATTGTAGGTTCTTGATGTGCTTGATGATTATAGTGATGATATCCAATCACTAGTAATGGCGGAAGAGGAACTTGAGTTGCCTCTTGAAAATGGTTACACATTTTTGAAGTGCATAATTCCAACACCTTGGAACCAAACCGTGAGGAAATTTTTTCATTTTATAGGGAGGTGGATAATCCTACCCCTATGGATACTTCACATTATGACAATTTTTCACTTACTGATCATTTGGGTGGGTTGGTTCTTTCTCCTACATTCTACACTTCTAAATTTTGCAGCAGACATCCTAATGAAGTATGGGTGAAAGGTTTCTTTTTTATGGCGCCACATGAAGAGCATGGAAATTATATTTCTCCTTTTGCTGATGGAATTATTAGAGAACCATATTATTTAAATTTGTAGCAGAATCCTTGTTTACATTATGATCATACACATCTACATGGGTGCACCTATGATGTTCATTTCTCACTTGAAGGCTCATGGTTTTTCTTGCTCAACACTTGGTTCATTTGATCTTGGAAGAACTTCATCTAACACTTGGGTGAAGAGGGATATGATTGAGGAACATTATTATTGGTAGAAAAATCCTCTGTCATTTCCTGATGATATACATATTGATGGGTGTATTTATGAGACTTCTTTGAGACACTTGAAGTCTTCGTGTTTTATTTGCTCCTTATTTGGTTCATATTTTGGTGGAGGTTCTTCATTCACTTCTTGGATGAAAGAAAAAATGGGTGATTATTATTTTGATGCATATTACATTCTTTGGGAGCAGAATTATAGGACATGGGATCCTCACCTATGTCATTGTAGAATATTTGATTGGTCACTTGAAGCATGTATGTACTTGGAAAATGGTTGTCTACTCACTGGGAGGTATAAGCACTTTCATGATTTCTTGGTGAGGCAACTCCTTGATGTTCATTATTATTATGTTTTTATATACTTTGATGATATGTATTATGAAATCATGATGTTTGGAAGAATTCATACAAGGAAATGGGATCCAGGAACTCTCTTTCCAAATGGTAGGGGTTGGAGAGCACTCTTAATTGTTGGAGTGCAATGCAAGCAATGGGACCCTGGGATAGTTTTTAGTCCCATTGATTTCAAATTATTTGGGAAACAAACAGTATGGTAGATGATTCCCCATTTAATAAGGTGATTTTAATCAGAGTAGTGCAGTAGCAAGCATGGTGGTTCCTCTCTGAAATATTCATGGTATCTCAAAGACTCAAAGTGGGCAGCGTAGTGGCAACTTCAAAGAATCATACAGAAAGCAGGTTCTTCAACAACCATGTCTGAAGTTGCTTGAGGAAAAGCAATATTGGGAAGGGAGTATTTGTAATGTCCAAAATTTGGCATTGGTTCACAATGGCCAAATCATATTTTCCATATTCATGAAAGTTGTCAAATGGATGCTAAAATTCAAATAATTGCCAAGGAGGAAAATCACTAGTTTCCTAGGTTGGGGGTGGAAGCTTTCATATTTGGAATAAGGGGGATAATAAATGATGTTTAGACATTAGAAGAGGATAAATATTTAATAATTTATCTTATTAAATAAATATAAGAGAAAATGGAAGTGACAATGGAACATGAAGACACATGGATACTATGGGGCCCACACTAGCTATAATTTCTATGTTAAATGGTATCTTTCTCTTGCAAATTTGAATATATGGGGATTCTAATGTTTTTGTATAGATTATAATGTTAATATACTTTTACATATACTTCATATGTCAAAATTTGTATGAAGTGTAACTTACATGGGAGAGGAAGAGCCAAATGGGAGTTTCATGGACACTTGGCTAGATTCCCCTTACATTTATGACAGCTATGACACCAATGATGGAGATTCTATGAAAATTATGACCCAATTCAGATATGAAGGCTGAAATACTGACATAATGACATTTCATGCCTGAATAGAGCATCTTGGAGGTCGAAATTGGGAGTTGGAGAAGGCCAAGAGGCTCCTACTCAAATTTGGGAGAAGAGGGAAGGTGAAGAGAGAGGACACATGGCATAGCATGAGCAGCCACACCAATTCGACTTGGATTTGGAACCTTAGAATACCAATAATGTTTATAAAATATAGGGATCATCCATTATAAGAATCTTTTTCTCATTTTTGAAATTGTCATTTGTGAATTGTGAGAGCTAGTGGATGACTAGTTTTCTTGCTTAAGCCAATTTCGAGGGTGAAAGATTCCCATCCTAGTTGGTGTTTGGAAAGGTAACTCAGGTATTTCATGGAGATTTAATGGAGTCTTATTTGCAGGTGTAATCTACAGGAAATCATGTGGATTCTTCTAGTGTATCACTCTCTCTCAACTATTTCCAGTTTTCACACCATATTCATGCCAATGGAGGGATTGCGCTTTGGGTGAGCTATTGATATATTTTGGGAATATTATAATGCCCATTATATTATTTTCTGATGTATATTCTCTGTATTTAACATTCATAATACTCTCAGTTCTAAATACCCAAAAGAATTCATGTAAAAATGTTGAACAATGAAGAAATAGTGTCATTTCCCCACTATCTTGTTGTGAACCATTGTAATGCTGATGATTTTGAATTGGAAGAGCCTTTAATTGTCAATTAATGATTGGAATCAGTTAAATATTCTCTATTAATCATTCTCAGAAATTTTAAAGTCGAAATTCCCAATATTTGTATGTCAAAATGACTTTTAATGAGCAAACAATGACCATTTCCACTCTATTTTGATATATGCTATGGTAATTCTTATTATTTCGAATGGAGGAATGTATCTCTGATAAATTTATGATGTATGGACTGTAATTAATGTTTATTTAAATTCTAATTTTCATTAATTAATAATTGGAAGCCATTTTACTCATTTTTATTGCATTGGGAGAAGATTTGGCGCATTTTCCCCACGAGGGTCGAAATTGTGACTTGGGAGTTGTTTTGGAAAGATTCATAATAGACTGTATGAACTGAAACATGATGCATATGATACTTTTAAAAGGTCTCTTACACATAACCATCCTCTGTTAATAAATTAAAGTGGCTTTGGGATCATTTGTGAAGCCATTTCCAGCAATTACCCGGGGGGAATTGGAGCCCCAATTTGCTAGTAAAGACTCCTACTTTGAACAGAACATTAAACAAGTTTTCAGAAGTAATTGGGAGGTTAAAAAATATACATGAGAATTATATTTAATTTATATTATCATTCATGTACCTTCAGAGAAAATTTGGAATTATTTTGGTCAATTTGGAGGTCTAGACATCAAAACTAGTCAAGAGCCAAAATTGTGAAAAATTGGAAAATTGGGCATTTTAATAAAATTCCAAAAAAGGGACATTACAGAAAGGAGGAAAACACATCTATTATGGGGGTAAAAAAATATACAATGATAATATACATTAGAATATCTTTTGAAGTTATAATTACATCAAAAATCCATTCGTTCACATGAATAGTACTAGGTACATATATTTATATATATAAATAAATAAAATAAAAGCACTCCAATTACCTAGATCACATTCCAATCAATTACATGGTTAGCATTAACTATATACATTTTCAATAAAGAAACATGAAACACATTATGAACTCTAATGCAAGAAGGTAGAGCTAGCTCATAATAAACATGTCCTATTTTATCTACGGCCTCATAAGGTCCACAATATATGGTATCTAGCTTGGAGTAATTTCCCAAGTTTAAGGAACTATTTTTGGTTCTAACTTAAAAAAAACACATGATATCCAACTTGAAACTATGTAGAAGTCTTGTTCTAATCTACATAGTTTTTCTTCAATTGTATATTTGTGACCTGCCTCACGGTTATGGGCCTAGGTATACCTTCGACTGTCACTTGGTTTTGCTTCTCCATTAAAATAACTATAAGTTTTATTATGAAAATTCAGTATGGCATGGTTTCTGTCCAACCAATACATGCCAATCAATGCATCATATGACTCCAAGGGTTTAATGTTTAAGTATGCAAAAAAAATCAATCCATTCATTTCTAAAGGACACAGTTTTACTAATTATGTGATTCTCTTATTGGCTCCTGCAGCTAATTGTAATATACTTGTTGTTTCAAGTATATTTTTCTTCAAATGACATTTCTCAACTAGATTAGGTGCAATGTAACTATTTATATCTCCAGAATCAATTAAAATAGATATGGTTTTATTAGCAATCTTACTTTATACCTCAATCATTTGGGATTGATGGTTAGCTTTCCTCCCATCCAAGGCTTCATAGATCCTTTGAACACTTCAATGAACATCTCCATTAGTTGAATCTTCTTGAATGATGTTGTGAAATGTATTCCTCTTACGAAAGCACTAACTGGAAAAATTATTTTCCTTGCATATCCATGATTCCATAGGTGGTGTTTTACCTTAATGGTATTCCCTTGGATTCCCTTGTTGATAATAATTATTGTTTCTAAATTTTGAAGTTTGAAAACCCTTATTTCTTGGATCCTATTTTTTCTTCTTCATATACATCCAATTATTTTGATATGGGGCCTTGCTCGTATTCTGTTCATATACGTGTTTTTCCTTCCAGATGGAATCCTTAAGGTTCTTTGGTCTATCATACTGGATTTTGTCTCTATAATATTCAAGAAGAAAACTTAGGAACCTTTGAATCATTGCCTTCTCATCTTTGATGAAGTCACCCACATACTCCAAAAGTTCCAGAAACTTCTTCTCATAAGCCTCCATAGTCATTCTCCCCAATTTGAGCTCAAAGAAATCTTCCATCTTTTTTCATATTAATGATCAAATAGGTATTCTTTCTAAGAGTAATTTTTAAATTTATTCCAAGATATTTTTTCTTCGTCAATGCCTTTTATCTTAACTAGTTGATCCCACCCAATAGATGGCTTAATTTGGAGATGGTATATGACTACTCATGATTCCATTATAGGTGTGCAATCGTTCAACTGGAAGAAATTCATGAGTCCTAAAAACCATGCTTCTGCATCTTATCCTTGATTTACTTCTCCATCAAAATTTGGAGGCTTGGTTCTTCTCAGCTCTCCAACTATTACATCCTAAAAAGACCTCCTCTTTTTATATCTCATTGAATATATTTCAAGACTACTCTATATACTGATTGATGCATACCCCTTATTCCTCTTTGAGTGGTGAGCTCTCCTTGAAGATGATCTAGACCTCACATAGCCTCTTTTATGACTCTTTCAAGTGAATATTTATATGGTCTTCAACGATTTTAGATAATTCATAATATGTTCCTAGATATGAATTATACTTTCATTATCCTCCCTACACTTTCTTACAAATACTCCAAAATTAATGATTCACTACTTATTTTATGTCTACTTTACCTTATTCCTTCAACAAACTCCTCTTAAGAGATATAGGGTCTTTGTCAATATTCAAAATGCATCTCCAATCTCTAACTTCCTACTGCTAAAATTGTACTTATTGAATCTCTAGTCTTCACAAGTTTTTTTTAAACCTTAGTTTCGTGGTTAAATTGCTTTCTCAATCATTCACTAGGAACTACATTGTGTTCATTTTTTAACATTTGTTAGAAACTTCACATTGCCATAAGTCTATCATTATTTAAACTACTCTTCCTTTTTAGTTATAAAAATAATAAGCCATCCTTTCTTAAAATGAAACCACCTAACTAGACAAGGGGAGCTAGAAATCCTTCCAATATTTCTTTTTATTGGTTGGACATCAAGTCTGTAGCCGTCCTAGGATAGTAGTTTAACTAAGTAACATACATGTCCACTATATTAATGTGCACACATTGAAATGGAAATGCATGTTTATAGAGTGACGTGTAACTTCGTAGAAGGCCCAAGAGTTACAGTGTTTGAACCTCGCTCTAATACCACTTTCTAGTGTCCCCACCTTTAAACAAGGCCAAAAGCACCAGGAGTCCTAGGAAAAAGGCTAAATTTATATTACATAGAAAAATTAAGTGTTCTAAGGTTAGTCGAATATGACATATAATCAATAAATTAAAACTTATAGGCTTAGGAAATGTATAAAAATCAAACATGATTGTTCCTAATGTGCATACTATTAAACATAATAATAATGCAATTCGTAACACATACATGGGTAAGGCATATAAATGGGAATATCTATAATGTGTATGAGGATAGAATTAAGTTAGGTACTTTATATAAAATATTGGATTGTGAAGTAAGTACTACCATTATATTATACTAGCATTGTAATTATCTTTCAAATGAGGATTACTTATCAATTTCGTGGTGTGTGTGTCACGGAAGAAGTGGTTAAGCATGTTGGTTGTGGATCCTAATATTATTGATTCATAGATGTTATTGTTCAGCCATATTTGTAGCCCAATTTTGCTGTACACTAGTCCCAGCAGCATGTGCGGGGGCTAGCGGCCCCCCAAAAGAAAATTTTGGGAGGTTTATTAGTCAATTGCTTATAGGACCTTGGTATTGGGTGACCCATGGTATATTCCCATGGTAATTCCCCTATAAAAGGAAAGAATTGTAATATGGTTATATATTGTATTCTATTGTATTCTACCATTGTAAAACAATCTCTGTGATTGTGTGAGAGAGACTATGAGAGAGTGAAGGAAAAGTGCAGTGGGTGTGTTGTAGGTTGTATTCCTTCATTTTTTGTTGGATGGTATAATAATAAAGGATTGGAAATTTCTATGTGGACGTAGCCCATCCTGGGTGAAGCATGTTATATCTGTGTCTCCCTTGTAATGTTTTATGGATTTTAATATTTGCATCTTGTTTACTGTTATTGCTCTATGATCCGATTTTTCAAACAATTGCAATCATAGCAAAAAGGTCTATTTGGCTGGTAAACTCATAGGAAATATGGGTTCCTAGTTGAAGTGGGATAAATGGAAGAAGAATGAAAGTTTAAGTTCAAGAAATTTAACAGAAAAAACTACTAGTTATAGAATATGAAAATGGAAGACTATTTGTATTAGAAGGATTTGTTGCTACCATTGGGCGAAAAAAAAATTAGTGACTATGAAGGAAAAAGAATGGGAGGTTCTTGACAGAAAGGAACTGAGAAAAATACAATTGTTCTTGTCTTCGTCAGTGGATTTAAATATTTCAAAATAAAATACAACAGAGAATGTGGTGAGCGCATTGGCTAAGCTCTATGAAAATCCATCAGCTTCCAACAAGGTATTTATAATGAATAGTTTATTTAATATGAATATTTCATAAGGTGGATCTATTGCTGACCATTTAAAGGAATTTAATATGGTTACTAACCAACTAAGTTTTGTAGGAGTTAAATTTGATGATGAGGTTAGGGATCTTCTAATATTATGCTCATTACTAGAATTATGTGATGGCTTGGTCATAACTATAAGTAACACAGTCTCTAGCTCAAACACTCTTAAATATTATGATGTTGTTGGTGATATTCTTGGCAAGGAAATGTGAAGAAAAATCATATGTGAGACATCAAGTAATGCATTGACCATGGAGAGTAGGGGAAGACAAAGAGAGAGACAAAGGAGCTTAGGTATTCGTAGAAAGTATAGAAATGGAAAATCCAAGTCCATACTTGGAAACATAGAGTGTTGGAGCTTAGGTAAGAGAGGACATTTGAAGAAACGCTATAGAGCTCCAATGAAGAAAAGAGACAGGCAATAGGAGGCTACTCAGGAAGCTAATGTAGCAAGTGATGTGTTAAAATATGCTTTGATTCTTGCATTAGATAATACTAGTGATTACTGGGTAGATTCAAGGGCTTCATGTCATGCTACACCCCATAGGAAATGTTTTCATGATTATGCTCCAAGTGATTTTAGACATGGAACTAGGTAAAATTGTTGGATTGGGTAAGGTACGGATTAAGTTAAATAATGAAAATGAATGGCTACTAAAAGTTGTAAGGCATATTCCTGCTATGAAAATAAATTTTATCTCAATAGGGTAGTTGGGAGATAGTGGTTGTTTGTCCATGTTTCGAAAAATTTCATGTAATATCACTAAATGAGAACTAGTAATATAAAAAGGAGATAGGATAGGTACATTGTATTTATGTCCTCATAATACTAATTATTCTATATCTGTAGCTTCCACAGAAACAAGTACAACATTGTGGCATCATAGGCTTGGACACATGAGTGAGAAGGGGATGCAGATTCTCCACTTAAGGAAATTGTTTCCATATCCAAAGCAGGTAAGTTGGGAATTTTGTGAGAACTGTGTTTATGGAAAATATAAGAGTGTTATATTTCTCAGGGTTTGGGAACAAAAGAAGAGTGAAAATTTAGAGCTTGTGCATAGAAATGTATGGGGACCGTATCAAGTACAATCTCTTGATGGATTTTCTTACTATGTTTCTTTTATTGATGATGTAACTAGAAAAACTTAGGATTATTGCATTAGACATAAATCTCGTCTGTTTTCTACTTTTAAGAAGTGGAAATATTTGGCTGAGAACAAGACAAGGAAAATATTGAAGTGTCTCAGATCTGATAATGGAGTTGAATACTACAGCAATGAGTTTGATAGTTATTGTTCATACGATGGGATTCATACAGAGAACAAAGTCCCAAGAACACCACCACAAAATCATGTGTTAGAAAGGATGAATAGAATGATCATGGAGTGTTCAAGGTGTATGATATTGCATGCAGGGTTTCCCTTACAGTTTTGGGCTGATGTTGTAGATATTGTTGTTTATTTAATAAAAAGAGGGACTTCAAATTCTTTGGATGGTGGGATTCCAAAGGAGGAATGGACAGGTAAAACGGTAAGCTACTCATTTCTAAGAACTTTTGGTTCTAAAGCATTTGTCCATGTTGATAAAGAAAATAGAACAAATATTGAAGCTAAATCTAAGAAATGCACCTTTATTGGATATGGGTTGATGATTGGTTATCGCTTAAGGGATTATGAAAATAACAAAATCATTAGGAGTAGAGATGTAGATTTCAATGAAAGGTTATGTACAAAGATCAATTGCAGGGAAAGAAAGAGTAAAAGGAAAACATAGACTACATAGTTCTTGATGAAATTCAAGAAAATGAAGTTCAAAAGGTACCAGAAAATCAATGACAACAACAAGTACCTCAAACTCTTGCAAGTGTAAGAAGATTTACTAGGTTAAGTAGACCCCTAGAATGATTTTCTCCTTCCCTATATTATTTATTGATGATTGATTATGGTGAACTAAAATTTTGTGAAGAAGAAACATGTGTGGAAACTACAAAGAAATGAAAGCAATGCACGATTGAGGAGATGGACTCATGGGTAAGAAACCAGGCTTGGGATTTGGTTGAGTTTCATGCAGGTAAAAAATCATTGCAGAATAAATGGGTTTATAGGTTGAAGAAAAATATGGAGGAAAGGAGCAATACAAGGCTAGAGTTGTTGCAAAGGGATTTGCAAAAAAAAAGGTATAGAATTTGATGAAATATTTTCTCCTGTTGTTAAAATGACTTCAATTAGGAATATTTTAAGTCTAGTGGCAGTAAAATATTTGCATCTTGGGTAGTTAGATGTAAAAAAGACCTTTCTCAATGGGAATATCAAGGAAGATATTTATTTGTAGCAACCATAGGGGTATGAGGACAAAGGGAAAGAGAATTTGGTTTATAGGTTGAAGAAGAGATTGTATGGCTTGAAATAATCTCCAAGACAGTGGTATTCGAGATTCAATAATTTTATGATAGAATAGGTTTATAGTAGATGTCATTCTGACCATTGTGTTTATTTCAAGAGGCTATATAATGGAAGATATATTATCATGTTATTGTATGCAGATGACATGCTTGTTACAAGGTCTAACATGTAGGATATAAATGTGCTCAAAATGAAACTAACTAA
The DNA here is from genome assembly GCA_001517045.1 of Pseudotsuga menziesii. Taxonomy (NCBI): domain Eukaryota; kingdom Viridiplantae; phylum Streptophyta; class Pinopsida; order Pinales; family Pinaceae; genus Pseudotsuga; species Pseudotsuga menziesii. The sequence goes on along the minus strand of LPNX011004592.1, from coordinate 269,238 downwards.
ATCGTTTGAAATGAAGGATTTGGGTGATGTAAATCAAATCCTTGGTATGAGAATAACAAGGGACATGAAAAATCACAAACTTACATTGTTTCAAGATGAGTACATAGAAAGTTGTTGGAGAGGTTTAGAATGCAGAATGTGAACCAAGTTAGTACGCCTTTGGCCAACCATTTCAAACTAAGTAAGGATATGTGTCCCAAGACACAAGAGGAGACATAATACATGTCTAAGGTTCCCTATTCATCAACAATTGGAAGCTTCATGTATGGCATGGTTTGAACAAGACCATATATTGCACATGCAGTGGGAATTTTGACAAGCTATATGAATAATCTAGGTAAATAGCATTGGAAGGAAGTACAGTGGATTCTCAAGTATTTGAGAGGTACCGCTTCTCATGCATTATGTTTTGGAGGTTCATACATTGTTCTATAGGGATATGTTGATGCATATATGGAAAGTGATAAAGATAGAAGGAGGAGCACCACATGGTATGTTTTTACTGTAGGTAGAACAAAAATAAGTTGGATTTTGAAACTATAAAAGGTTGTTGCACTTTCAACAATAGAAGCATAGTAAGTTTCTTCTATAGAGGCTAGTAAAGAAATTATTTGGTTGCAGAGTTTCATGGAGGAATTGGTTAAGAAGATGGAGAATAATAGGTTGTATAGTGACATCCATAGTTCCATTAATCTTGAAAAGAACTCAACCCTCCATTCTTAGAATAAACATATACATATCGAATAACATTTCATAAGATATGTTCTAGAAGATGAACTGTTAAAGTTGGAAAATATACATAATTCCTAAAAACATGTTGACAAAGGTAGTAACTAGAGAGAATTTGAGTTCCTAATCAATTTCTGTTAGCCTTGAAGCATGAAGGTGAAGATGAGAAATTTTCCAGGTCCAAGGATCAAAGCATAGTCCAACAAGTGCAGTAGCGGTGGAGTTGTTGTGATCAGTCTACAAGTGGGATATTGTTGGTTGTGGATCCTAATTTTAATTAATTCAGAGATGTTATTGTTCAGATGTGTTTGTACCCCAATTTTATTGTACACTCGTCCCAACATGGGTGCGTGTGGGGACATTGGGATTCTTTTTCCAACAGTTTATGGGCCCATATTATTGGGTGAATGAAATTTTCCCATGGTAATTCCCCTATAAAAGGAAAGAATTGTAATACGGTTGTGTATTGTATTATAGCATTGCAAAACAATATCTATGGTTGTGTGAGAGTGAAGAGGAAGTTCAATGGGTGTGTTGTAGGTTGTATCCCTTTATGTTTTACTATATGGTATAATCATAAAGGAATGGAAATTTCTGTGTGGATGTATCCCATCTTAGGTGAACCAATTATGTTTGTGTGTCTCTTGTAATATTCACAATAGGATTTGAACCTGAATTCCGACGTTAGAATCCGACATCATCTGACATTTTGCATGGATGTGTCAGACAACAATCAATCATCAGAATGCTGATAACAGAATATTTATAGATCCGTCGAATATCTGACACTCGTGAGTCAGATTTCTAACACTGGTAGTGTCGAGGAACCGACACTACCAGGGTTGGATCTTTGAATTTTGTGAAAGCAACACTGGCGGTTATCCAACGGGGAACTGACACTTCCAGGGTGGTTTGTCGACATCTGCGAAAGAAAAACTGGCAGATATCTGACACTGACGCGTCGGAGATCCGACGGACTATTTATAAAATAAAAATATATAATATATAATACTATATAATAAGAAATGACTTGTTTTCGTTATGGACAGTCAGTTCAATTTGGAGGTTTTTGTGAATTTAGGAGTAGGTCTGGTAGACATGGCAGACAACTCTATTGACCAGTGGTAGCAAGAGCTCAACATATTCTCCTCATCGTAAATTACCAGTATACTGTCCCCGGACACAGTGCAGAACATGCTGGAAAATTTGATAGCTGGAAGCGAGAGCAAGGTTTCGGTTTCTCCGCTAGATGAAGAGATGCTAGGTGTGTTCACAGCATGACCATTGAACCCAGCCTTAGGAGGAGGCCCATACTCATTATTCCAACCTCCGAGCAGAGCTGCAGTAACCGTTTTCATTGAACTTCCCCAGGAAAAACCACAAGGAACCCCAAATAGGGAAATTGATCCTTCAATGTCATAGGGAGCATGCACAAGAGAAGCCACTGAATAATTGGATGGAATCTCAAACGGGAACTCCACCCCGGAAGACGAAGGCACCCAAATCAACTCCTGTAAATGAAATAATCAGTGTTTAAATCCCTCTAGAAGAGATTTTAATGTATTTTGTGGAGTTCGATGCACCATGGAAGAAGCACTAGAGATGGATGGATTAACCCTACTCGAGAAAATTAGAGGAAGAAACCCCACCCTGGGGAAAATGAAGGAATGGGCCAGGAAAAATTGGACAGGGATTCAAGGTGAAGGCTAGGTTATTAATTTGTTTTCAAAGGGATGGTTCAGCTTTTGGTTCATATGCAGAGAGGATGCAGACCTCATACGCAACAAAGTCTAGACATATGGGAAAACCCCATTTCAGCTAAAGCAGTGGACCCCCTTGTTCGATGTGGAAATAGAGCAACTGGATACAATACCAGTCTGGGTTCACCTGCTAGGACTACCATTGGAATTATGGAACTCGACCTGGCTTAGTGAAATCAAGAATGAGCTGGGGACTTTCATTGAAGCAAACCTCTCATTTCAGTAGATGGAAATAAAAAGGGTAGCCAGGATCCTAGTCTCTTTGAACATCAGAACCAATCTTCCTGAAGCCTTTAATTTTGTATGGAAAAATAAGCAAAAAAGACAGTTTTTGGACTATTAAGGGCTCCCGTTTCGATGCCACAAATGTCATGAAACAAGACATTTGGCAAGAAACTGCCCAAACTTTGTTCCCTCAGCAACTGGAAGAAGGAAGTGGGTCAGGCGAACAGAGGCCCCGAGCTCCAAAGAAACTGATCTGAACACAGCTTCAGAAAAAAATACTCTCAGGTTGGAGGGCACAAAACAACCATTGGATCAACTGAAAAGAGTGGGAGTAGTAGTAGCAGAAGGGCCTCCTCAACAGACGGAACAGTGTCCGATCACGTCTCCCCCACCGGGTATGAACACTTCTTCCCTTAGCAATCAATTGAATGATTTATCTTTGAATGAGGAAAAATATTTTCCCACCCCTATCACAAACAGTCCCCCTCCCCCAAAAAATGGCACCTCCTCCCTCGCATTCAAAAGTACCTCCAATTCAAACCAAGCAGCCTCCCCTTCCACCATAAAAAATGAATTTCCCACTCATTTTTCCTCTATCCATTTCCACCTTCATTCAAGGGATGTTCCAATCCCTCAAAAACGAAAAATCCCTACAAGAGGACTAGGGGTAAATGCCAGGATCACATCGAAAGGGAAAGGGAGAGTGTTATAGTGGATTTCACCACTCTAGGTGAATCACACTTTGTATGGCCTTCCCCTGTCCTGCTGTAGACTCTTTAGAACCCATGGACCATATTTTATCCTTTGATGTTTCCTTGATCATCCCTAAAACTATATAAAAGATGATATACGCATCTTTTTCCCCGATAACCGCGTACATACGCGGGTTTGACCCCTATAACCGTGTACATTAGGATGTGTGCATAGTCCAAATCCTTTTGGAGTTTTCCTTGACATGGATCCGACTCATTTGACTCCTGGCCTTCCATATGCCTTGAGATAGCTCAGATTCAACCCTTCATTATCCCTTGTGAAGCTATATAAGGAACCCCTTGGTACATTGAAGGAATATAGAGAGATTGAAAGCAACAAAACTATAGTCCATTGTTGCCGGAATTTATGCTTGAGTCTATATCCCTTTGTCCCTTTGGAGCACTGTTGTGTTCTTCCCAAGCTTTCCCTTTGCTAGTGATCTTGCTATTATGAGATGGAGGATTAAGGTGGTGGAGGCCCAAGTGGGGGATTCAGTTTCTCCGATTCGTAGACGTGCCGTCAGAGGTTGTATCTATCTTGTAATCTCTGATTTATATTAATAAGAACTATCTTTCCTTGTCCAATGATGTGTATTTGATTGAATATTGTATCCATTGGAATATGTCAAATGATTTTACCCTATTGATTATATATGCTAGAATAGATCTAACACCATGATACATAGTATGCTTGTATTGTTTACTTGTTGTTGAGGAAGTATTATATCAATTCAAGTTGAAGATTGGAAAGCTCAACGGGGATCTACTTCAACCATCTGGAATAAGGTACGAGGTCTGATCCTTTAGTGTTAGACATTTTATTTCTATTGCATATTGGGGAAGATTGATTTCTGGAGTCAAAGCTATCTGTTGTGGTACCCCAAGCCATAGGAATTTCTCTCTGTAATAGAATTGGCGACTCTGCTGGGGATGTTCCTTGTTTTTATTTGGGGGTTTGCAGGCACAATGGGCTTGATATTATTGACTTGCTCTTGGTTTCTCTCTGTTTCTGTGTCGCATTTTATAGTATGTTTGTCCATTGACACTCCCCTTTATTGGTTTGGCCTTGGCCTTCTTTTTACCACTGCCTTCTTTGTATACGCGGGGTTTTGGCTAAAAGTCACGTACATACATGGATTTTTGGCTAAAAGTCATGTACATACGTAGTTGTTCTTTATACAGTCGCATACATCCTCCCTTTTGGTGAGTCTGATGTTGTGGGAAGTTGTTGGGTGGGTTGTGAGTGTGGTTGGGTCTTCCTTGGGTCTGATGTTGTCTGTTGGATGTTTCTTTTGTGACCAGAGACCACTTTTTCATTGATTTTTATTTGAAAGTAGTTTTAGTCATTTATCCTTTTTGTTTTTCCATTAGTGCATTACTATTTTTTGTCTTGGTGTCTTGCTAGGATTTTCTTTTATACTTGTTGCAGAGACTCAGAGTTTTAGATGACTTTTATTGCATTTTTCATTCTTTTATATTGAAAAATACAAATTAGTTGCACTCTTAGTTGCATCTTAGATATGGATTTGAGGAGGTACTTGCATTGGATTGCTTGGATGAGAGTTGTGTTTAGGCTTTCATATAGCAAGGATTGCATTGGCATTCAGAAAGGAATATATATTTATGCATCTCATGTAGTGGCATACCCTATTTTTCATTTGACAAAGATCGCACTTAGCATTGTTTGTTATGGTGTGCACTTTTATTTCACTGCTGAGTCTTCATATCACTAGTTGCATGGCCATTTCCCTTTGAGTAATTACAGCCAACTAAAATCAACGCTAATTAAAATGAATTACACTCTTTTCTTTTCTAGGGTGCACCAACAAGCTTAGGTTTTAGGATCTTGGAATAGTTCATTGTAAGTCAATTCTCCAAGATCACTAAACAACAACATCTAGGTGTCTGTCCAGGGAGTGTGTGAAATCCTTGATATAACCATCGTTCTCAGGATCCTCCTCTCAAACAGGAGTTAAGCACGAGGCAGTGTGAGCGGTTATTGATTGGGATGACCCCTAGTCATAACTGAGTAGCACCGGTGATATTTCCAGGATTGTATTCGTATCTGGGGGCTCTTTCGAGAGTTTTAGGATTTGCTACCCTGCCCATACGATCAATCCCACCTGCGAATGTCTGCCTAATCTTTGATTATATTGAGGTGACCTTAGTGACCTTACCTAGGATATCGAGGGGGTACTTGTAGAGGTTATTCTGCAGGTGTCCCAGCCAGGTAGAGGTCGGACAGCACAGTCGCTTTATTCGTTGAAGCTGAGGGCCACTATAATTGGTTACATACCTCCGCTTGTAATGTATGGGAGTTTCGAGCCTCTCCCAGGCAAGACATACCTGCTACATTCGGGAGCTCACATATCCTCCCCTTGGTTTGCTGGTATTTTGGCTGTAGACTTTCTTAGGAGTGTGCTCTTTGTGCGCTACTTGGCCTTTGGGATCACGGCTACTTCAGTATATTTATGCTCTCTTGAGTTTGGGTCCTTTTATTTTCATCTTGCCCGGTATCCTATCGCCCGTCCTTGGTCTGGGTACGGACCCTGGTGTCAGACTTGGGGGCATCACAGCCCCTTACCCTGCTCATAGATTTGAAGTGGTCACATTCTTCCCTCTACTCCATTTGTGGAGGATGTTGACTCCCTTCGCTCGGTCTTTACACCAGTGGTCACCCTCATGGGGGTGGTAGTGGATGCATGAACATTGGGTCTACACCTTACTTTCCTTTTTATGTCCTATCGTTCACTGCATTGTTTCCTTTGGAAGCAATTGTCATGATCATTCCTCCCTATATCGTATAGTTTGGATTCTTCATTGACTATTTTGGGTTGTTTTGGACTAATATGGTTGTCATGTAGGGTCCAGTTTTTGTACACTCTCTCCAAGGTTTCGACCTGTTCATTCCTGTCATAGGTATCATGTCTGAACTAGCATATAGGTTAGGATATCACATCCGCTTGCATTTTGTGTTGCCTTATGACCATTCCATATTAACCTTAGGTACGAACCCATTCCATGGTATCACAGAACCTTCATGCTACTTTTAGAAGTGATACTATGTGAATGGTAGAGCTTTCCTATACATGGGTGCCCTAGTTAGCTCCCCTTTGCATTTGGTACCCACGATGTGAGTCCTCTCTTAGGTCCAGGAGTCCGTTGTATAGTATTGCCATGACATTTCGCAAGAGCCTCATACTCTTCTTGATCTTATGCTGGCCTGTTTCCCTCCAAACTCCCCTTATGTCAAGTTGTGAATGCATTATCATGAGCTTTTCCTGCCTTATTGAGCTTTATGCCAGATCCCCTGACATTGCGTTTCAGCCATATAGCCCGAGCTTGTCTCATGTCTAGCCATGCAGAGCCATTTTTTATATCCTTTGCATCTTGATTCCCTTTTTTACCAGGAGGGGATTTTCCCCCGAGTGTCGATATCCTACATATGTATCCTTGCATTGAGCATAGGTATGTTCCACTGCTTGGAACTAGTTTGTTTTCCCTTATGACACTCATCTCCTCCTAGTTTGTAACTATAAATCTAGTTTATTCTTTTTTCAAGCTTTTCAAATAACTAAAAAAGTCCAAAAAAATCAAAAAACCAAAAAGCCGGACAAGGAAAGATGTTATCTTTGGCAGCTGTCGAGTCGTGTCGCCTTCGAACAGAGCACTGTATATCACATCCATTGGTTGGGTTATAGTTTGACTTAAGAGCTGTACTCATTATCTGAGTTTATCTCCACCGACTCGTTAAGCTTCCAGTCCCTATGGAGCCTCTGTTGATGCCTCCTGTGTCACAGAGATGTCCCAATTTGTATATCGAGTCTATGTTGCCTTCATTCAGTCACCATACACCGTTATGCTCTTGTTCGAAGGAATTTGAAACCTGTGTCGGCCATTCCTCAGTTATCTTGACTTTGCATGTCAGCCATTCATGGTACAGTTACTGGTTCGTGCACTTTATGATCGAGTCCTTCCACATTAGACAGCTTTCCTGAGTACCTCGTGTTGGATGATGGGGGATGCCTTAATGCCCTCCTTCTAGTGGATTTCATCCCATTGACTTTAGATCATTTATTCTGGGATTGGAATCTAGAGTCCTTTTGAGTGCCTTGAGACTTGCAGTCATCAGCGGCAGGTTCTCTTGCCATCGACAGTTTCTTGGGAATACATCAATGTTCCCTGATCGATGGATTCTCTCAAGTGTTTGACCTCAACACATCTATTCACACTTGTTAGTTTGCACTCTAGTACCTTGATTCCCATTATCATTATCGGTGGGTAATCTCACATCTGTTAATGGTATACATCAATGACCGGTAATCAGACGATGCACTACTATGTTCGACCTCGACACCTCTATTCGCATAGTAGGACATGTACTCGTAGCGGTTTGTGTAGAAGACCTTCCAGACTAGTGGCATCTCTTATATTCTACCTCCTTGATCGTGCCAGTGTTCATGAGATTTCAGCTCTTGTGACTTGATTCCAGTGTATGTCAGACATTTCCAGCCAATATGGAGATCTTGATCTATTGTATATCTTCAGCCATTTTGGAGATCATGGTCTTTTGTACATCTTCATCATGGAGAGTCTGATATATGTATATTGTACGTGGTGATGACCACATATGTGATATCATGTATTATGCCTATTCATGGCCATTGTACTCTTATGTATCCAGGACCGCTATATGTACTTGCAGTTATATGTAGAGTTGTATCATTGTACTATGCTGATTGGGTGGCTGGTCTTCCATTTGGGATCCTTCATCACTCCACTTCTAGGATGGACTTATAATGTATTTCGGCCATCGTATGACCCCTCTGACCTCACACATTAGCGGGCATCTGTTATAGCGGATTTCACCACTCTAGGTGAATCACACTTTGTATGGCCTTCCCCTGTCCTGCTGCAGACTCTTTAGACCCCATGGACCATATTTTATCCTTTGATGTTTCCTTGATCATCCCTAAAACTATATAAAAGATGATATACACAGATTTTTCCCTGATAACCGTGTACATACATGGGTTTGACCCCTGTAACTGCGTACATCGGGATGTGTGCATAGTCCAAATCCTTTTTGATTTTTCCTTGACATGGATCCAACTCATTTGACTCCTGGCCTTCCATATGCCTTGAGATCGCTCAGATTCGACCCTTCATTATCCCTTGTGAAGCTATATAAGGAACCCCTTGGTACATTGAAGGCATATAGAGAGATTGAAAGCAACGAAACTATAGTCCATTGTTGCCAAAATTTATGCTTGAGTCTACATCCCTTTGTCCCTTTGGAGCACTGTTGTGTTCTTCCCAAGCTTGCTCTTTGCTAGTGAGATTTCTATCGTGAGATGGAGGATTGAGGTGGTGGAGGCCCAAGTGGGGGATTCAGTTTCTCCGATTCGCAAACGTGCCGTCAGAGGTTGTATCTATCTTGTAATCTCTGATTTATATTAATAAGAACTATCTTTCCTTGTCCTATGATGTGTATTTGATTGAATATTGTATCCATTGGAATATGTCAAATGCTTTTACATTATTGATTATATATGCTAGAATAGATCTAACACCATGATACATAGTATGCTTGTATTGTTTACTTGTTGTTGAGGAAGTATTATATCAATTCAAGCTGAAGATTGGAAATCTCAACAGGGATCTACTTCAACCGTCCGAAATAAGGTACGAGGTCTGATCCTTTAGTGTTAGACATTTTATTTCTATTGCATATTGGGGAATATTGATTTCTGGAGTCAAAGCTGTCTGTTGTGGTACCCCAAGCCATAGGAATTTCTCTTCGTAATAGAGAGGAATACCACATTGTGCACCTCTCCACATATTTGGGTTTTTTTCTCTAATTTCTCTTGAAAGATAAATGCGTTCCAAAATGGCTTCAAACCCATTTTTCAATTTTCAACCACCCTTACCAAATTCCATCCCTAGCTACAAATATTTTTCCAGATCAATGTTGCAATTTTCATCTTGGGATATATCACTGACAACCCAGATATACACATATTGGAAATATTAGGGAAAATGTTGGGGAAAATATTAGTAGGCATAAACTTGGACCTGAAAAACTCAGAAAATATCAGCAAGCATAATTTTAGAACTGAAGAACACAGAAAATACCAAAAACATCAGGAACAATAGAAAACTTTAAAGCTCAATAAAGTTTTGGAAATATTGGAAGAAATTGGAGATATTTGCAACATTGTTCTAGATATTGATATGATGCATAGGCATGAAATATTTTTCATTGTACAAAAAATTTCATTTAAACTCTACTTCTTGAACCAACTTAACTTAGAAACTACACTCCATGATTTCTTTGCTCCTATGTTTTGAGGTGGAAAGTTGGATTCCCCAAAAATTTACTTTGAATAACCTTAAAAAAAATTCCATTACATTTTAGGTTATGGGATAATGGTGGTATCACATTGGGATAACACCTCTTGTGGGATGCATGAGAACCTCAAAATCCTCCAACAAATCCGTGCAACTAAAAAGTGTAACATTTTTCTTCCTCAATATCTTTTCTACCAAGTGACTTGTCTTCATTTTTCTATATTTTCATATGATACATACTGATGGATCTCAAGTGAGTTGACCCCTAAAATTTGAACGTGGGAACCTAAATTCATTCATACTATTTTTTTGTCATTAAAAATTGACATTGAGAACTAGACATGACTTAGAGAAGTGATGGACTAAATACTGGCCTTGGGATGGAAAACATGAAATCTAGGATTAAGATTCGGAAAATCAAAACAATAAACAATTCTTGTCACAAGAATTTAGTTGCATATGCATCCATTTATTTAAATATGAGCTCAAAAATTAAAAATATTGGCATGAGTAAAAAATGTCAAAGGAATCTCTTTTTGTCAGCTCAATACTAAGTATGTTGCTAGATTTAGGCATTTTCGGATTCTGCACAAAAGAACTTTAGGTATATGAGAGAAACCTTATATTTAGTATTCATAATATTCTCCATGACAGTCACAAATCTAAAATATTTTCATAAATCCCGAGGATTAGATTCCTCTTCAGGAACCTAACCATGCATTCATCAAATGCTTATTCATTTTGCATTGTTAAATTACCATGGTTTGTTGGATTATGGACTCTAATCTAATACACAGAGTCCTACATTTCCTTATTTTACTATGTTGAATTTTGTCATGTTTGATCCATTTTGATAAGAAAAGTCCTAACATTTTTTCCATGAGTCACTTCATGTACAGGTGAGATCCACTCATTAACTTTTAAATCAATATTTTCCAACATGACCATACCCATCATCTATTGTTCCCCTAGATCCTTCACACATTTATGAAGAATGGGAAGCTCATGATCAAACTGGAACTTGTAGAAATATTATTTCAACAGTCTCTATGCCACCGTCCTTGTAATGCATATGATTCAATAGCATATTGTAGATAAGATGGAAGGAACTATTCAAAGGATCAACATTTCCTTTAACCACTAGTTTTGTAATGGATGTCTCCATTTATTGGATTGGTGAGGTATTCTTCATAGGACAAACTTCATTACTTTCAACAGGTGATGATAGCATGGTCAAGTGGTCGGATATCATAATCCAGGTATTGGAGTAATTATGTTTTGTTGATTTTCTTTTGAAATAATTTATAAGTTTTCAACACTGTAGAGCATATTGCTCACTAGTATTCACAGGTCAATTGATTCCTTTTTTGTGTTTATACATGAAAAGTTACTAAATATAGAAGGGAATAAAGACTATGTTCATTGTGGTGCAGCAAGTCTATAGAGTGTTGATTTATGGTGTGATTGGGATTTATGGTCATATGCATCTAGCTGGAGTCATTATTTGATTTAGTTTACTTTCTTTACAATTTTTCAAATGGATAGGCACACATGTTCATATGACCAAATAGTACAACTACGCGACATGTGCAACTCAAAGACTGCCTTGTAATTGAAGTTTTTTTTGCCACATAGATGTTTGTTTTTTAATACAAATGATGGTTTTTCATTAGCATAAAAAAAACCATTATATAAGATTTGTTTGGTATATACCTTGCTAGTTTATTTAAGTCTTTTTTTTTCAAAAAATTGAGAAAATTGAGCCTTCAATATTTTGATACACACACTTTATATGAAATGTATGCAATGTAGTCATGGAATGCTCTTGGACTATTAGCTTGGACTTCATCCCTTTGAGGCTGCTAAACCTTAGTTGTGACTGTGTAAGAACTATCCTAGTGAGTTGTGACTATGTATCCTTGTGGGTTGTGACTGTGTAAGAACTATCCTAGTGGGTTGTGACTATGTAAGACCTATCCTAATGGCTTGTGACTGTGTAAGAACTATCCTAGTGGGATGTGAATGTGTATCCTAGTGGTATGTGATTGTGTAAGACCTATCCTAGTGATATGTGACCTTGTAAGAACTATCCTAGTGTCTTTTAACTGTGTATCCTAGCGGGCTATGATATCCTAGTGGGTTGTGACTATCTTGATCTCTCCTAGCTGGGATATGGAATATGATGTTCTCCCTCAACCTTAATATGAATTGTGGTAACCTCTTATAAGTAGGTTAGGGATGATTTGACCTTACCTCTCTGGAAGTGACTTGTTTGCATCCCATCTTAAGCTGAGTTGTGGTTGTGTTAAACCCTAAATGAAAAGGGTCTTCACACTTGGTGACTGAGAGATATTAAATGGATCTAAAATAATTGAACTAAATACATTTAGTGTGCCCCTCGATAGTGTCATTTTAGCTCTCAAATTCCACATATCCTAATTGGATGTGTCTTTGACTACAAGAAATATCACTTGTTGAAAACAAGATAGAATAGGAATTGAACACAAGAGCTACCTTTGGCCAATGGGTTTGTTGTACAATTAAGCTTCACCCCTTTAAATACTAGGAATACATAATGGTTTGTTTACAAGGTGTGTATTTTTATCTTAACAATTCACCTTCAAATAACACCCTGGCTCAAGTGTCCTTTCCATCACCAACCACTTGCCTGTGTTACCTTGTTGAAAATTGGACATGCTAGGAATCAAAGCTATGATCCACCATCGGTTGATAAACTGCTTTACCGCTGAGGTTATTTCTCTTTTTGTGATGGGAATCCATGCTGGTTGCATATAAAGGTGTGGATTGCTATCTCCAACACAATTGTCCTAAAAAATGTCTTAGAGTGAGATATCATGGTAGTAATGTTTGGGAGAAATGGGGAAATGCAGAATCTGAAATAGGGTTAAATGTGAATCATATAAAGAATAAAAAGAGAAAAAAGGGGGATAATCCCATCGTAGAGCTAGCCACTTGGATATCTATTCTCATAGTCGATGGATAGATACTCATAATTATTAATAAACTTTTGCATGTGGATAACCTTTTTACTTGTTGGAGGCTATTAACACCTATTTTTACATCTAGTGATATCATTTATTTCCTTGTTCTTTGTGCATTCACTCTCTGTTAGCTTACTTTGGGGTTTTTTTTACGTTCAATTCGTGGCTAATTTCCATCAAATTGGATTATAGTTGTTTTGCGTAAAACTAAGGTTTCATTTGAAGGTTTTGTATTTTTCACTTTTACTTTTCTCTTTATTTGACATAATCGATTAGTCTTAGAATCTTGGAATAGAGATAAGATTATGACGATGAGAGTAATTTAAAGTCACAACCTAGCAAGATGAAACAAAATAGACAGTAGGCCTATGGCCTGTTAGTGTCATCAACATTGAGGCCAAAATAAAAATTTTACTCTTTGCCATTATCCTGTAAATGTTGGGTTCAAAGCTTCCTGTTCTCTACTTCCTATTCACCAAAAGGGATGAATGAATGGCTCCTCTCTAATTGGTTGCAAGCTTGTCTATATGTATTTGCAATGCCTTCCAGTGGATGGATGCTCTACCAAGGAATGGTCTTATATCCTTGCAATGCTTCTCAAATAAACAAAATTGTTTACACCAATTCAAAACCAGTAGCCCAAGATTGTTTCTCAACTGAGTTCCAACTCTGTTTATTGCATTATAATAGTTATAACTCTGCCCATTCAGAAAACCAGTGGCTAATAAGATGCATGGCATTCTGCAATTCAGAAATAGGCTGACAGTTAAACATTACACAAGAATTATATATGGCTGGAGCTAATTGCAAAGACTTGATCATTCAAGTAGTTATGTATATAATGTTGGATGTAGGTAGATAATTCCATGCAAAGATTGAGACGAATTGCTTTAAGGAGTCACTTCCATTAGTAGCTGTATAATGAATGTGCAAACTCAACACTTAATTAATGACTATTCCCCTGTGCCATATAATGGTTGTGGCTAACTAGTTAAGCACAGAGAATTTAAACAGAGCACCAAGCAAACCAACCATTCGTTAGTATTAGTCTATGAATTATATATATATATAATGGGGCTTTGCTATATGTAAATCATACCACACTAGGGATTGAAGATGTTTGGCTACATAGCATGCTATTGCACAGTGCACCAGCTAATACATTAACCAAGAAAATAGAACAAATAAAAATTGGGCTGTAGATGCCAGCCAACAAAGAAAAAGTGTTGTAGTTGATCCATTAATTAAATCAGCAATCAACTAGATTGATCTCAGCCACAAAGCATTTAAACACATTCGACACCAGATTATTATGGAAACCCAAATGGAAAACCAGCAATGGTAGGTTCTAATTATGCTTAGGAATTGTTAAAAAGGATGAGCTATACACTTTCATCAAAATTTCATGTATTCTTACTCAATGGCAGCAATTTACAGATTGCTCTGGTTCAGAGATGATCTTTGTTCCATGTGGACATGTTAGGAATCCTCTTCGTCCTTCAATATTTGAGTAGATTGCTTCACTCCTAGTCCTCATTCCTCTGCTACTGCCCATCTTCTTCCCCAAGATTATTTTTGTCCATATCCCTTTGGTTGTCTTTGCATCAAGCAAGCATTGTTTATGATAATGTTACCTTGAAATGCCAACCATATTCCAACCATAGTGATTCATTTCACCTTCTTATTGGCCTTTATCCTTTAAGTTGATTGTTGACTTCAAACTTTTCCAAGCATTTTTTTCATTACAAAGTTTGGAAGAGGGATTAATTCAGATCCCTTTTGTATTACCAGATGCCAAATAAACTTATGAGACCCCCTTGTTGAATTAGTTTATCTTGTTGGGATGTGACTGTGTAACTCTTCTCTTACTGGGCCATGAGCTATTTGATGCCCTTAGGGTTGGGCCCCGACTTTGTAACCCTTCTCCTTCTAAGTTGTGAGTGTGCAGCTCTTATCTTGCTAGGTTTTTAACTCTTTGATTCCCTTAGGGTTGGGCCATGACTATCTTGGTTACACTTAGTTGGGTTGTCATTGTCCCGTGACCTCTTGATTTGGGTCAACCTTCCTGTTGCTGCTTTTGAGCAGGTCATAACCTCCTTGTGGAAACTAAGGGTTGAACAGTACCTTCTTACTGCTAGTCATGACCTTGTTGGCTTCCCAATTTTGACCCTTGACCTTGCCATTGCTCATTAGAGCAGTCCATGACTCTGTTGATGCTCATTGGAGTAGGCTGTCACCTTGTTGTTGCTCACTGAATTTAGTCATGAACCTAATGCTGTTATAAAGGATGGGAGTGACTTCTTTTTGGGTTTCTAAGGATGGGCGTGATCTCCTTATGAACTGCTAAAATAAATTGTGATCTTGTTGGACTATTTTTCATGACCTTCTATGGACTGTATGGAAGGGGATTGCAACCTTATTTAAACTACTAAGTCTACCTTACCTTTGTCTTGCCAATTGTAACAAGTTGAGTCCATTAAAGAGTGTCTCTATGTGTATGGATTAAGGATGCCAGATGCCATTGTTCATTTGAAGGAGAATCTATCTTGCTTGATTTAGGACTATCCTAAAGGCCTGCCATTTATTGCAGCCTAACCTTTAACCTACTACAATATATTTTTTATCTCTCTCACAAGGTATGCCATCTGATCCTTTGGTGACTTGTCCTTTCAATGACAATATGTTACCCTAAAAGTATCTGAGTATAAGGAAGATCCAAACTAGATCTAAACCAACATTGTTATAGTTCATTATCATTGTTCTTTAGTTGTTAGTTTGTTTTACATGATACTATTTCTATTCTTATTGTTTAGTTTATGTACATTGCAATTGAAAATTTGTATCTCAAGGACCAACTTTAACATTATGACCATTGGAGTGTCAAAGTTAAAAGAGACAAAAATTATGTTTTGAATTTATTACAATAGTATTGTTCTGTATCTAGCTCTTTTTTAGTTTTGTGTTATGCATTAAAGTATAAAATTTTAATTAGCTTATGTCAAATCCTAACCTAACCCTTAATTTCAACAATTGTTTTAATTAGTTAAATATGTATTTCTAATGTTCATTAGTTAATCTTTGGAATTTTTTTTTTAAATCCATCAACAGGCGTCGTTTTTTCGACGTGCTTTCGACACTCCGGTAAACACATCCGACGGCCATGGAATGACTCCAACGCTTCCACCCATTGGACAACCGATGGTTCAAGTGTAGGCCCAAGTCGGAAGGATGATATTCTAGTGTCGGATGGAATCAGTTAGCCGACACTTGCTGGATAAAAATACCGACGGCAGCGCCATTCTGTCCATCGCATTTTCGATGCTTTATGCAATTTTGATTGACACTTTGGAAGGAAATACGGTCGAATATGCAACACAATGGTCTGTTGGATCTTCGACCCACATTAGTCGCATACCAAAGATCCGATGTCATGCCACTAATGACAAAAAAAGGTGTATGTGTCGAAAAGGCGAAAAATAAGTGTCAAATTTCAGACATGCAAGGTGTCGGATTTTGGGGTAAATTTTTGTAGTGATTTTATATGTTTTAATATTTGCATCTTGTTTATTGTTAATTCTCTGCGATCCTGTTTTTCTAACAAAGAAGTAAGTAAGAATGGAATTATAACATAATCATATAATACCATTAACAACCACACAAACCATAGAAAAAAAATAGGCGCAGTCCGCCAATTCCATCCTCCAAAATCAAATCTTGTGGTTGTCCCCTACAACCATCTTTCACTAGTTATGATTTAGATTGTATGTTTGTCTTTCCTCCAGTCATAAATCACCAATACAAATCATATATATATACTAACATATTCATATATGAAAAAATAGTATATTTTTGAATACAAAGATACACTTAATCAAAAGATATGGTGTGTTCTTGTCAGAACCAGGAACACTACTGACCAAAGAGTCATAACTTGGTCATCTAGAATGTTTTTCTAGTGAAAAAAGGTGTTCCTTACTAGGATAGTCACTCTGGATGCAATGGAAGAGGTTTACGAATCCATAAATGAACATAAATTTGTGAACCGGAACCCATAGTTGCACCCCTCTCATCAGCATGAGAGTTACATTTGTAAACCATGAAGAACGAGAGAAAGAATAGAAAATAAGGAGTTCCATGGAAGTACAAAGCATCAATATCCATCCATCATGCATATAAATCCCAGGACTTCATCCATAAACTGTTACAAAATTAATTTTATCCTCCACGACACATAAACATAAAAAAATAACACAAATAAATATATGGACAAATGCTTTCCTTTAATTACAACTAGATGCAATAGGAAAAATTTCTTCCCAGCCATAGACAAAGTCAAGCCTTCCTCACTTGAACAAGTCACCCCTGAGATGAGACCACGACTTCATAGTTAGAGGCTCACTTAGTCTAGCAACTCTCAAAACCACCTATTCCAAGAAATACAATGCTTCCCACTACTACTTTCCTATCCATCTCCAGTACCTATAGGATATGACCTAGCTCGCCATTCCCATTTCCTTGTTTCTTGTATGAGAACCTAGACTAGTAGAGTGATTTAATGAAGAAAAGTGGAAACAAATAGACTAAATCTAAGTCTCAATACACTCCCAATACTATAAACATTCCCAACATGGTAAGAAATCACAAGTCAAGTGATCTAAAGCTCAAGATTATCTTCAAGAAGGAGAGAGCACAAATTTATATCACAAGGAGGACAACTCTAACCCAAGGGGATCAACTAAAGTTAGAGAGAGGTAACAATATGTTTAATTATGGATACTTAAATTGAATTACTGGAGTGGTGGCTTAGTTAAGATATTCCCTTTCATGGATTAGCACTATGAGGCGAAGTTACCATAAACCAAGGAGTGGAGTCATGAAGAGCACAAGGAGGCACACTAATTCATAAGGGTGCCTAAAAAACATAAAATAGGAAGAATTAAGTGAGACAAAGGATCCAATGGGGTCATAAATATCCTAAAATCATAAAAATAGGATCATCAATGCATTGCGTAAGAGTGGAATCTAGAAAATAACTTATGACCCCTAAGAACTAGGAAAATGGCTCGTAAATGAGAAAAAATAAATAAATATGAGGGGATATTTTCCAAAGGAGGGTTCTCTAGGAGACAGGGGCCCACTAAGGTGTTAAAAATATTCAATAGTTACTCCATAGTCCTTAAATATCAAGAATAGGTTCTAGTGTACAAGGTTTGGGTGACCAACATTATTAATTCCACCAAGGTGAAAGTATGAACTACGATGGACAAAATCAAACCAACAAAAAAATATATGGTAATAGGGATGCCCCCATTCCTCCTCACACTTTGGAATCCATTTTCTCCCATACTCATTTAGTTTCCTTTGTTAACCCAGTTGTTTATTTAATCAATAGTAACAATATTCTAAGATAGCAATGATGCCAGTAATAACATTAATATTAATAATAGTGCCAAAGTCCAAAATCACGTTATCAAACAATTATCAGAAGTCCTTTATCACACTAACATGTAAAGAAACATAACTCCACTTCCACATAAAATATCATAATTCCATAATGCAAAAGAGCATAAGTCACATAAAATACCATAAGTCCAGAGTGTAAACAAATGGGGTGTTACAATATAGATGCAAACTATACAAGCAACATGCAGAGTAAATGCTATAAGATTCACAATGGAATCTAAGAGGATACAAAGTCAATTAAAACTATATGGAAATGTAGTAAAAATTAAAGAAAAGAGATGCAACTTGATGTAAAATCAAACACAACAACATGACCACAACAAACCATAAAGCATCATATTTTTTAATTTGCACAAATTGGGATGCAAAAAAGGTGATCGAACCTTTTTATCATAGTAGTGCAATAATAAAACCAATGGGATATATAAAATGATAATTGTAAATTACCAAATGCGTACAAGAAAAATATGGTCATTGGGAATATCATTGGGTGAACAAGCTAAGATTTCATTGAGAAAATAATGCAACATTTGTCAACAACATTTTACAATGCAATATGTTTTGAGCGAGAACCTGATCAATTAACACAAAGATAAATATGTGGCAAGAAGAAAGATTTCAAGTAAATTATGAAGGGTATACTTAGAACAATATAAATAGAATATCATGTTCATCATATGATGACTTTCTAATAGGATTAATAGAAATAATCAAAGAAACTCACTAGATATTTCTCAAGACATTCTACGAATTTTATCTATGCCTCTCAATAAGTGACGTGGAAAACAAACCATCAAATTTTGTGGGTTTAGATAATATGTTGGGATATAAAATATAAATTATATATTAATAAATAGGGAATGCTTAAAAAATGAAATATAAAACATAAATAAACAAGTGACATCTCAAGATCATAATTAAGATATTTAGCATTAAAATGTGTACATAACATTCATGCACAAAACAACTGAAATATGTGCATTATTGTTTTCATATAAAGAATTGCTAAGCATAATCATTACTAAAAACATACACGTTAATCTTCCCCATAGGTTCACCCTAGTGGCCAATCATATTCTTCGTCATCCAACACATCAGTGGATGACTAATCCATTTCTAATTTTGGTTGCATGGTCAAGATAAAATAATTCCATGAGGCAGATATGGTTCTTTTAGACACAAAAAATTATCTTCTAACCATTATCTTCCAAATCTATTTGATAGGAAAGTAGGTTTCAAGGAGGGTATTAAGAATTATATTGGTGTACTTGAAAAGTCTAGCAATGTTGAATGTACTCATGCATGGTTCACTCAAAATCATGTTTGCTGTTTTGCTCCCATTAGAAATGGTTTATTTGAACGATAGGAATATGTATTGAATACACATAAAAATCATAAGGTGTACAATGTGTATAATAGGATTCTGATGTGAATTCATTCATGATAAAACTACAAATCTCTTCATTTTTTTCTAATGTGCAAAAAGAAAATATTTGCAAACCTTGTTCAATACAAGAAAGTTTTTTTTAATATGTAATATAGAGGAAGGGTATTCTAATGAGATATATTTTTAACATAAAACTATTGCAAATGAACAAATTCAAGCATCCTTTAGTAAATAATGAATATAAGCAATGAATCCCACTTAACACACATTTAATTAATTTTTTTTTTTTTTATACGAGCGTCACTAGAATTAATTTTTTTTTGTTATTTTAGAATTATAGATCCGCTATTAACTTTAAATTTAATGAAATATGTGTTAATTACTTGACTCGTTAATTTTATTAAAATTTTAATTGATAAAAAATCCTTTCCCTACAAATATATGTTTTATTGCACAAACCACAAGTCTATTTCCATTACATTCCTCAAACACACAATTGGGTAGCTTATTCATGCTTATAGAACATGAATTGTTTGTAAAACTGACAATATTCTTTTAATAATTTAGCCTTCCAATAATATATATAGAACATCATTTATGTTTATCATTTTCTTTCATTTTGCTATAATTTGCACGAACTCCATATATGCACATTCTAGATAGTTATTGGCTATCCATAACCAACATTTATAATTGTATGTTGGGCCAATGTAGTCCATAAATTCAACTTCATGGTTGTATGGAATGTTTACACCATCCATTGAAAAGAGCCCCAACCCATGTAAACTAAATGGAGTAATTTGATATGCTCTTTTATCAATACAAAAATTGGTTTCCAACTTAGGGAGTGGGTTTGGTTCCCAATTATTCACATATTTCCCATATCCTAATGGAAATACATTATATCGATCCAATTCATTGTCATAATATCACACCTCTCCTTTAGCAGGAATAAAATCCATATGTTTTTTTAATTTTTCTTTTAATATTACCACCTCTAGAGGTCTTGACATAGTGCTTGAAATTTTTGTTTCTGTTTTTTATTCAAAACTACCATCAATTTGAAATATATCTATTCAATTGTCCTCATAATAAGCATCAAATAAAAATAGTCAAGTTGTAATCATATAATTACTTGGTAAAGAAGGAATAAATATGCACACAAAATTGGACATAATTATTTATTGCTATGCACCAAATTCCCAAAGGAGCATAAAATAAGAAACATAGAGTATTCCAATGCCTCAAGAATGAATAAAAGACATGAATAATAATCCTTTCCAAGGGGGAAATATATTAGAATTATTGTGCCATTATATCTTCAGGAAATGAGTACAATTAGATTGAATTATTATGCAGTGTAAAGGAATGAATAATACACATTGAACAAAAGAAATCTAACGAGAAACAAACAAGTATTGCTTAGTATAATTACAGTATAAACTTCATTATCCCAGCAGTATAAAATAGTGTTACATAAAGAAGAATTCGAGTCATGTGGATAGGATTCGAATCACCAACTCAAAATGAATGCATGGTTAACTACAAGTGTCGAAATCACTATAAGAGCTAACTAGCGAAGCTTTAGTTGTCTAATCTAGTATCTCAATTAGTTATAATTGGTTAAAATAGTCTAACTAAGGTGGTAGGTGAGAAGTAGGTGAGAATAGGTTCCTTCCCACATGAAACCATGCAATACTGGTGCTAATTGAGCTGCAGGATGTCTAACTGAATGTAACTGAAGCATAACTAAGCTTGGCTAGTCACCAACTTCCAACAACTAAAGGAGGTTAGTGTTGGCACTCCCAATGGATCCTAAATTATATGGATTGATCTATCTGTGCTCACCACACCCTATTGACTAGTACATGTGGCCCCATTAGGCCAAGTGGACCCAATGGTACTAGTGGACCCAATAATAACTAAACGACCCCTAATTTAGGAAAATATAATCTAATAGACCCGTTTGGACAAGGGTGGATTGTAAGTCGTAACACCCCCCCATAATCCTAACTTGGACAATTGTGGGCCCTAGAAACAAGGCCAAAAGTCACCCATATACAAATATAAAAGAATAAAACAAATGCTTAATAAACTGAGGAAATAAAGTAAAACCTCATGGGAACGCCCCCCCCTTGAAAATAAGCAGAAACAGGAAAATACAAGTTTTGGATAGAAGCTTTGTGAAAATCTTGCTGCAATTTGCAGCACTATGGAGCAGCAAATGCAGTATCTTGGTTCTTTTGTTGAGAATCATCCTAAGACTATACATGTGAACCTATGAATCCAAGCTAAATCATTATTTCTGGAGCAATCTTCCTCTTTGGAAGAAGAATAAAATGATCAACTGAATCAGAAATATAGACAGCTGGAAGATGAAAACTTGACCCATGTAAAACAACTGAAATCAACTGATGAGAGAGAAAATGTTCTTGAGAATTTGAACTATGTGAGTAACACCCAAAAAAATTATATATTTAATGCTTGAACTTTGAACCCTATGAGGTATAATAATCTCTAAGTGTTAGGAGCATGTCTCCAAGCAAATCCAGAATGTCTCCCTCTTTACTAGTACTGTGAGGAGATGAACACATGATCAAGTAGAAAGGTAGAGAATCCTTGGGACTATGGAGAATGAATTATTGAGATCCATAATGTATTATATATTCATAAATAACCAATGATTCACAAAACATAACATCATCAAACTCATAAGAGGGAACTGACATCAAATCCCTAACAACAAGTTTGAAAGAGACTTGCGATACTTGATTTTTCACACCAAAATTGATGAGAACAACTACAAGTATGAATGGAAGCTCTTGAAACTTAAAAATTGAACCCAATAATATGATATCATATCAAAATAATTTCATATCATATCCAAGAATGTGAAACAAATCCAAGTTCTCCACTGAGATGGTAGATGCACAATTTTCTCCTTCTTTAAAGCTATCAGTATTGGTGTTACAATCAGGTAGGAATTTATTGGAAGCTATAGATCAATGAGAGTGAATGGATCACTCCTAAAATATGATATTATTTCCAAAATATCCAAATATTCCCAAAATATAATATCATCAAACTCATGAGAGAAAATTGACATCAAATTCCCATCAACAATTTTGAAAGAGACTTTTGGTACTTGATTTTTCACACCAAAATTGATGAGAACAACTATGGGTATTAGTGGAGGCACTTGAACTTAAAAATTGAAACAAATAATATCATATCATATCCAAATAAGATAATATCAGATCCAAATATTTTCGTATCACATCCAATAGTGTGCTCCACCGAGATGGTAGATGCACAATTTTCTCCTTCTTCAACAAAACTCTGAGTATTGGTGCATGCAATCATGTAGGAATTTACTGGAAAATATATATAAATGAGAGTGAATGGATCACTCCTAAAATATGATATTATTTCCAAAATATCCAAAGAATTACTTATCTACACACCAGAAACATCATTAGAGATAGAGAAATCAAATTCCACTTCATTTTTTGAAACAACCACCAGTAAACTATGCACATAATTTAAAATAGAATAATCACTGGAGATTTTTAGCATAGAATGGAAGGAGAGTTTTTCTTCAATAAAAGATATTTGAATGTCTTCTTATGGATCATCCATATTAGAATATGATATATCATAGATATCGTAAACTTCCGGAGCAGCAGGAGAAGGATTCACTCCAAGGAGACTTTCTTCAATTCAAATTAACTGTGTGGAAGATTATGCTTCTTTTTCATCTTGAACAAATTAATCAAAGAGATTAATAGAGGATGAGACTTTTGAATAAATAAATATTGTGGTGTTGGGTGTGCTATCCAAATTTCTATAATGATCCTTATTAAGCTTGCCAAAGGTTCTATCCAATTATGTCCATAGATCCTTTGGGTATTAAGTAGAATCAATAAGGTAGCGCAAACTTGGAGAAAAGGAATCACATATTGTTCCAAAATCTCTATCACCATAATTTAGCCAGACATTATCATATTCATTAGACTCTTTACAAGGTCCAATAGATACCTCCTAGAGACCTTGTATCTTTAGAGATGAAATCATCTTCAATTTCCATTCATAATATCTTGTGAATGGAGTAAGAACAGGAACTGATAATATCGAATCCATATGAAGTTGTACCTACAAAAAATTACTACAAAAAAAAAATCACACTATTTTAAAATCAATCCTTCCCTCTCGACATGTACACTTTTTTAGGGTCCTTCAAGCCTGCATCGCCACTCTGAATGAATCCGGAGTTAGCAAGGCACTCTTTGCGGGACTTCTATGGAAACTTGACTACTTCTGGTGTACAATGGAGAGTGGACAGAATCGAATCTTTCATGAGGAGGCTCTGATACAAAATTAGAATTATTGTTCCATTAGATATTCAGGAAATGAGTGCAATTAGATTGAATTATTATGTTTTGTAAAGGAATGAATAATACACACTAAACACAACAAATATCATAGGAAACAAAGAAGTATTGCTCAATATAATTATAGTATAAAATTTATTAATCCCAGTAGTATACAACACTGTTACATAAAGGAGAATTCAAATTATGTGTATAGGAGTCAAATCACCAACTCAATTTGACCACATGGGCAACTAGAAGTGTCTAAAACACTATCGGAGTTAACTAGATAATCTCCAGTTGTCTAATCCAGTCTCTCAATCAGTTTTAATATGTTAAAATAGTATAGTTGAGGTGGTAGGTGAGAAGTAAGTGAGAATAAGTGCATTCCTACGTGCAACCATGCAAGAATGGTGCTAACTAAATTGAAGGACATCTAACTGAATGTAACTGGACTATAACTAAGCTTGACTAGTCACCAACTGCCAACAACTAAAGGAGGTTGGTGTTGGCACTCCTAGTGGATCCTAAATTGTAGGGATTGTTCTACAAGGCACATAGACTGATGCATGAATGTGAAATCAGTTGCATTTAGGCTCTATCTATGTTCCCCACA
This sequence comes from Pseudotsuga menziesii, assembly GCA_001517045.1. NCBI lineage: Eukaryota > Viridiplantae > Streptophyta > Pinopsida > Pinales > Pinaceae > Pseudotsuga > Pseudotsuga menziesii. The sequence goes on along the minus strand of LPNX011004592.1, from coordinate 244,583 downwards.
CTCTAGTGACTAGTACATGTGGCCCCATTATGCCAAGTGGACCCAATGGTACTACTGGACCCAATAATAA